>OZ020490.1:6583083-7172059 GCA_963971405.1 Psococerastis gibbosa | reverse complement strand
CTCAACAGCTCTGGCAAGCCTCATCTAACAAACAACACACTACTTTAATACTAGCATTGGCAAACTGCCCTTAGACGGTCACTGGGCAACCCGTTACACCATACACACACAACACAGACAACAACACCGGCAACTACAAACCAGAAAGCGCGTTTACCCACACGGGTCTGGCGCTTTATAATAAAAAAAAAAAAAAAAAAAAAAAAAACAAAGGGGGCCCGGGGGTCTCCCCTGGGAGAAAATTTGTGAAATAGTGGGGTTTTACGCATTTTGAGGAACCTAATGGGGGGCCATAGCCCCCATAGCCCCCCCCCCGTAGATCCGCGCCTGCATTCTACTATATTCTAGTATGGGTTAAAAGGCCCAAAATGATATCATATGGAAAATAAAGACAATTTTCTTTCTTTCCTTCTTTATACTCTATACGATACGATAGTATAAGGAAAGTTTTTTTTTTCTTTTTTCCTTCCCCCCCGAACTATCCTGCGACCGCGTTAGCATTACTTCAGGGGAGTATAAGGAAATCTTAGTGATGGCTGAAATGATCTATTTCGAGATTTTAATAGATTTACACGCCTTGAGATCAATGGTCTATGGTCCAAAGTCCAATGGTTTTTACGAAACGTCAGTCTGTCCGTCTGTCTGTTTATAATTCTGTTGGTCTGTCCGTCTGTCTGTTTATAATTCTGTTGGTCTGTCCGCCTGTCTGTTTATCTTTCTGTTGGTCTGTCTGTCTGTCTGATTATCATTCTGTTGGACTGCTTGCCTGTCTGTTTATCTTTCTGTTGGTCTGCCCGCCTGTCTGTTTAACTTTCTGTTGGTCTGTCCGCCTGTCTGTTTATCATTCTTTTGGTCTGCTAGCCTGTCTGGTTATCTTTCTGTTGGTCTGCCTACGTGTCTGTTTATCTTTCTGTTGGTCTTTCCGTCTGTCTGTAACTCGATTTGTGGCTTAACTACATGATAGAGTTTGATGAAGGCCGGCATGTAAGTTAACACAATTTTATTACATTTTTTTAAATATTTGTTTACTAACATTACTTTGGGAGGTTTATACTCCAAAAACCCCCCAAAAAACGACTAAAAATTATTTTCTCAGCAACGGCTATAGCGGTTTATAAGAAATTCACATAATATTGCAGTGCTTATTAATGTAAACAAACTCCACTATGTCGCAATCCCCGTTGATAATTTGTTTGATATAAAAAAGGCTCATTTTTCATTTAAAAAAAAAATGACTGCAAATACTGATTTTTCTAAATAAAAAAAAAACATTCTACCGATGTCTCCTGACTTCAGGCATGTTTTAGATGCTAAATAAAAAGCAGAAAAGGTTGCTTTCCAAAGCATGGTCTTGGCATTGAAGAAATTTAAAAAAAATATATATTATGTATTAATATTATACTAAATTAATATATTATGGATAATGCATGCTATACCATTATTATTGTGTAGTAGGTATTACGTTATTGGCGTGCCCAATCTATACTTCTTCTTAAGGTTACAATCTTAGCGATTGGTTGGCAGCAACTCCCTGCATATCGTCCTCCAGTTTACTCGGTCCTCGATCTTCCTCTTGAGTTCTTGATATGATATTGCTCCTGCGTCTACTTTTACTTGATCCATGAATTCCTTCTTCGGCCTATGCATTATTGTTCCATCGATGCATCCAGTACGTTATGCCTCCGTCCGGGTTATTAAATCTTACCCCCCCCCCCCCCAAAAAATTAGACTCTTAAGTTTTTAAAATGAAAAATAAAAAAGTTTTTTTTTCCGAAGCTTTGTGTTTTAATTCCAAAAACAATATTAATTTTAATACCCCTCGGTTGACGACTTTCATATTAACAGTAATGTTTTTTTTATTTATTTTAGGACTAGTCGTCTTTCCTGTAAGCAAGGAAAAGTTATTTCTGCTTCCCAATCAAAGAAGGCTTTTCTCCAAAGGAATTAATGTGTTTCTGGGGGGCATATTTTAACATTCCAATTTCACATTCTCCATCATCGCAGCCGGCTATTTTTCTAAGCTTTACGTCAAATTTTTACTTTCACTCATATTTAAAGATTTGCATTTTATTGGACTTTTAGGTCTGTTTGCAAACAAATTATTATTTATTTATTTGTACAAAGTATTGTGATTAACCAAATTTTCCATTTCATGATTTTGTATTTCCCATGATCCTTGAAGTCGCATGAGCCCGAACAAATGATTTTAGGGGTGGGTGTTGTATGCATGGGCGCAGCCAGAAAGGTACAGGGGAACGTCCCCCCCCCCCCCCCCCAAGGATATGACGACTTAACAACAGATAGAATGGGGGATTTTTCTACACAATATAAAAAAGTGTGTGGAATTTAAAGTAGATTTAATGAATAAGTAATGTTTACATTCCAAAACATTTCAAATAAACCCGCAAAAACTAATCGATTTAAACGAACTTTTGTACCTACCTTTTTCTTCTTTTTTTACAATCCAATAAATAATTTCTTCTAATTTAAAGACTGTATTCTTACACATTTAAAAAAAGAGAGTGATTTTACTTTGTTTGGCAGGTTATTGAACGCAACTTTTTAATTTAAATAGCGATTTGTTAAATATCTCTGGCACAACTGATTCATTATTTATAAAGGTGTCTGCCATATTACAGGAATAGTCTGTCACAATGAGTCTACATTTCTCAGTTGCCTCTTACTCTGTGTTTCAAAAACAAATATGTATTTATTTATTTTATATTATATTATTATTAATGTGGCACAGTCAGCCCAGTGGGACTTTTGGCCACTCTAACAATAGCCCTCCCCCCCCATTCGCGGTCCTCAACCAATTAATAAAAAAATTATAATAATTGATCGCCCTAAAAATTCACCAACATGCATGTACATCGGCAAAAAAAATGCAATTCCTATTCCTATTTTCATTTCATTTTAACCAGCAAAACAATTAAAACTGTCGAACCCGAAAAGGGATGAAACCTTGCCGGGGGGGGGGGGGGAAGTTGTTGGAAAACTGGTGACAGCTGCCGGCAACATATGGCCACACCTCCCCCCCCCCCCGGCTGCCCCGTCCCAACCCATTAATATATTTGTTATTGCTAAATATGTATTTTGGTCGGACTGAGTCAACCCTATGCGTGACATTGTCAGGACATGTAGCGTAGTGGTGCGGACTCTGACTTTCACCCGAAAGTTTTTTGGTTCAAGTCCCACACTGGCTACATTTTCATTACTTCGGAGGGCATGTAAAGTAGACGGTCCCGGGCCTCCCTAGTTGAGTGTTAGAGATGGCTTTATAGCCCTAACTCCGCTGGGTTGGCTTAGTAATAGAAACAATAAAAAGTCCTTATTTATTTTATTTATTTACATTGACTATGCATATGCATAGGGGCCATATTTATGAAGGTCTGACAGATTTATATGAAGGCGTTACAGAATGCCGATATAAACCTCGGTTAGTCCATATTTCTAATTTTCCTTATTTATTAATTTAATCTTGCTTATTTAATATCACAAAGCACATGAACTTAATGTTTTTGCTATCCCATTCATACGTAGCATTAGGAAAGTTTTGTGATGGTCCAAATTTTCGATTTCGAAAATTTCAGTGAATTTACACGTTTTTAGGACCTAATAAAAGTATTTTTTAGGAAATGTCTGTCGGTCTATTGAAAACATCGTCGAAATTGCCTGCGTAGCAATCTTATCTCAATTATGTAGTGATAAGACGTAGACTGGGCTACTTAACTCCGCTGACGCGGTGCTGAATTTTCGGCAACTAAGATCCCGCCATAAACTGCTCTAGAAATGAGTAACGTAACACCCCCTCTATTTGTCATTTATATTTTCACTACTTCAGGTTTGACCCCCTTCTTAAGAGTGTACAGCCCGTAGGAAAGTGGCAGCCCAAAATGTTATACTTCTTATTATTTATTTAATTAACTAAGCATGTTATTAAAGATTTGGCTCATAAAAGTTGTATACGACTACTTCATGCATCATATAATAAGGTATTTTAAGTTTTCGAAATTTTAGTTTTTTATAAAATCGTTTATACGTGAAAAGTTATTGTGTATAAAATATTTGCATGTTTATGAAAAAACTACAAATTCGAAAATTAAAAATATCTTATAATATGATGCATGAAGTAGTCTTCTACAACTTTAATGAGTCAAATTTTTAATAACATGCTTATTTAATTAAATAAAAAATAAAAAGTATTAAATTTCGGGCTGCCAATTTCTTACAGACTGTACACTCTTAAAAAATCCTGCCTACAATTCAACCCAAATACAATGGACTTTACTAATCGATTCTCTTCAGGGTACACTTTTCTTTATTCAGTTAGCTGAACAGGGAGCGTCCTTTCTTCACTTCTTCTTCTTCTTCTTCTTCTTGCTCTCCAGCTGTTGATGGGCTCGACAACACTTCTCCAGTCATCTCGGTCATCCTCCATCTACGGACTCGCGAACACCAGTTCCCAACTCACCCATCTAGCGTTTTCGAGGACGCCCCACCAGTCTTCTTCCTGTCATGCTTGCTTTGTACATCTTCTGTCATCTGACATTCTTGTAACGTGTCCCAGCCATCTTTGGCGATTTTATAATTTTGAAGTCACTTGGTCAAATCAAAACACAAAAGCACAGTCCAGTGTCTAACTATGATGAAAGCTTTAATTTAGAAATCGATTGTCGAACATTTTCTCGCTGAGCAAAAACAAAAATGCAATTAGAATTATCGTGTTTTCCTCTGACCTCTACGTTCCCTCCCCTCTTTCAGTCTCTATACCCTCTCGATCCCCCATCAGGAGCCTTTTTTTTACCTAACAACACAATGGGCAACCTTTGCTGAAAAAGTCACGATGGTCAGCTTTATTATCGACTCTCCGGGTCCAATTGTGTTCTATTGATACGTGATCACGTGGTTTTACAATTTTTTTCCTCGGTTCCATTTTACGTACATTGATATACCTAGGAGGACATGCCCTCCAAAGTATGGCCAGAAAATGCAGTACGGGACTCGAACCGGCAACCTTCTAGGTGAAAGTCATGCCCTGACTATCTGCAGTCCCACCTACTCAGTCTTCTTCATCGAAAGTTTTAGAATGATGGCGGGGGCAAAACTAAGTAGACCTTATGACGTCATCAGGCAAGATTTAAGGAAAAATTGAAAACATATGAGCAAAATAGTAGGGTTTTACGCATTTTCATAGTAGTAAAGTATAGCTGTAGATTTTACAAATCTAAAAAAGGAATGCTTATATGCATATTGCTGCAAAGGGGACCATGAAGTATGAACCACGTCTTACAATGCTCGAGGCTGAGGGGGGCAAAGCCCCCCCAAAAGGAGCTGGGGGGGGGGCAATTTGGACCGTGCTTCCCTCCCCCCCCCCCCCCAACTTTACGCCCCTGTCTGTGACAACCGCCACCACAGCGTCTGCTCGTCCTAGGCTGATAATATGTCAGAGCCAAGGGCCAACATTCCTCAATTCCTGAAAGTTCGTATCTCCGTCATCTAATAATCGGCTGCTTAGCCAACGGCCTTACCATGTTGATTCCATTAGAACAGAGCATGTTTCAAACTGCGGCAAACTTGGTAGTGTGCACAGCGTTGGCAGGGGAACATGGTTGGACATGTTATCGCGCTTATTTAAGTATAGGTATATGTCGAGTCCTGGTCACCTCCGATTTAATCTTGTGACTTTATCATGTTCCCAAAATGGTTCGGAATCCACTATAATCAGGAGGTGCACTCTGTCAGTCAACTCCCCTTTCCCCGAGGTGAAAGAGTCTGCCCTTAGGGTGCCTCAGGTTAACAAACAGACCCACTCCCCCCGCCAGGCTGACAGGGTTGCTTAATAGCAGAAATGCTGAAATCAGGCGTTGGAAACAACATAATGGGCTGCTCGACGGCGAATGGCCTCTGTGCCAAGGACGAATGTCGGCTAATATAACGTTTGATTGTTTTCCAACGCCAGCTTTCAACATTTCTGCATTAAACAACCTTGTCAGCCTGGCGGGGGAGTGAGTCTGTTTATTAACTTGAGGCATCATTAGGGCACCTCGGGGAGAAGGGGAGTTGACTGACAGGGAGGACCTCCTGATTATAGTGGAACTTAGTAAAGTCACACGATTATTTTGGAGGTAACCAGGACTCGCCACACACGTAGACTGACTGGTATAGTCTCATATCCCACCAAGTATAAAAAACAGCCCTCTCTTATAAATATTTATTGAAAATAATTAAAAGGCATCTAAGGAAGTAAACGTAAATGATATAAAAACTAAAACTAAAAACGCGCACCCTGAAACACAACATCACCAACCTTTACCGTACCCTATCCTAACTAACATTAACCAGTCACTTACAGACTAACTTAATTATACTAATGTTATACTAATAACGATTCTCTGTAATTATGCCACACACGGCACTGCCTGTGGCTAAAGGAAAATAAAATGTTTAAAAAAAAACTACTATTTAAAAGAACCGGTCCGAGTTTACTCGAAAATGATTTCCAATTTATCAAAATTAGCAGATAGAGAAAATGAGTATTTTCACGGTAAATAATTTTGATATGGTTAAATTTCCGATATCTCGGGGAGGGGGGGGGGTTGTCCATCTAACGTCACTGGAGGTGAGGTAAACTCTATATAGTTAATAGGTCAGACCAAAACATTACCACACAGCAATAATGGCAGAGCACGCCATGCATTTGAGCGTGAATTTTCTATCATTTTTTCAAAAAAACATTTTGTGCCCAAAACCAAATAGTTTTCTGGGCAAGTAACCTGTCCGGTTTCGTTACTCAACTTAACACCTAAAACATGCCTGAAGGTAGAAATCATCCATAGAAAGGTTTCGCAGAAAAATTATTTTTTAGTCATTTTTCATTAAAATTTAGTTATTTTTATTTTTTTACCCCCAGACGCAAACTATCAAGGAGCAAATGACCCCCCGCAACATTAATAACCACTATAATATATGTGAATTTAAAATAAATCGTTGGAGCCGTTTTTGAGAAATAATTTTTTTAGACATTTTTTGGAGTTTTTTGAGAATAAAACCCCCCCAAATTGAGTTAGCCCAAAATAAAAAATAAAAATTTTCTGGAGTTATGATTTTTGTGAACCTACATGCCGAATTTCATCAAAATCAACCGAGTAGTTTGCCCGGAAATCGACGCACAAACAGACAGATCGACAGAGCGACAGACAGAGTGACAGAGCGACAGACAGACATCTCGTAAAAACCACTTTTTTGGGTTCCTGGTACCTCAAAACGTGTAAATCCGTTGAAATGTCGGAATCGAAAATATCGACCATCACAAAGCTTTCCTTATACTACGTATAAATTGGAAAGCAAAAAACTATAAACTGTAAAATTGGGATAAATATATTACTTACTTGCTATGTTCCCTGCCAACGCTGCAGCGCTGTGTACACTACCAAGTTTGCTGCAGTATTGAACAGGCTCTGCTCTAATGGCTTCAACTTGGTATATAAAGTATATTAGTGTATTGTACAGTTTTTATGATATTGCCGATAGTAGGGGATGATGCGCTAAAACTATGATGCAAAACGCTCCCTTTAACCTCTATATTCAAAAGCAATTAAATTATGCGATAAACGGTGGGGAGGGACGTTATGGGGGCCGATTGAATTAAACACGGGGGCGCCGACTGAACCTTCAAACAAAGGACAAGAGACAGTTCCTATCGGACCGTGGATGGCAAATTAATTTAACACAGTGAATCTACCCTCATCCCTTATCAAAATTTCCTATTTTGAGCAACCTGCGAAGCAGTCAACTGTACTAATGCTTGTCCATTTCAACTTCAGCGTCGTTGTTGTAGGTTACGTCCAAACTGACATAAATTGAACGCATTGGGTCATTTTCAAAAATAGGTTACTTAATACTGGGATGCAAGGTGCATTTGAAATGTTAGTAATTGGACGAAAGCTACGTTTTGGGGGGTTTTATTCTCAAAAAACTAAAAAAGAAGGTCTAAAAAATTTATTTCTCAAAAATGGTTACAACGACTTCTTTTAAATTCACATATATTGTAGTCGTTGTTAAAGTTAACAAAATCCGATGGGTCGCTTGCCCCTTGATAGTTGGCATCAGGGGGTAAAAAAGTAAAAAAATACTCAATTTCCAGGAAAAATGAATAAAAAATGATTTTTCTGCTGAACCTTTCCAGCGATGCTTTCTCACTTCAGGTATGTTTTAGGCATTTTAGAGTAACAAAACCGAATAGGTTGCTTTCCAAAACAAAGATTAGGTTATATGTACATAATATTAGTTATTCCATAGTGTAGCATAGGCCTACTACCACCATTACCTGCCACTATTACTGTTATGCATTGTATCATGTTAGTCTGCTCATTATTCTTGAATATGCAATCATCCCAACGATCAATCCAGTGCTTTGGGATTTGGGAAACTAGAAAATTTAAAATTTAAACTTTTGTTAGGTTGTAGTATGAATTAACAAAAGCAACAAATGTGGCACTCATATTGGCATGAAGTGTACGCCGATGGCAGCGGTACGCCTCTGGATGGCTTGACCTACTTTGGGCCTGGTGTGTTGAACCTGCTGACGACCGCTGACAATGAGTACCTGGTGTGTAAGGATTGTTCAGCGGCTAACAGAGAGAGAGGAAGCACGACCCAGACCCAGGGAAGTCCAAAAAATCCAGGGGTGGACATCGAGGTCTGGGTCGTGCTTCCTCTCTCTCTCTCTGATGGCGGGTCGTGCTTCCTCTCTCTCTCTGATGGCCGCTGAACAATCCTCACACACCAGGTACTCATTGTCAGCGGTCGTCAGCAGGTTCAACACACCAGGCCCAAAGTAGGTCAAGCCATCCAGAGGCGTACCGCTGCCATCGGCGTACACTTCATGCCAATATGAGTGCCACATTTGTTACTTTTGTTAATTCATACTACAAGGTACCTACCAAAACCGCACACTCTACCAAGCTTACTTGGAGACAAACATGAGCCGGTCACGACAACATTACGCTTTCCTATCAAGGCTGGAGTCATGAAACACCTGTAGCTATATTATAATGATAGTATTGTATGTACAATATATTGTACAGTGTATATATCACGTTGAAAAGAAGGAAAACAACAAATTAGTTATATGGTAATGTGTTTCATAATATCCTACTCTAAATGAAACAATTTCAACGGAAGAGACTTTAATCAACGCATGAACATTTGCCCATTCTGGGCCCATAACCGGTTGTGTTC
This sequence comes from Psococerastis gibbosa, assembly GCA_963971405.1. Lineage (NCBI taxonomy): Eukaryota > Metazoa > Arthropoda > Insecta > Psocodea > Psocidae > Psococerastis > Psococerastis gibbosa. Next base: position 7,162,816 of record OZ020490.1, on the reverse strand, counting down.
TCCGAATTTAATGGACTTTAATTTCAGCAGAAACCGTGAATTTGTCCCAGGCTGCGGGTTTGTTCATCTAAGGACTGTCCTAGGGTTAAACGCAACGTGATTACATCCAATGTAGAGTTAATTGCATACGCTTCGCCATATTGATTTTATACTATACTTTAACCCTAGCCAATAGCCGTTTTGAATTTAATCTAACCACTGTGAACTAGTAGAAAATATACTTTGTTTGACATAACCCGATTAATAAACATTTGGAACGAAAATGAATTGCATTTGCTCCACCATATTGATTTTATAGGCCCACTATGCATTACTTTGACCCGGCTAATGGCCGCTTCGAATTTAATCTAACCACTGTGCACTAGTAGAAAATATACTAAAGTTTGTTTGACATAGCCCGATTAATTATTTTAACTTGGAACGAAGATCAATATTGCCTTCGCTCCACTATCATATTGATTTTATATATTATACATTACTTTGCCCCCGACCAATAACCCTTAAGAAACTAATTAATAAATAAAAATGAACCTATTATATATAGTCTACGTATAGGCCTATATTTGTACATACGAAAGTTTTTTTGCAGGGCATAACAATATTTTTTTTTAATCACTTTAGTGTAAAAATTCGACTATTTGTACATTAGGCCAACTATTGTACATGTTGGCAATTTCGGAAATTCGGAGTGTACTTCTGTCAATATTAATGTTTGAATCAGCACTGCAATCATGGATATTATTAATAGGTATCTTAAAGTTTCGGGGGTACTTTGCCTCCATCCCCCCCCCGTATTTTGGCAACTAGGCGCACGGTACACATGGGTCCTAAGACGTCTCAGGTATCTTGGCAATTGACGCCAATGGGAAGACATCACAACACTACCTCTGGACAGTCCCCGAAGTCTCCGATATTTGGAGAATTCTCCAGAAAAAGACAGCCGGTGGGCTTGTACTGAAAGTTACAGAGGCAGTACTTCCTGATAGCTACTGTCGTACTTTTCTAGCAGAATCCAAATAAATTAAAAATGGTGAAGTGTACGTCTTATCATAAGATACGTATGGGGACCATTGTGGGGGTGCGGCAAACCAATCACAGCGAGGCATTTTTGAAAATCTATTTCTACAACCGAAAGCTCTCCATTACCTCAACACCTATCAGAAGACAACACATTGAGCATATAAAATGGTGATCTCTCGTAAAATACGCGGGAAATATGAGCAGGGACGATTGGGACGCGCCATTAGCCACAGAGTGCTCAGCACTGGAAAACCAATCACGTGGAAAATGCCAGATTTCCCGCCAAACAACTTTGTCAATTTCCTTTTTTATATCCGTAGTTTAACCTTTTATTGTCGTTCTTCCAACTTTTTTATTTCCGGTGATGACTGTCAACTACGTTGTACGGGCCGAAATCAAGTTGAGTTGAGTTTTTTCGGCGAAAATTATTTTGTTTGGTTGGTTTTTTATTTTTATTTTTATTTTTTTAGTAATTTTCGCTTCGCCTATTACGAATTTACTAGTAATTATTTTTGGACGCCTGATTTGCCTGACTCCTCTTCTTCTTCTGCCTTTGATGGGCTTTGGCCTGCTCGACAACACTCCCCCTCCTCCCCCCCCCCCCCAATGGGATGGATCCGTCCCTGGATTCGACAGTAAAACCACTTCTTTTTTTTTAATAAGATAAATCGCATACAAACAATTTAATGAATGTATCCGATTGACCTTTTCAGTCGCCTCTGTAGGTTATTACCCGTGATGAGTACGACACGTATCCGATTGCATGGCGTGTAAAGACTCGCACAAGTGCAAGCTCGTTACCATCCGGCCATCGAAGTCGATACTTCTCAGCTAGGAATCAGGTTCTGCCCAATCCTAAAGCTTGAGACAATATTCCTATGTCCGACACCTAATTAAGGATAACTCTGATCGAAATTTGTTATTTTTCCATGTCATTGGCTCATTGCTAAGGCGGGTATTCCACATACGTACATCGCGTCAATGAAAATTATGAAATTGAAGGACATTTCAATTTTACTCTATGCCATTGTTAAAATTGATCAATGATCAATTGATCATAGAGTAAAATCACAAACAATGAAACAAACAATCTAAAATTAAAAAAATGGCGTCATGGGATATGACAAGTACAACTATTTTAATTGATTTCTCTAAAAAGAAAGCATTTCTGTATAAAAATTATAATAAGGTTTAAATAATAAGGCGACGAAGAAAACAAATACAATTTCAAGAAACAAATGCAAACAAATTTCAAAAATTTGGCGCATACGTTTCAATAGAAAATTGTCAATTTTTGAAAAAACATGTGGAATGGCCGCCATCACTGAAAAATTGAAATGTCCTTCTATTTCATCATTTTCATTGACGATGTACGTATGTGGAATACCCGCCTAACCTATGCCCTTAAATGTTTAAGAACGCCTACATAACAGTAGGCTGTACTATCACTGCATATAACATTATCACAGCCAAGTCAACATTGTATTTCAAATTAGCCTGTGTCATTATCTGCATGTAAAGTAAATAAAACACTGACCAGTACAAAAGTAGGCTTACACTGGAATTTTCTGTAGAAGTTGAACATGATTACTGTGCAAAGCAAGCATCACGGGAGGAAGACTGCAGGAGCGATTACGAAACCGCTGGAAGGACGTATTAGAAACTGACCTCCAAGAGTTGGGGTGGCAGTAAATGCTGGAGAGTCTTACAAAAACGAGATGATTGGAGGAGTGTTGTTGTGAGAGTCCATCAATAGCTGCAGAGGCAGAAGTAGAAGTTCAACATCATCAGGCCAAAACATTTGTCATGAAAAATATTCCTGCATAATTTTCTTCTTCTTTTTTTTTCTTCTACTTCTTCTTCGTCTAGCTCTGGAGCCCTTGATGAGCTTTGGCCTGTTCTACAACGCTCCTCCAGTCATCTTGGTTTTGTACAGCGCTCCTCCATCTCCGCGGACTCCCAACTCGCGAAGGTTGGTTTCCAACTCTGAAAAATTGAGCAGTAAACAATTTACCCATCTTTATTTATCACATCTGGCCAGTCGAGTGATGGTACAAAAAAAGATGCTAACAATACGTGAATACCAAAATCTACAGTCAAAGTAATCAAGATAAAAAGAGATAAAAAATAGATTGAAACTCAACGCAACATTATTGAACTGTTCTATACGTCTAAACAACGAAAATTGTCTTTAATCCAGATCAGTCAACATTTCAATGAGGTTTTCCCGGGGGAAAATGTTTTCCCCTCCTCTTCTCACCCCCCCCCCCCCCCTCGCAGCAGACAGCAATCTTAAGCTGTAGGGGTACAGTTATTGTTCTAGTCCCGTGGGGGTTGAAGTGGGTAAATATCAACGGGGATGTTTTCTTTTCTCTACAAAAATTTTGCAATAATCCCCTGTCAATAAATGAACGTCTCATGTAATAAGAAATCAATAGGGATTGAGAAAAAATAGAAATGCCTATATTATACCATCACGAACAAATACAGTATTCTAATATCGTATGTGTTGTCATATAACAATAGGTAGTTAGAGGTACAGAGTGTTGTTTCTAACGCCTGCTTTCAGCATTTCTGCTTTAAGCAACCCTGTCAGCCTGGCGGGGGGAGTGAGTCTGTTTGTTAACTTGAGGCAATCTAAGGGCAGACTCTTTCACTGACAGGGTGGACCTCCTCATTATAGTGGATTCTGAACCACTTGAGGAACATGGTAAAGTCACACGATTAAATCGGAGGTGACCAGGACTTATACTGCCTAAGCACGTTATCATGTCCTACCATATTCCCCTGCCAACGCTGTGCACACTACCAAGTTTGCCGCAATTTGAAACATTCTCTGCTCTAATGGATTGAACATGGTAAGGCCTTGGCAGACGTACAGAGTAAAACCATCTTCTTTTTTTCTTTTATCAAATTCCACATAATGCTTTATAGCGGACTGGTAAAAAATTAGATGTAACATGGTAAGGCCGTTGGCAGACGTACAGAGTAAAACCATCTTCTTTTTTTCTTTCATCAAATTCCACATAATGCTTTATAGTGGACTGGTAGATTATAGATTAGATATATAGTGCCACTGAAGATGTCAACCGCAGCTATTGACGAAGCGTTAGAAAGTGCTTTATTCATATCGAACACGGCCCACAAGTCTGGATTCTTTTGTTTCGCCAGGTTCCCATAGGTTGTTATAGAGAGAATTATGTTCCCTCTTGCGTAATTTGTGACACTTTTATCTAATTTTTTTACCAGTCCGCTCCCTTCTTCCCCCTCCCCGCTAACTACCCCCCCCCCTAACTCAATGTGTCAGTTGCACCTTCCTACTAGCTTCCATAGCCCCTCCCTTTTCATGTTTTGAAACTCGCACAGCCTGTACACTTAGCAGGGCTACCAGCGTTTCTCAATCAACCCCGGAAACAACACCCCCTTCCAACACTGCTGTGCTAAGCCTAACTTGACCGATTTTCGAATTTTCGGGGAATTTTCCTATTCCAATGAGACATACACATCTTTTAATTGCACTTCTTCTTCTTCTTCTTCTACTAATGCCTCTTCTATTGGAGAATGTTGAAACCGGTCGCTCTTAATATATTTTAGTAGCCTAGTACTTGACAAAGTTATTTTTATATTTTTATATTTTTTAATATTATTATTATTTACTTCTATCGAAGATTGGCGATCATCATGGCAGTTGTAGTCACAATGTCTATGCTAAGGAATTGTAATGCAGTGGTTGCCCTGTCTTGTCTTCTGCGTTCTTCCAGTTGCCTACTTCTCTGGGGAGTGGGGAGACCCCATGGCCCCCATGTTTGCATATTTATGAATAAGCGATTCGTTTAAATTCAAAAGTTTTTTCTTGTCGAAAAATAAAATTAGAATGAAAAATTTTCTTTCGGGGAAGACCCCCCCCCCCCGAACCCTTGCTTCTTAGGACAGGGACGGATCCAGCCCATTAAGGGGGGGGGGGTAGTTGTGGGTCGAAATAGGACAAACATACAGTATGTAGTATCGATTAAATCAGAGCGTAATAAATTAACTTACAATAGATTTACCCAATTTGAGGGGGGGCAGATACCCCACTCCCTGCCCCCTGTATCCGTCAATGGCTTGGGGTACTGTCATTAAGTCTTAATCTGTATAATCTGCATATCAGGAGGTATATAGATCATGGGGAGGGGGCGTTATGAAATGATGTCACCTCAACCTGCCTGCCCTTTTCAAGAAATAAAGCTGTGGGCGCCTATTGGTCCTACGAAATAATTTGAAATTAACCCAAGTTGACCCCCCTCCCTCAGCAGTGAGAGTAAGGTGCATGGCTCCACGAAGGTAGATGAGTAGGCTACCTAACTACAACCTTGAAATATGGCTCCGGGAACAAGAAGGGCTCCCGAGCACTGTACTTAACTAAGTACGCGAATGAGACTAGTGTATATAACTGTCAAATGCTCTGATTTAATCGATACTACATCATGTTTCGACCCACAACTACCCCCACCCCCAAATGGGCTGGATCCGTCCCTGCCCCCCCTCCAAAAATTTCTAGATCCACTAGTGCTGAGATGGCCGCATGCCCCGCCACTGATGGTGCTGACCATACGTTATTATTAAATTAATCAAGAATACAATATACCGTCTAAAATATTTTGTTGCATGAAATTGTGTCATACCGATGCACATGGCACGCTATGTTCGGCTCTTATCGTATGGCGTAGGTCGACTGAACTCGTATGCATGACGTTTGATCAAAAAGTTCCCGGAATTTCCCCTGAGTTTCAATTTACCGTGTATGTTATTGGAATTTATATAATTACTGTCAAGGCCGTAGCCAAGGGGGGGGGGGTTCATGGGGGTTCAAACCCCCCTCCCCCGAAATGAAATGGCTTGACACTAGATAGAATCGAATTTTGAGAGGAAAAATAAAAACTACTATGTAATATCCAATGAAATTTCTGAAACCCCCCCCCCACCCCCCCCCCCCCGAAAAACAACCAGGCCTTGAAGGCCTTGATTAATTTCAGTGCTCCACTTTAGTACGGTAGAGAACAGGAGTGTAGGCATATAAAAAGGAAGCCCTAGGTTCGAGACACAACGTAAAAGTTACAGGTAAAATATACGAGTACTTCTACCCAAAACTTAATGAGATCGAGCTTTAAACAGCCGTAAACAGCCGTGGTCAAGAGAGAGAATTCGCAACCAAGCCTCAGCAGCCGCACTATGGGGTGTAAAAAAAAATATTTTGTGGTTAGAAAAAAAAATTGCATTCTAAAATTATTATAGAATTCCTTTATCAGGCCTCCTCAGGACTTAGTCTGATGATGGGAGTAGCTCCCGTTGCCCCTTTTCCCGGACAATGGGCTTCGTCCTAATTGTTCGATAACTGTGAGGCCCAGGGACGACGAGTTTTGAAAATTCTGGGGGGCAAGAATTCGGTACTCTGGAGAGTATTAAGAAAATGCATTGGTAAATGGTTACTTAAAGTAACTATAATGCAGAAAACGTTGACCGACGTACACTCGCTCTTTCTATAAAATTATTGACTTAAGTTTATATCAAGGCTTTGTACCTCTTCATTGTGAATACTCTTTGCTTCTGGGGGGCACCCCCCCCCCCAAAGTCGGCGTCCCTGGTGAGGCCCCTGTAGGCAATGTACGAGTAAGTCCAGCTAAGCCTTTGGTAAATAGTATTACACCATTGCCAATAGTTTACCAATAGATTAAAATTATATGGTACCTAACCTATACATGTATATATAACTCCAGAATAAGTTATTTTTTAATGTCTACCGAGTTTTAGTTCAGAATTCTCTCTTTACTCATTAAATATATATTTAGAGTGTGAGCAGTTAATAATTGTATTTTTTATTATTATTATTTTATAGTTAATTGTTATTTATTATTTATATTTTATATTTTATCAGAAATCATTTGAGCAATACTATCTGTAAAGGTATGCCATATCTTTACGATGTTTACATTTCCAAGCTTAAAATATTATACATTTAGCATGAATTGCATAGTGAATACCCCTAATTTCTCCACCCAGGCCCGTAACCAGGATTTTATGTCGTGGAAGGCTGTGATCCTATATAGTATGTAGTTAAATATTGTACCAATAGCCAAGTAAGATGTTTTGGGGTTTTTTAAACACTCCTGTGTCCTGTGACACGGGATTAAAGTTAATAAAAAACAACTATTATGTCTGATCGGCCCCCCCCCCAAAAAAAAATCTAAATTCTATAGCAACGCACTATATGTGGTCTGACCCAACACCCACATTAATCCTACTCCCATGTCACCCCTCACAAGAAAGCACTAATCCCGTCTAAAAAAAATCTCAGTGAAAAAAACTTTCATTAATTAAAAGAAGAATTTTCCGGGAGCTTCTTGACCACACGTCGCATTCAACTGGTAGTCCCAACGATGACTCACTAGCACTGCCCTGAGCCCTGGTGAGTTAGTCATACGTCAGTTCGGTTGTTGCATCAGTTGCTCAGTGTTCTTCGGATTTCTCTTGCTCCGAACATGGGTGAGCCGTTCTCACCAGGACCCCCAGCCCCCTGTGATAAAATGAACATCATGGATACCTTGTCCGAAGAAATTCTTCTGCGCGTTTTCTCATTCCTTGACCTTGAAGACCGTAATAACGCACGGCTGGTATGCAAGGATTGGCAGAGGCTGTGCACTGATAGCTCAATAACCAAGAAAGAGGTGCTTGCTTTGGATTACCATGATTTGCTTGACTACGACTCGTTTGCTATGGCAAACGTCACCAATCTCAAGTTAACGGTCCGGATTTGCTGCAGTGGACGACAGGAATCCCTGTTTTTTCAAACCTACGGCCCGCGAATTAAATCCGTACGTATTATATTCAGATATCTATGCAGATCCATATTCACTGACATTCTCCAGTTTTGTACCAGTCTATCTCATCTATATTGTTCTGAGGACGACGATTATTGGACTGATGACGAGATTTGCCTACGTTGCCCCTTCTCAATGACGGATAGTTTGCCTCCACAATTGTCAACGGTGAAGTGTACGTTAGTTCATAAGAGACACAATCTACTACCCCTATTTGAATTCATAACTGAACATGATACAGGAGCACTGAGGGTAATTGATATTGAAGACCGGTTGAGTGAAAATACCTTACCTCCTCCTATTCTTGAACTCTTACACCACTGTGGCCTTCAACTGAATGAAATTACTATTGAAACTGGAGCTGAGTCTAATTATGGTGCCGAGGACGTCTCAAATGTCCTTGAACTTATCAATCCAGATATTGATCAACTGTGGTTGACTGTAAAATATCAAAGGGATGATTTGAAATTTATTTCCAAGACGTTTTCTAGTTTGAGGAAATTTTACTTGCGCTATGATTCCTATGACTTAGCATTATTTTTTTCCAAATTAAATTCCCTAACCCATCTGCAATTAAATGAAGTTCGGGTTACAAATGCTGAAGCTGAGGCGTTGGCTTCTTTAGCAAATTTAACATGGTTGAAATTAGAAAATTGTCCAATATTAGATGATTGGTTATTTACGAAATTAGAATCTATGACTCACTTACGCTTAGAAGAACTTAATGTGTACGCAAAAACTGAAGCACAATCCATGCTGCCTAATTTGATTAATTTTGAATTTGAAAAATGTGCGATTTCTAATTTTCAATTTGTAACCAAGTTAAAAGGAATCACACACCTAGCTTTGGCGAGCAAAAGTATATCTAATACCGAAGTTGAAATCTTAGATTTAATGCCTAGTTTAGTAGAAGTTGAATTAGAAAGTTGTCCAATTTTGGACGGTGCGTTGTTTTCGAAATTGGACTCGTTGACTCATCTTTACTATGAATCACTTAGCATAAATGATACAGAAGCGAAGCTTACACCAAACATGATAACGTTGAAAATGCGTTGGTGTGAAGTTGACAATTTTGAACTCCTGGCCAAATTGAAAAGTGTAACTCATTTAACCATGGCTTATGTTGATATAACAGATGAAAAAGCACATACATTGGCTTCAATGACAAATTTAATATTAGTTAAAATGAAAAATTGTTCAATTTCGGAAGATGAGTTGTTGAAAAAATTTGAAACATTGACCCATTTAAGTATGAGAAAAAAGAGTATACATGACACGGTAGCACATTTAATGCCGAATTTAACATATTTTAGATTTGACCACTGTGAGGTTGGAAATTTTTCGTTTTTGACGAAATTAAAATTTATAACTCATCTTGACTTATATAAAACTACTATAGCTGACACAGAGGCAGAAGTTATATCTTCAATGACAAATCTATCGCATCTAAAAATGGAAAGTTGCGACATTAATGAATTTAGGTTAGTTACGAAATTATCCTATTTAACTCATCTATGCTTTATAGATATTACAATAGATGATAATGTGGCGGATGTATTAACGTCAATGACAAATTTGATTTGTGTTAATTTAGATAGGTGTGATATTTTAGACTTTAATAAATTAAACTTGTTCACTAATGCACACTTGTGTGGCCTCTGTATATCGGCTGATACAAAAACAATAAATTCTTTACCAAATTTAACCTCTTTCATATTGAAAAACTGTCACATCTCAGATGTAAATTTATTAATGAAATTAACTTTATTGTCTCATATCTCCATGTATGATTACTGGTTATCTAAATCAGTAGTGGAGACATTATCAGCATTGCCAAATTTATCACAGGTTGACTTCAAACGGTGCAGGATTTCCGATTTTGGTTTGTTTTTCAAATTGAAGACATTAAGATATCTTTATTTGTCCGTGTCCCGTGCTTGGGGTGATGCAAGCAGCTCGTCACCTACTGAGTCATATTTTCAATTAAATAAATGTGTAATTACTGACTTTGAAAAGTTTACGGTATTAAACTCTGATGAAGCTTCGTTATTCGTAGATGGGCGTTGGATATCTAAAGAAAATAATAAAATTATTTGCCAATTACGGGTTGTAATCTCTCATGTACTGTTTGGACTGTTTCGAAGCCTGTTCGCATGAATTTGAGTTTTTTGCTAGTTTGCTATGTAAAGTACAAGTATTATTATTATTGCATTTTCGACTTGGAATGTTTTGAGATTAGGTAATGTCTTCATGACAAAATGTTCTATATTGTTTTATTTATTTATTTATTATATGACACGAGATGCATATCTTATGGACATGAATTTTGAAATGTTTGCATTGTCTCAGTGTGATTACAAATAACCAGGAAATAACAATTTTGTTTGCTACAAAGATGTTACAGGTGATGTTACATGTTACAGTGACCTACTGTATATGCCAAGAGAATTTCTGGCAAAAATTTCACTATAACTACAGTAATGAAGAACGTACCCAAAGAAAATCGAAAATTACCTTACTTAACTTATGGAGAAAGATGCAGTTTTATTTTTTTTTTCGCTAGTGAACTAGCTCCGTAAGTTAATAACGGCCCATCATTTTGCCGCATTGTTTTTATTTTTTTTTTCTATAAGAAAGTTCTCCATACAAATCGGACCTGTGATAGGAGCTGTGATCGGAGCTGCGATAATTTTTTACTTAAAGCTTATGCACATACAGTAGGCCTATATGCACCTTCCTCTTAAAAATATTTTTAAATTAGGTTTCTTTTTACTATAGATCTGCTTGCGGTATTATTCTAAAATTTTACAGTACCTACTGCCATTATAGCTGTAGTGGCCCCACACAATGCAACCTATTCTATTATTTATAGGCTATATATACTAGTTATATATAGGCTAATTCAAATTTCTCATTAATTGTTATTTTCTTGGTAGCTATTATAAATGTAAATGTACTTAGATAATAGCATAGATAAGCCTCATTTTAAAACGCTTGTAATTAAATAGTATTGTACATAAAATGATATCTAAAGGGAGAGATTTTAAGATGACTATTATATGCTACCGGTACGTCGAAAATTAACACCACAAAATTTGTTGCTTTTATTGTATTTATTTTTATTTTTTAATTAAGAGGATATGCTACGTAGAAAAATAGCACCCCAAAATTTGTTGTTTTTATTGACATTTTATTTTTTATTTAATTAACAAAGCATGTCATTAAAAATTTGGCCCATGGAAGTTGTAGAAGACTGCTTCATGCATCATGTAATAGGAAATATTAAATTTTTGGTACCTTAGTTCTTTCATAAATACCAGAACGGACTAAAATTATGCGTATTCTGGGATTTTTGGAAGAACTACAAAACCAAAAAGTATAAATACCCGATTATATGATGCACGAAGTAGTCTTCTACAACTTCCATGAGCCAAATCTTTAATGACATGCTTTGTTAATTAAATAAAAAATAAAACCATAAAAACAACAAATTTTGGGGTGCTCATTTTCTACGTAGCATGTCCTCTTAATTAGCAAAGCAAGTTATTAAATATTTGGCTCATGTAAGTTGTAGACGACTACTTCATGCATCATACTTGTATAATAGGAAATATTATATTTTTGGTACATTTGATCTTTCATTTTCAATTCTCAGGAAAACTTCAATACCGAAAAGTAAAAATATTCGATTATATGATGCAAGAAGTAGTCTTCTAAAACTTCAATGAGTCAAATTTTTAATAACTTACTGAGTAAATGAAATAAAAAATGAAAAGTATTTAATTTTGGGGTGCCAATTTTCTACGTAGCATATCCTTTTAAAGAAGGATCACCATATGAAAGGTCGAGGTGAGGTATACTGCAAGGCACTGCCATACATTGGTACATGGCTGTGCCGTCCTGTATTATTTACCAATACTTTCCAAGCGATGGTGGGTCCCGGCCTAAGTAAAAAACCAATATTTTTTGTATCGGTTGATTGTTACGAATGTTACTGAACTCGCTTCCATTTGTAATTTTTTGTTGTTTGTTGAGTCTGTTTAGCGTTAATAGCATTCCATAAATGTTGCCAAATATATATCATACAATCTCATAATAAATTGTATTATTCGTATTAGCCTATAATCTATAGCGCTTATTCCACCTACGTCAACAGCCAATAGTAAATGTGGTATTGACGTGGTAGCAGACATTTTTAGACTGTCTTTAATGTCTGCTACCACGTCAATACCCCATTTACTATTGACTATTGACGTAGGTGGAATAAGCGCCTATATGAATAGAGCATTTGATATTACGATACTCTTTGACTATCATTTCTTATGCCTGTCCTGTTGCCGATATACATCAAATCTCTAAGATTCTGGATTCGAATCGATCGGCGAAGCGATTGGCACAGCATGTGACGTGGAACACAGTGTTTAAGCAACTTGCAGTCAGAGGAATTCGAACGCTGTAACCTAATTTCTGCTTTGTCTAATGGTCTCAATGACAGGAAGTAGAGTATTTAACAAAGGGTTAGTTGGACTAGTTATTAGAGACATGGTTCTCATAGTCATCGAACAATTAGAGCGGAGCCCATTGTCAGGGGATGGGGGGCGACTTTTCGGGAGTGGGTGCAACTCCCATCATCAGGTTAAGTCCTGAGAAGGAGTGATAAAATGTCGGCTTTCCTTGACAATAGGCTCCGCCCTAATTTTTCGATGACTATGAGGCCCATGCCTCTATAATGACTATTAAGAGGACATGCTACGTAGTAAATTAGCACACCAAAATTTATTGTTTTTATGGACTTTTTCTTTTTTATTTAATTAACAAAGCAAGTCATTAAAGATTTGGCTCATGGTAGTTGTAGAAGACTATTTCGTGCATCATATATAATCGGATATTTTTTACTTTTCGGTTGTGCAGTTCTTCCAAAAATCCCAGAATACGCATAATTTTAGTCCGTTCTGGTATTTATGAAAGAACTAAGGTACCAAAAAATTAATATTTCCTATTACATGATGCATGAAGCAGTCATCTACAACTTACATGAGCCAAATTTTTAATGACTTGCTTTGTTAATTAAATAAAAAATAAAAAAGTCAATAAAAACAACAAATTTTGGGGTGCTCATTTCCTACGTAGCATGTCCTCTTAACACAACATGCAATGTAAGTACATGAGATTAATCGGATACATCCACTAAATTGTTTATTTAAAAAAATGTTATGCCGATATACCAATTGAAGTAGCCTAATATTATAATGAGGTGCTTTCATTGATTGAGTAAAGCATAAACAAAGCACAGAACTAAGCTGAAGACCTATAATGAACTTCGATGACTGGGAGGATTTCATTCAGCAGGCATAGCAAGAGTTGTACCAGACTCGTTCCTGTAGGCTACTTGGTTAAGTCATGTTTCGCCTGTTTCATTGTGTCAATGGTAAGCTTGTCTCTGGTTGTCCATTATCGCTTGTAGCCGGTGTAGGTTGACATCGAGAACGTATACCAGTTTGCCAATGGTCAAAAATTCTTATGGAAACAATACAAATACTGTCCGAAATCCATGGGGTCGTTGGCATTGGACAAGGGAACTATGGGCCACTATAAGTAGGCACATAAAAAGTCCTTAAAAAAATCCAATTAAGTTATCATTAAAGCGGTGTTACCTTGCCAAGTTAACTTATTCACCGGGTTAAAGATGTGAACAACACAATTTTAGAGCAGTAGGCCTATTTTCACTTTGCATTTTAAAAATATTTTGTTTACATTGTTAACCCAGAGAGATTTTTGGAGAGCCACAAAATATAGGTAAAATGATATGGTGGCCGGAGCCAAGGGTGGATTTTAGGGGGGTCAGGGGGTCTGGACCCCCCCCCCCACAAAGAAAAATGAACTTACACTAGATAAAAATGTGTTTACAGTGGGAATTAAAAATAATGATGTTTTTTAATGCAATAATCCACTGAATCAGCCCGCTCACCCCCCCCCTCCCTAACTTGGGGGAAAAATCCACCCTTGGCCGTGCTGAGAAAGTATTGTTTTCTTACCTTGGATATAAACAATATATAGTTTTATTATTAAATAGAACATATAACCACGCTCTTCTTTCTTGTTAGTTTTATTGTTCATACAATTATTAACTTTACATGTAAGATCGGTAAGATATTTTTAATTAGTTTTGTCTCATTAATTTCTTAAAACATTTCTTCTTCCTCCATCTATCTTCCATTTGTCCTTTTTTCCAGCATTGGTGCCAACCTCTTGCACACCAAACTTCAGATAACCACCATTACCAACTTACATTTAAAATTAACCCGCGCAAGTACTTTTCCCAACAGGCCGGAGCACAACCCAAAAAGTTAAAGGAGAGATAGAACGATGAAGTAATAAACAATCAACGGTCAATACAGTCCACTAAATCTATCCTTTTAGGCTTTATTGAATTTTCATAAGCCCCAGAAAAAACCAATAAGCTCCATTGGCCCTCAATTGACTTTTATTCATTTTTAAATCCAATGCCGCCGTCACTCTAATAACATCTCCATCCTCTCATATTTTTCAAAATTGGTTTTGGTCAACATAAACCAGTTTTTTGAGATGATGAGTTGTGTGGCCTTTTGGTTTTGAATTTCTTTTAGTGACTTTTCGGTTTCAATTGATTAAAAAAAAAATGGGCTTGTAAAATCAATAGTAGGCTAGACTTTTAGCCTATAGTTGTAAGTAGTATAGGCAGATTAGGCATTCTGTGGTCATTTAAACCTCTGAAGCAATGTTGCTGTCAACCAATCGTTGAGATTCTGACCTCAGTAGAAGATCTTCTTCTTTTTCTTCTTCTTTAGCCACGCCCGTCCTTGGCTGGTAGGCCATTTGTCGCCGTGTCGCATAGTACAGCTGTGTCGTAGTTCGGTTTTTACCTCAATGCCAGTGCAGCTGAATAGGAGATCGGCGCATTCCCTTCCCCTTGGCAGCAGAGGGCGCAGAAGAAGGTCTGTATACTATCATATAAAACAACGATTCGAGGCACATATACTCAAGGTCGCAGCCAAGGGGGGTTCATGGGGGTTCAAACCCTCCCCCCCCTCCCCCCCCTCCCCCCCCTTCCCCCCTCCCCGAAATTAAATGGCTTGATACTAGACAGAATCGGATTTTGAGAGGAAAAATAAAAACCACTATGTAATATCCAATGAAATTTCTGAACCCCCCCCCCCCCGAAAACGCTACGGCCTTGCATGTACTAGTAGTAGCTAATTGACTTGTAGAGGCATCAGAATTAGAGCAAGGAAGACTTGAAAAATATAGTCCGAATCGGGATTTGGACCTCCACCTTGCGAGGGTGGTAAATGCTGATCAGTATAGCTGCTTCAACCGTATGAGGGTATTCATTGTGGTAACGTAGGAAATACACTATGTACATACATTATGCATGTATCATATGTTACAAACTGCCCTGACAATGTGTTTGACTTTATAAAGTTGTACTAAGTCCACGCAAAATGTGAAAAGTATGGACATGGAATGTTTTGATCCTGTGCAACACTGTAAAAATATTCTTTGCACAATTTTTGTTATAAATGCATCCAATGCAACAAGTTAACACAAAATGGTGCAAAGAATATTTTTACAGTGTTGCACAGGATCAAAACATTCCATGTCCATACTTTTCTCTTTTTGCGTGGAGTATACATACACACATACTGTATGTACACCTATATTATTTTTGAACGGAGGGTGGTTTTAGGCTCAGGGAGTCATGAAATGAAAAGTTGTGAAGACATTTTCCGAAAGTCGAACGTTGGCCGCTATCTCAATAGGTAGACGATCTCCCTAAAATGCCCCTTTTTAAAACTCTAGAATAACACACAATTAATAGAAAGACTTATTTGCTTCAATCTGGGCTACCCTAATCAACAGTTAAGGGGGCTTGTGCCGTAGCCTAATTTGCTGAATCAGCAACAAGAAACTGACAGATATCTCCCCAATTTACCTTTTCACGAACGAGATAATTTGAAATTTTTGACCCTTGTCACACTGCCGGTGACAGGTGTGAATTTTGTATAGAAAGATGGAATATGACGTATTTTCATACAAATAGTCTCCTCACAATTAACTGGTACTAGGGACGCCGAAGAAGGGAAGAAGGGAAGGGAAGAACCCTTAGTGCAGTTCATTTGTTTGTCTCCCTTAATATTCAAACATTAAGATAAAAATAAAACACATTATTTGAAATTTGCACCGCACCAACTTTTAGAAACTTTTCCGCGCAAATTTTGTTCGTATAGCCAACTTTCGAATGATTTTTGATATAAAGGCTTCAGTAAATAATTTTATAGAAAGAGCGAGTGTACGTCAGTCAATGCTTTCTGCATTATAGTTATTTTATGTAACCATTTACCAATGCATTTTCCTAATACTTTCCAGGGTACCGAATTCTTGCAGCCAGAATTTTTAAAACTCGGCGTCCCTGACTGGTACCTCCTTCTTAAATTACGGTGATGAAATGGTAATGATGGAAATAAAATGATGAATGAAAGAATATACGGGAATGACCCCCCCCCCCCCCCGCCATGTTAAAAAGGCGGCAAAATGACAACAAACATTTTTTTAAAATGAAATATGAAATAGAAGTGTTATTCAATAAGTACTTCCTTAAATGGTTTCGTTTCGTTCTTTATGTACCAACCAGAACTGTTCCGAAAAATTAAATTAGTTCCTTAAATCAAATACCGTACTGTTTTTATTCTCAGTTTCTGAGGCGTTTCGAGGAATGACCCTCCCCAAAATTAAAAGCTGTCTCCGTCACTGGTCGCATAGGCAAACTTGCTGAGTCTTGACTTACTTCCAGGCCTAAATGCTGAATCTTTGAGGAAAACGAGCACCACCAACCTATGTCAGGACATGTAGAGTAGTGGTACGGACTCCGACTTTCACCCGAAAGGTTGTTGGTTCGAGTCCCACATTGGCCATGCTTTGAAGGGCATGTAAAGCAGGTGGTCCTGGGTCTTCATAGTTGAGTGTAAACGAGTGCTGTATAGCCCTAACTCCGATAGGTTGGCTTAGTAATAGAACAAAAGTATTTATTTACTTTTCTATAACCAATAATCCATTAGTGTAGGCAGGGACGCCGACTTGGGGGGGCACGGTCCATCTTGCTCCCGCAGACTAGCTTCATGGGGGGCAGCGCCCCCCCCCCCCCCCAGAAGCAAAGAACCCTTAGTGCAGTTTATTTATTTGTCTCCCTTAATATTACAAACATAAAGATAAAAGTAAATCACAAAATTTGGCATTTGCACCGCACCAACTTTTAGAAACTTTTTCGCGCCTATTTTGTTCGTATAGCCAACTTTCGAATGATTTTTTTTATATAAAGGCTGTAGTCAATAATTTTATAGAAAGAGCGAGTGTACGTCGGTCAACGTTTTCTGCATTATAATTATTTTAAGTATCCATTTACCAATGCATTTTCTTAATACTTTCCCGAGGTACCGAATTCTGCCCCCCCTCCCCAGAATTTTTAAAACTCGGCGTCCCTGAGTGTAGGTAGACTAAACTACAACTTGAACGCAATCCTCTCACCAAGTTCCCCTTGCAGGTGGATACAATCCTCACAAACTCCTTCATTTTTTTCCTTAGGCAACTCTGTTATGATCTATTTGATTAAAGAACTTAGGATTAATATATATACAATATATGATACACTATAATGAGCCCTCTAGTGTCATAATCGGCAATCTCCACTATGACACTTTTTTCAGGAACCGCGAAAAACTGTCACCCGGTAATTATTATTTATCTCAATATTTCGACTGTTTTGATTTCAGTTGATGTCGGTTACCTTTAGCTATAATTGGAATGAAACTATGATATTTACTCAAATAGCCGAGATATTAACAAAAAACTACCGACTTTGAAAAGAACGTGCATGGAAATTGATGGTTTTGTTTCAAACCTTGGAATTCTCTATGTAAATACGTAATAAATCCAACATTACTATAAAAAACAATAAACATTATTCTTAAAACCAAAAAAATACAACATAAAACGTGGAAAAAAAAATATGCATGTCGCCATTTCATTTATTGGTCACGTGATTACAAAACCGGGCTGTGATTGGTTGCCGCAATGCCTCCATGGAGAATACCGACTTTGTAACCAACATAGTTTTTCTTAAGTTAATTTAAACAGGAGAATTCACAATATGTCACGGAATAAGTTATCGGCCTTACATAAAATTTCTCTGCGTTGGATATTGCTCATTTTGATACCAATGTCATTTTTCTATCAGCCATTTTTAGTACCAGAATGTTGATTTAGACACGGAAAACGTTTTTCATCTGATGCGTTTTTTCACAAGGAATCCAACCATATGCATAACTCGAAAACTAAAAAAGTGGAGTTTGCTGATTTTGATACCAAAGGGCTCAAATAGACTTACCCTAATTTCATGACGTAGCTCGCTTTCTCACATTTCAATAGTCTGAAGTTGTTTCGCCTGGGAACTACCCTCTAAGTCGCCGTTACAAGAAATATATGTCACTTCAGGGAACCTAACTATCAGTAGTCAAAAGACATGTAACTAGCGCTCTGATTGGCTAATAATGACGCACAATCGATGACAGCAGGCAATAGGTACACAGGACGTACACATGTGTAGTACTGTACCTTTAGACCGAGCTGTAAGGCTATAGGCTATAGGTACACTGGTATACACGTGTATTACATTTAGACCTACGGTCAGGGGCGTAAATTTGGGGAGGGGGGGGGGCACGGTCCAAATTGCCTCCCCCCAGCCTCGAGTATTGTAAGACGTGGTCCATGATACTTCATGGTCCCCTTTGCAGCAATATGAATACAAGAATTCCTTTTTTAGCTTTGTAAAATCTACAGCTATACTTTACTACTATTAAAATGCGTAAAACCCCACTGTTTTGCTCTTATGTTTTCAATTTTTCCGTATCCTGCCTGATGACGCCATAAGGTCTACTTAGTTTTGCCCCCGCCATCATTCTAAAACTTTACGAGTCTGCCTACGGTAGCTGTTCAGAGTGAATCATTATTATGCAATTGAAGACAATTGTCAGCACAACCCCGTAATACTTTCCGAAAATTCCGAATTTTTTCATAATAATTAATCTACTATTATTCCTTTCTTTTTCAGATATGAGGAACAGAACACATCATTATGATGGCCACGTTTTGAGACGTCATGACACTTCACTGATATCTGAAAAGTGAGATATATTTTACTACAAATTTAATTTTTGTACAACCTCTTACATTTACGTAAATTAGGGAGTCAAAAACCATGTAAGTAGATGAGGATTTAACAAACACTGGACTTGCCGGGCTTGTGGTCCAGTGGTTAAGACGACGCCCCGGATAGGCGTCGATTGTGGGTTCGAATCCCGCCAAGCCCAGTTTTTTCTATATCCTCTAATTGCGGTTCTTCTATATCTATAACCTTGTTAGTACCCCCTTCACGGTAGCAAGGTACTTACTCTCAATTCATACATGACACAATGTCTGTCATTCGCACTATTTTTACTTGAGCATGAGTTCAACAGCTTAACTTACATAGCGTCAAGCCTAATTGATAACAATTATTTTTATTTTTTGGGCCACATGGGCTTACGCTCATCGCCATCATTGATGTATTGTCAGAAATGTATTTATTTTATCTTAAATGTTGTCAATTTTCTGGTCAATACACAATTATTATTATTATTATTATTATTATTATTTTACTTTATTATTTAACTTATTTAACATTAACTAACTGTATTATTATTATTATTTTATTTACACTTGTAATAATGTAGTTCGTACTCCCTTTAATAACTGTTTGTAGTCTTTTGGCGAATCCTGCCACAAGCCTCCCTTATGGGGCTTACATGCAGTATTCCGGTAAAAACGATTATTTTCTTTAATTTTGTATTGTATTATTTCTATTAAATGCTCCCAGTGCTGGGGGTACCGGCTGGGAAAAAAAAATATTATCATTATTATTATAATATTATTTATTTAATAGTCATATATGGATATCGTATCAATCAATCAATCAATCAATCAATTATAATATGCACATCATTACATTACAATAAAATTATTATCGCTGGGCTTTAGCAGCCCATACACGATCAGAACCTGTTACATTGTTGTTTCCTTTTTTTACTCAAATAAAAAAATATTCGGCTAAAATATAAAATAAAATAAAATGTATAATGTATCTGCAGCCTTACTGTATGAGTCCCCGGCAAGTTAGGTACCTATTTAACATAGTAATTAATTTTTTTATGAATATATTACTTCGGTAGAGGGAGGGAGTGCCTACCGAAGAAAAAGAAAAAGAAGATCGGTCATTATAAAAAAAAAATTTTTTTAATTGTGCTATTAATTTTTGTTATTGCAGATCAAACGAAACAATAGGCCTCGAACCAGAGCATCCTATTAGACATGAAAGGCACCGATCTAAACCTAAAGACTTCTTTTTACACAAACTTAAAAATTCAACGAACGCCAATAATCGAACCTTTGGAGCGTCAAATAAGACAAACGACTCCATGCTGTTCACAGTTCCACCACCAATCAGGTAAGCATATTCTTATTATTCTTCTTCTTGTTTACTTCTTCATTCTCGACAGGCATTGCAGCTGTCCTGCTGCTTCTTTAGAAAGAAAGAAAGAAAATTGTCTTTATTTTCCACATACTTACTTTACTTTACTTTAACAGCGCCT
Source organism: Psococerastis gibbosa (assembly GCA_963971405.1). Taxonomy (NCBI): domain Eukaryota; kingdom Metazoa; phylum Arthropoda; class Insecta; order Psocodea; family Psocidae; genus Psococerastis; species Psococerastis gibbosa. Next base: position 7,142,220 of record OZ020490.1, on the reverse strand, counting down.
TATTCCTCCCACGTAACGGATCTTCAACTTCCAGGTGTTCCTATCTTGGACATCATCCAGAGAGAGACCGAGGGTCCCGAGGTCTTCCCTCACTTTTGTGTCAAGTCACATCCTCAGTCATCCTAACGACCTAACCTAACATAGGCGAATTTAATTAAAGGATACCAATTCTTTACCATCAATAAATTTTTATTCTGAATTTTTTTAAACTTAATTATTCCACAGACAAGACTCAGGGTCCATCCTGGGCCCTTCGGCCTACTCTTAAAACTAATAAATAATAAAATATGATATTACAAATTTAACTAAAATTTAACTAAACTTAAAGGGTCGAGTGGTTAGAGAGCTTGCATTTCCATTGAGAGAACTGCAGTTCGAATCCTCAAGGGGATCGGATTTACTTAATAATTCAGAGTATAATACAAGAGCGATGAGGCAAGCGACCAAAAACCATGAATCCTTATCAGGACTAAGCCTGATGATGGGAGTAGCAGCCACTCCCGAAACGTCGCCCCCTTTCCCTGACAATGGGCCCCGCCCTAATTATTGTTCGAAGACCATGAAGCCAGTGCCTCTAATGGCGATTAACACAACATGCAATGTAAGTCCAACTAACCCTTTGTTAAATTGTATTGAATCATTGCCATAAACCTTTACAAATACCTTACACACCATTCACACACGATATAAATACCGATACAATAGCTCTTTAAACTTTATTGTTCATGTTTTTTGTTTCAGTGACAGCAATCTAGAAATTTCTGTTTTTAAATTGGAGCAGCACAACAATTGCTTCAATTCCAACGAGGTTTTGGAAATCATCGGAGCGACCTGTCTCGTCAATTTTGCTTTTTGGTTTCTCATCATCGCCTGCGTTAATTTCTATACGAGAGGCCAAAATTTATTCAAATCGGACAGGTAAGTTTTGCAAACACTTTTAGAGAACAGAAGGACTCGTATCTGTACCTGGTAAAGTCGTGCTTTCGCCTGTTTCATTGCGTCAATGGTTTGCTTGTCTCAGCTTGTCCATTATCGCTTATTGTAGCCAGTGTAGGTTAATATCGAGAACATACTGTATATACAGTATATAGTTTGCCAATGGCCAAAAATGCATATAAATAATGTCCGAAATCCATGGGATCGTTGGCATTGGGCAAGGGACCTATGGGCCACTATAAGTAGGCCTGGGTCCATAAAAAGTCTATCAAAAACTACTGCTAGCGAACAGAAGGGAATACATACAGGTATTTCACCAACGGCCTTACCAAGTTGAATCCACGAGAGCAGAGCGTGTTTCAAACTGCGGCAAACTAGACATTAACTAGTAGTGAGCACAGCCATTGAATATATAACACTAGTCTATATATATATTATATATTCAATGGCACAGCGTTGGCAGGGGAACATTGTTGTACATGATAGCACGCTGAGACTATACCAGTCAGTCTACGTGAGTGTCGAGGCCTGGTCACCTCCGAATTAATCGAGTGACTTCACTATGTTCCCCAAGTGGTTTGAAATCCACTATAATCAGGAGATCCACCTTGTCAGTCAAGTCCTCTTCTCCCCGACGTGAAGGAGTCAGTCCTTAGGGTGTCTCAAATTAATTAACAGACTCACTCCCCCCTCAAGGGTGACAGGGCTGCTTAAAGCAGAAATGCTGAAAGCAGGCGTTAGGAAAAAATCCCCACACGTAATGAAATATTGTAAGAAGATCTACCAAGAAGGCCCTCGCCTATATACCCATGCCATCTAACATACCGTATGCTTGGAAGCCTCATCTTATATTGTGGGAGGTCAGCTTAGACTGTATTACATGACTTCCGGTAAATGACACATGTCCTGAAATTTAGTAAATGTGGGACTAGAACCAACATTCTTCAGATAGAAGTCTGACTCTTTACCACTTGACTACAATATAAGCATGAACCGACAGTGCTGGGCTCCCGTGGATTTACAGGTCTGTTGACAAATTTACATTTGGAGGATTGACAGTTAGACTAGGCTATTAATATTTGCTCGGAATGCTTAATTACATAGATTTGTATTCCAAGCGTGACCACCCCCGTATGCTTTAATTGCTCCCTTATTTGAAGTCAATACCAGTTGGATCGTGCACTACTGGCAATAATCCAAACATACGCATAGTGTACCTATGACTCGATCTGTACTTGCTTAAGTCATGCTTTCGCCTGTTTCATTGCATCAATGGTAAGCTTGTCTCAGCTTGTCCATTATCGCTTCTAGCCGGAGTAGGTTGACATCGAGAACGTATGTACCAGTTTGCCAATGGCCAAAAAATCATACGGAAACAATACAAAGAACCGGTCCGAGTTTACTCGAACATGCTTTCCAATTTATAAATTAGTAGATAAAAATAATGTGTAATTTCATAGTAAATAATTTCCCTATGGTTAAATTTCAGATCCCTCGAATGGGGAGGGGGGGTCCACCTCAATATATTAAAAACCCCTTAAAACTTAATTGCATATTCAGGAACTAATAGACCAATACGTTGTCACAGTAGTAACAATGGCACATGGCACGTAATACAATATATTTGATCGTGAATTTTTCATAATTTCTTCAAAAAATTATTTTTTGCACAACCAAATATTTTTTTTGGAATGCAGCCTGACCGGTTTCGTTACTCTATTGAACACCTAAAACATACCTGAAAGTAGAAATCAGCGATTGAAAGGTTCCGCAGAAAAATTATTTTTAGTCATTTTTCATGAAAATTGACTTATTTTCATTTTTTTACCCCCAGAATAAAACTATCAAGGGGCAAGCAACCCCCCGCATTTTGTTAACATTAGTAACGAATACAATATATGTGCATTTAAAAGAAATCGTTGGAGCCGTTTTTGAGAAATAATGTTTTTTAGACTTTTTTTGGAGTTTTTTGATAATAAAACGCCCCCAAAATGGGTTAGGCAAAAAAAAAAAAAATTGTCTCGAGGCATGATTTTTGTGAACCTATTAGCATAACTTCATCATAATCGGCGTAGTAGCTTGCCCGGAAATAGATTAACAGACGGACAGACAGACATACAGACAGACAGACAAATAGACAAAGCGATGACAGACAGACATTTCGTAAAAAACACTTTTTTGGGTTCCTGGGACCTCAAAACGTGTAATTCCGTTGAAATCTCGGAACCGATAATTTCCAACATCACAAAGCTTTCCTTACACTACGTATAAATTGGAAAGCAGTAATGCCCATGATGGGATCGTTGGCATTAGGCAAAGGACTTATGGGCCAGTATTTATACGTATAAGCAGACCTGGGTCCCCAAAACGTCATTTAAAAAATAATAACTAATAACGAGTGTACCTACACTAGTATAGGAACGGTGACATACACCTTTGAAAGGTTCTTGGCTCGATTCCTCCACTTGCCTATTTTTTCTTCTTTCCCATTAATACGTAGTGTAAGTAAAGCTTTCTCTGATGGTCGAAATTGGGGAACTGGGACCTTGAAACGTGTAAATCCGTTGAAATATCGTAATTAGCGATAATCGGCTACGATGGCAAGGTGTTAGTGTGTTTGTACATGTGGAAGTTTTTACACGGCATGCAATCGGAGACGTGTCGTAACTCAACACTAGTACTAACCAACAGAGGCGACTGAAGAGGTCAATCGGATGCATTCATTAAATTGTCTGCGTACGTATAATCTTTTTATTTAAATAAATAAATAAAACATTTCGACCATCACAATGCTTTCCTTATACTTTCCTCGTACTAAAGTAAAAACAGGAACGGAATAAAAACCGATTTCAACGTCTTCCAGGGGGTGGCTAATTTAAACAGTCAGCTTATTTCTCATAATAAATTCTCGGAATTCTGAGCATTCTCAGGAAAATTTTCAGAAATCAAATTAACACTGCAAACCAGCCGTGAAAAACACATTTCTAAGGAAAATCATAAAGAAAAAGCAAATCCAGGAAAGAGTTCTATTTAACTGCTGTATCGGGTGACAGCAGGGGGGTTGGGGGAAACCTTCCATCCGGGCCGGGGGGGGGGGGAGCCTTGGTATATTATTGACCTCATTAAATTCTTGATTGGTTGTGACGTCACCAAAATAACGCCTCTATAGAAACCTCCGTATTGACAAATCAACATGGCCTTTCTTTCCTGTTGATATAAGTAAGTAAAATGGGATTTCTGATTACATTTTAGAGCTTTAATTCTGCTGCCGTGCAGATTCAAAATGGCGGAACTTGATTCTTTTCCCGAAATTTATTAGATTTCTGTGCCGTTGAAAATTCGTCTTGGTGGGTTGTATTTAGGTTGCTTTTGAAGATGGTTTGATAAAACGTCGATTTTTTCGTCCATTAATGAGGCACAATTGCCGCAAAGTATACGCAGTGCCACTGAATATGTCAACAGCAAGTCATGACGAAACGTTTGGAAGTGTTCGTTTTCTAAGCGACCAAGGCGTATATATATTATATATAACTATATATTTTGTTTCATACTCTAAGTAAACCATTTTTAACCAGTTTCTACCAGATGATGTCAAATAGTATTTTTAATAATCATTTCCCTGGAATTTTATTATATTATTATTCCTTTCCAATTTATACATAGTATAAGGAAAGCTTTGTGATGTTCGAAATTTCCGATTCCGAGATTTCAACGGAATTACACGTTTTGAGGTCCCAGGAACACAAAAAAGTGGTTTTTGCGAAATGTCTGTCTGTCTGTCTGTCTGTCTGTCTGTCTGTAAGTCTGGCTGTATGTCTGTATGTCTGTCTGTCTGTCTGTTCATCTATTTCCGGGCAAACTACTCAACCGATTTTGATGAAATTTTGCATGTAGGTTCGCAAAAATCATGTCTCGAAACAATTTTTTTTCTATATTGGGCTAACTTAATTTGGGGGGGTTTTATTCTCAAAAAACTAAAAAAAAACGTCTAAAAAAATTATTTCTCAAAAACGGCTCCAACGATTTCTTTTAAATTCACATATATTGTAGTCGTTATTAATATGTACAAAATGCGGGGGGTCGCTTGCCCCTTGATAGTTCGCTTCTGGGGGTAAAAAAAATAATTATAACTAAATTTTAAACTAAATTTTAATTAAAAATGACTAAAAAATAAAATTGGCATGTACTATTATATCTACTTACAGCATTATAACACAATATTTGCATCAAAACATACTTATTGCATTTTCTTTCCATATTTATAGTTTTTTTATTGTCCAAAGTCCTCCTAAACTGCGTTAAAATCCGTTAGTAGGCCCACCATAACAAGATAATTACGTTATGGACAGCATTCCTTAGGCGGCTGTTCCACGTGTCAATATTCCGTCATTTATGCATCAATAATAAGTCTCCACCATATTATAACTTAATTTATAATAGATAAGTTAAGTATCTACATAGGCCTAATAGTCTCCTTAAAACAAAAATCTCATCAATTATTTATGCACAAATTACGGAATATTGACAAGTGGAATAGCCGCCTTACCGCGACCAAAAGGTGAGTAAAATATCCCAAACTACCTACCAACTGAACCCAAAGTATTTTTTTTTGTGAAAAGAGAAAAACTTAAATAGACGTTGAGGGGTGGCATTTTCAGACTTTACTTCACCTAACACGGCACGACCCTGATTAGACCTACTGTATTTTAATGGCAACCAGAAACTAAAATAAAACACTTTTTAACTTTTAAAATTTCTGGAATATAGCTCAAAGCGAATCGTTTAAGTATCATGAATATTCAAAAAATGGGCGGGAAAGTTTCGTTTAGTTATGACTCCGTTCTCGTTTTATTTCCGGCCTTACTTCCCTTTCTTCTTTACACACAGTTGAGCTCTTAATCTTTTCCATCTTCGAGGCACAAAGTGAAGAGATTACGTCTTCGTATTGTATTACTGGCATTAGACGGTCGTTTTTCTTTGCTTTAAAAATATTAAAAGAGACAATAAGTATATTATTCAGTAGGTATGTGTAAACATACTATAATAGTATATAGGGGAGCCCAAGCGGGGATTTCTGGATAAACTCGAGCGCGTCAGATTAAGGTATAGCGAGTTAATTACATGCTAAAAATAATGGCGGAAAATCTCAAAAAGTCTGGGGGGTAGGGCTAAGTCCCGAAAAAAACAATAAATCTTCCAGAAGACTCGCCCTTCTCATTAAAACAAAAAATAAAAATGTCCTGGCAAGTTCAACAAAGATTATAATAGCAATGCTCAGTGGCGAAACGAATGGTTTTCGAAGGGGGGAAAAACCGTTTTCATACGCAGCTTTTAAATTAATAATGAGCTCTATAGGGTTCTGGAGACCTGAAGGGGGGGTCCTGGGGTTATAGCGACTTCCTACAAAATCGTAGGTATTTAAGGCTTTAAGTGGTCGCTTTATTCGCTTAATGGATGGTACAAAACGTATCAATTTTATGGTTATTTATAGGATTCTGGGGGGGGCAGGGACAGACCTTGGGAAGGGGGGGGGGGTTTAGCCCCCCCCCCCCAGGACTACCCATTTTCCGCGCATAGCTAAAAAGTGTATATTTCACTAATTTGACAATTTAAGAGTGACCAAAAGAAACGGGAGGGCTACAAAGTTGTACAAAGTTGTGCAGTTGAGTGATTCCTTATTTCTCAATAATTTTTTTTTTTTATATATATAAATATATAAAGATAAATCGCATACATAGAATTTAATGAATGTATCCGATTGACCTTTTCAGTTGCCTCTGTAGGTTATTACCCGTGATGAGTACGACACGTCTCCGATTGCATGGCGTGTAAAGACTCGCACAAGTGCAAGCACGTTACCACCTGGCCACCGAAGTTGATTATCGATTGATGCGTCCTCACTTTGATTTCTGTTGCCAGGATGATACCATGTGAATATTTACAGCGTATTTCTAACGTTTCGACTAATTTTGCTTTTTGAATATATTTCTTTGTTAATTTATTTTATATTTATTATTTTGTATTAGTTATGTCAGTAGTTTATTTTAGTGCTTTTTATGAACCCAGACCTACCAACGACCTCATGGATTTCGGACATTATTTGTTGTGTTTCTGTATGAATTTTTGGCCATTGGCAAACTGTTATACGTTCTCGTCTTCTCGATGTCAACCTACACCGGCTACAAGCGACAATAGACAAGCTGTGACAATCTTACCATTGACGATTTTATATTTATTCGATATTATTCGGAATGTTTAAGCTTATGTATTCGAATAGAATCTGAATTTAGGTACCTACCTATTACACATTCGAATTCTTTTGGACTCACAGGACTCATTGGATCGATATTGGAACGTTATTCAATACTCGTGTAAGCTTAATAGGGGGGAATATCTTCTTGCAACATCGTCTTAAAAAAGAAAGATGTACCGTAAGTAAACCTTTAATTGCATTATTTTTTAGTTTGTAAACTAAACTAGAATTGACAAATTTTTGAGTGCCTATTTGTAAATTACCATCCTTATCATCTTAATAGCAGAACGCTGATTTAAAAAAAAAAAAACGTGTTTTTTGGGGGCGATGCAGGTGTGGCTAATATCAACATTCCAAATCCTTTTATGGCAGACTATTTGACATGAAACAATCATGACGGCTCAGCAATGGGTTTGTGCAATACAGCTCACTTAGTAATCTTGTTAGAACTAGTTCCTAAAGGGAGGAAATCCTGATTAGATGGCATAGAGATACCCTTTGACTGAGAAAATACCGGTTTAATTACAAACTACTAAGTTGCTTTGCACTAGCAAAGACAAATCTCAATGGCACTACTGCAGTTTGATGAGTTAATTAGGTTAAATTGATAGATTACTAATCTATTTTACACGCATTCTCCAGCATTAATTAAAACTGATTAGGCCCCGGAAAAACATATAGATCGTGGGTTCGTAACCCACCAAGTCCAGATTTTTTTTGAGTCCTCTAATTTCGCTTGTCCCAGCCAGTGGCGTAGCCAGAAATTTTTTTTGGGGTCCAGTTTTCATACAACATCAATACATGAAGTTTGCCCGATTATGAATTTCGATAGGTTTTCGAATGAGGTGGTGTTTCATTCGGCGCTCTCCCCCCCCCCCCGTATTTTCGTAAAATAGTAGAAAAATAGGAAAGCCGTCCTCATGGACTTACACATCTTTGAATTAGGGGCATGATCTTAATTTCCCCACCCGAAGGGTCGGAAGGGCTGAAGGGGGGCCCCGGGGAAGGTTTTTGAAAAAATAGGCCTGAAATTGTGGAGTTTTACACATTATGATGTATATACGTCTTGTAACCTATTTTAATTTTAAATGATCTGACGGTCCGGACACGGAATGTAAGTACCTATTTTAATAACGTTTAGCTTTTACAGCCGAAGAATAGTAGACCTACTGCAAGAAAGGGGGGCCGGGGGTTCTCCCCCGAGGGAATTATTTTGAAAAAGAATAGGCCCAAAATAGTGGAATATCAAAAGCAGTTAAGCTCATATTTTACATATGAAGAATATTACAGCAAACAAGGGGGGCCCGGGGAAGGTTTTTGAAAAAATGGGCCTGAAATAGTTTGTCGGCAAACATATTTTGATTTTGCAGACGATAACATTATTAACAAAACTGGAAACAGGGGGACCGGGGTCTCCCCGGGGAATTTTCTGTTTTGCGAAATTTTGGGGGGGTCCGGACCCCGCTGACCCCCCCCCCCCCTTGGCTACGCCACTGGTCCCACCATGTTCCCCTGCAGTGGCGGAGCGTGGGATAATTGTGTGTGTAATGTGTGTAATGCTTGTAATGTAAGTGTAATGTATGTGCAAATATTTATTTAAGTTTAAAAAAAAGAAAACACGCGTCATTTTGTATATACGGTATATAATGTTCTATCTTCTTATAAAGTAAAAATTTGAAAGAAAAAAAAACTAAAACATGCATCATTTTATTTAGTACTAATTTTTTTTAGTATGTTCTATTTTCTTATTAAGTAAACATTAGGAAACAAAATATTAAACATTTGAATTCTAACAACGTGACGAGATTCTTAATTTTCTTATTATATTAATGGCATACTTCTACTACTAGGCTATATTACTATGCTCGATAACATCATGCTCACACAATCTTATATATTTTGCTCGCGGCTTCCTATAGATTTCAACAAACCTCTTAATACATTCTAAGGATTTGTTGAGTGTAATGCGGCATTGCCCACCTTACATGCACGCTCTGCCACTGTTCCCCTGCCAACGATTAGGCAGCTATTCCACTCGTCAGTTTTTCTTCATTTGTGCATTAAAAATTGATGAGATTTTTGTTTTAATTAGACTATTATGGATATACTTAACTTATCTATTATAAATTAAGTTTTAATATGGTAGAGACTTATTATCGTCTCGACCATTTATAACTTAATTTATAATAGATAAGTTAAGTATCATGATAGTCATCTTAAAACAAACAACTCATCAATTTTTAATGCACAAATGACGGATTATTGACAGATGGAATAGCCGCCTAACATCATGCTCATACAATACAATCTTATTTGCTCGCGGCTTCCTATAGATTTCAACAAAGCTCTTAATACATTCTAAGGCTTTGTTGAGTGTAATGCGGCATTGCCCACCTTACATGCACGCTCTGCCACTGTTCCCCTGCCAACGATTAGGCAGCTATTCCACTCGTCAGTTTTTCTTCATTTGTGCATTAAAAATTGATGAGATTTTTGTTTTAATTAGACTATTATGGATATACTTAACTTATCTATTATAAATTAAGTTTTAATATGGTAGAGACTTATTATCGTCTCGACCATTTATAACTTAATTTATAATAGATAAGTTAAGTATCATGATAGTCATCTTAAAACAAACAACTCATCAATTTTTAATGCACAAATGACGGATTATTGACAGATGGAATAGCCGCCTAACATCATGCTCATACAATACAATCTTATTTGCTCGCGGCTTCCTATAGATTTCAACGAAGCTCTTAATACATTCTAAGGATTTGTTGAGTGTAATGCGGCATTGCCCACCTTACATGCACGCTCTGCCACTGTTCCCCTGCCAACGATTAGGCAGCTATTCCACTCGTCAGTTTTTCTTCATTTGTGCATTAAAAATTGATGAGATTTTTGTTTTAATTAGACTATTATGGATATACTTAACTTATCTATTATAAATTAAGTTTTAATATGGTAGAGACTTATTATCGTCTCGACCATTTATAACTTAATTTATAATAGATAAGTTAAGTATCATGATAGTCATCTTAAAACAAACAACTCATCAATTTTTAATGCACAAATGACGGATTATTGACAGATGGAATAGCCGCCTAACATCATGCTCATACAATACAATCTTATTTGCTCGCGGCTTCCTATAGATTTCAACAAAGCTCTTAATACATTCTAAGGCTTTGTTGAGTGTAATGCGGCATTGCCCACCTTACATGCACGCCCTGCCACTGTTCCCCTGCCAAAGCTTAGGCAGCTATTCCACTCGTCAGTTTTTCTTCATTTGTGTATTAAAAATTGATGAGATTTTTGTTTTAATTAGACTATTATGGATATACTTAACTTATCTATTATAAATTAAGTTTTAATATGGTAGAGACTTATTATCGTCTCGACCATTTATAACTTAATTTATAATAGATAAGTTAAGTATCATGATAGTCATCTTCCTATAGATTTCAACAAAGCTCTTAATACATTCTAAGGCTTTGTTGAGTGTAATGCGGCATTGCCCACCTTACATGCACGCTCTGCCACTGTTCCCCTGCCAAAGCTTAGGCAGCAATTCCACTCGTCAGTTTTTCTTCATTTGTGTATTAAAAATTGATGAGATTTTTGTTTTAAGGAGACTATTAAGCTGATACTTAACTTATATATTATAAATTAAGTTATAATATGTAGAGACTTATTATTTTCTCTACCAATTATAACTTGATTTATTATAGATAAGTTAAGTATCTACATAATAGTCTCCATAAAACAAAAATCGCATCAAATTTTAATGCACAGATGAAGAAAAGATGACAAGTGGAATACACGCCTCATACAATCTTATTTGCTCGCGGCTTCCTATAGATTTCAACGAAGCTCTTAATACATTATAAGGATTTGTTGAGTGTAATGCGGCATTGCCCGCCTTACATGTACGCTCCGCCACTGTTCCCTGTCAACACACTACCTAGTTTGTTGTAGTTTTGAACAGGCTCTGTTTTTGTGGATTCATCTTGGTATATGGTCATTGACTCATCTTCAAAATCTATTTGTAAAGGTGTAATACTATTTAACACAGGGTTAGTTGGACTTACATTGTCTGTTGTGCTAATAGTCATTAGAAGCATGGGTCTCATGGTCATCGAACAATTAGAGCGGAGCCCATTGTCAGGGGAAGGGGGCGACGTTTCGGCAATGGGTGCTACTCCCATCATCAGACTTAGTCCTGAGAAGAACCGATGGCTAAGTCCTGAGAACTGATGACTATTAACACAACAGGCAATGTAAGTCCAACTAACCCTTTGCTTAAATATCATCTTCGAAAGTCACTTCTGGCGTTCTACCTATACATTGTAGTGCAGTACAATGCTATCTGACCTTTACTTCACCCCAATTATGCCCCCCAAAATATACGTCATGGCAGCTCAGCAACACAAAGGCAAAGGGGGGTGGCCAGTCTTTGAAACCCATGAATAGATGGTTGCCAACAAAGGAAAATGTCTCTCTCCGTGTCTCCATTTTGCAATATATAGAAAGTGGAATGATCTAATAAGGTTTTCACGTCTGAGAAGATTATTGTCCCAACTCTATTGCTGTTCATGGACTTGGATAAGAAAGAAGCTATTCCATCTATATTATTTCGCTAAGGCCGCCGGGCGGTTTTGTACCCCAAAGAACGCCTTGCATACAACAAACTACACTTACTCCATACTGCATGGGACATCTTTCCTAAGGATCGGACCCCCCCCTCCCAGGAATACGCCAAACATACTCTTGTCCAGAAGCGTAAAGTTTTAAAATGAAGGTGGGGGCAAAACCAAGTAGACCTAATGCCGTCATCAGGCTTTTCGAAAGGATCTTCTTCATGCACAGGCTTCCCCACTCACGGAAACACAAATTCACAAAAATTTAAAGCGTTTGATAGATGTTAACTTTGAATGATCGTCAAGGACATAGCCAGTATTTTTTTACGGGGGGGGGGGGGTTGTGGCGAATGTGATCCTATCTAGTGTAAACTGTTTTCTTGAGAACACAATTGTAATGTAAATATATTTGGAAATCATCCGCATATCCGTGGTGTCGGCAATATTCAAGGACAGTGGAAAGATCTAGTGCGGCAATGGAGAAGTAGAGGGGGGCACACACCCCTCCTTGGGGTACACCGCATGTTAGGTCCCTCCAAGATGAAAAAACTGTCTGTTTGTTGCTGTCCTCCATAGAGACACGCTGCCGTCTACCTTTTAGGGATTGCTCTGTCCAGTTTGTTGCTGAGTTAGAGAAACCAATGGCTTGCAATTTGGCTAGATAATGTGACTAATTTCATAGCAAATAATTTTCCTATGGTTTAATTTCGGGTCCCTCGATATCCCCATGGCCGTAGCTAGAAATGTTTTTCGGGGAGGGGGGGGGGGTCCATCTGACGTCACTGAAGGTGAGGTAACGTCAATATATTTTTAAATCCTTAAAACTCCAATCTATCTGCAAACATTTTGGTGTGAGGGGGTGGAATAATTTTTTGCAAGAAACCAAATCTTTTTTGGGAACGCAACTTGTTCGGGTTTGTTACTCTATTTAATACCGAAAACATACCTGAAGGTAGAAATCATCGATAGAAAGGTACCGCAGAGAAATTATTTTTTATTCATTTTTCGTGAAAAATTAGTTATTTTTATTTTTCATGAAAAATTAGTTATTTTTATTTTTTTACCCCCAGAAGAAAACTATCAAGGGGCAAGCAACCTTTCTCGTTTTGTTAACATTAACAACGACTACAATATAGTAGGCTATGTGAATTTAAAAGAAGTCGTTGTAGCCGTTACATCATATACCGTACTATAGTATAGGCTTGTAAATAATCCACGCTAATATTGTACCTACATTGTAGGTACATGCAGCGGAGGTACATAATTTGTATATACTGTATATCCTTGGCTTCAAATGCTACCCTAAAGTCTGAAATTCAACACAAACTTGACTCTGCTCCTTAAGAATGCGCAGCTTGGAAGGTTTAACTTTGGGAGAGTTATACAAATAACCTAAACCAAACTTTGTGTCAAGTCTGGCAATTAACCTGGTCTGTGGTGTTCTTGTCCTTCACTAAAACTTGTTAAAGTCACGGTTAAGTGAAGGAGCTTGAATCAAGAGGTCCGACAGTGTTTGGTTTTATGCTTAAATTCCGTCCCGCGGTTAAGTCGGGGTTGCCTCGGTTAAAGAGCATTCCCCTGGAGTTTTACAAATGAGCCAAAATGAGTCAAGTCTGGTTGTTGACCCGTTGAGGTTTTCGTATTTCACTGATACTTTTTAAAGTTCTGGTTTAGTGAAGGAGCCTAAATTAAGAGATCGGACAGAGCTAGCTGTCACCCACCCTAAGTCGAAATTTGCAGTTGCATATAATTGAATGGTTTAGCTACCTCCTTATCGACAGGGAAAAACGTCTTGTTCCAATATTCGATGCAACAAATATGATCCTAAGAAATATTAAGGCCGAAGGCCCTTATATATGTTGGCATGAAGCCAGGCTTTGGGATTTCGCCGCCCTGGGTAACAAGTCTTCCAGCGCCCCCTACCCTCCAAAAAAAACAAAATGTGCCAAAGGAAATTATAAGAAATACACCTGAATTCTGAACCACTTAATTTCTTATTCATTTTAAACACTTAAGCAAACATAGCCTACACTGTCCTAACTGAATCAAACTGAGTAAAGCACTAAAGTTGTCTTATAACGTGGCAGGAGCTAATCAGACTTTTCATATTTACGGTCGCATCTCCTCAGTGAAGGATCTCTACTTACGACTTAGTGTATTTATACACGTTATAAACGTTTATAAACGGTATATGAGCTGACAAGCAACAGTGTTGTCTTATAAGTTATAACGTGGCAGCAGCTAATCAGACTTTTCACATTTACTGTCGCATCCCGCAAGTGAGGGATCTCTACACTTTCAGACGACTTACTCAGTGTATAAACGGTATGAGCTGACAAGCAACAGTGTTGTCTTATAAGTTATAACGTTGCAGCAGCTCATCAGACTTTTCATATTTATTGTCGCATCCCCCCCATTGAGGGTTCTCACCACTTTCAGACGACTTACTCAGTGTATAAACGGTATGAGCTGACAAGCAACAGTCTTATAAGTTACAACGTGGCAGCAGCTAATCAGACTTTTCATACTTACTGTCGCATCCCCCCATTGAGGGTTCTCAACACTTTCAGACGACTTACTCAGTGTATAAACGGTATGAGCTGACAAGCAACAGTGTTGTCTTATAAGTTATAACGTTGCAGCAGCTAATCAGACTTTTCATATTTATTGTCGCATCCCCCCATTGAGGGTTCTCAACACTTTCAGACGACTTACTCAGTGTATAAACGGTATGAGCTGACAAGCAACAGTGTTGTCTTATAAGTTATAACGTTGCAGCAGCTCATCAGACTTTTCATATTTATTGTCGCATCCCCCCATTGAGGGTTCTCTACACTTTCAGACGACTTACTCGGTGTATAAACGGTATGAGCTGACAAGCAACAGTGTTGTCTTATAACGTGGCAGCAGCTAATCACACTTTGAGTTGCCCATTGTCCCCTTTCATTACACAACACTGATTGCTTGTCGTAATTTGCGCTTCAACAATTGGTAGCCCTTGTAACTATGGCGATAATATGACGTTCACTTACGTACACGTTTCATTTAACTATAACCAGTGGAATCAGATTTTGGGAAGGCCCTCAAAACCACTTGTTCTAAATCAGCGGCCCTTATAAGGATCAAGAGAAGCACAAAATCTCGAAGTAGAAAATTTACCTGCCAATATACAATATTTCATCTTCTTCTGGATTTCAATCTATCGATTGGTTTGCATTGAATGTTTCAATCTCTTTCTCCACTCTTGTCTATCTTATCTAGACTGCCCTTCTATTCTCGAGAGAGTCCATCTCAGAGTTAAACCCAGGAATACTAGATTAAAAATCTGTTCAGTGTCAATCCCAATTCAAAGGCACCTCTAGGTAGGATAGGTAGCCTAGCCTAGTTAATTAATAATTTTAGTATCCATTTGCACTGAGCCTGCCCATGTTCAAATCTGTCGTTTTAGAAAGTGTAGACGGCCCTGTAACTGTTAATTTTTAAGAGCATACTATTTATATTATATTTACAACGAAAGGGTCATTACAACATTAACCGAGTTACAGAGTTAGTTAAGTTACACACTGCACTGCACTTTACTGTGACGCGTAGCATATTATAGTATTGTACTATGTGACTTAACTTTACCTTGTGACCTGATCCCCTACAACTTCAATGTAGTAGTAGTATGGTTTGACACAGTCCCAGGCCACGGTGTGGGCCCATAGGACTCCAGTGGACCTCCTGATTATAGTGGATTCCGAACCACTTGGGAAACACAGTGAAGTCACACGATTAGTTCGGAGGTGACCAGGACAAGTCCTACCATGTTCCCCTACCGGCACTGTGCACACGACCAATTTATCTGCAACTTTGAACCTGCTCTGGTCCGCTGAATTCAACCTGGTATGGCGGCCGGCAACTTCAATGTAAGTCCTATCGATTTTTTTACTCAAATCTGCTGATGGGTCTGAGCTGCCCATTAGCAAAAGCAATCCTGTCCACCCAGGTCGATTTTTCAGAAACCGCAAAAAACTGTTGTGCCGCAACGCCATGAGGTATAACATTACAGTTTTTAAAGCTAATTTTAACAGTATTAGAATTGCTTTTGCGTCTCAATATCTGATGTATTGGATAGAGTATTGAAAAATAAAAAAAATGGCGCGAATATCTCAAAACTGAAAAAAATGGAGAGGATTGCTTTTGGTGCCCATTCCATTGACCGGCTAGGGCTATTTCCAAAACGGTGACGTGGTAGCAGACACTCAAGACTTAGGTGACGTTTTCACCGACCTCGCATTGCAGAATTGACGGAAATGTTTATTTTCCTCTATGCCATAGTTAAAATTGATCAATGATCATACAATAAAATCACAAACAAACAAACTAAAATTAAAAAATGGCTTCATGGGATATGTTAAGTACAAACATTTTAATAGATTTCTATAAAAAGAAAAACAAACATTTCCGTCAATGTCACTGGCAATCTGCAATGCGAGGTCGGTGGAGACGCTACCTAAGTCTTGAGTGTCTGCTACCACGTCACCGTTTTGGAAATAGCCCTAGCCGGTCAATGGAATGGGCGCCTTTGCTAATAGGCAACTTAAATATAATGTATTTATTTATTTAAATATTTATATTATTTAAAAATTTCATAAACGAGTGAAAGTATAAAGTAAAAAGACTTATTATTGTTTGGTACTGCAAACAATTACTTTATTTTAAGTGTAGACCCGCAGCAGTAAAGGCGCCTGCACAAAACACTTTTAATAACAGCTGGTTTCTTTTCAATTAATATTCCATAAAAATACATTTTTCCATCCCATTTCCACAATTTCCCGACAATAAACCATCTCAAACATTTCTCTAAAACAAAAACTTAAAAAGCTCTTTTATAATATAAGGTATATATTTCCGTCTCAAAAATTAAAAGCTTTGACGAATAAAAGGCAAAAAATGCCGTTCTTTCACAGTATAAAGCATCAGGAGTAGTTAGGTAGAATA
Organism: Psococerastis gibbosa; assembly: GCA_963971405.1. Lineage (NCBI taxonomy): Eukaryota > Metazoa > Arthropoda > Insecta > Psocodea > Psocidae > Psococerastis > Psococerastis gibbosa. The sequence continues at coordinate 7,125,402 of OZ020490.1, read as the reverse complement.
AAAAGTATCGAATAGTCGGATAATAAAAGGAAAGTTTTAGTGCGGGAAGTTTGTTTTCTAAGTGCGGTCTTTTTCAAAAGCACCGTGTTATAAATTTATAAATATGGAAAATTAGATATATTGTACCTGCCTTTATTAAGAGTGTACGTCCCGTAGGAAATTGGCAGTCCGAAATTTAACATTTCTTATTTTTTATTTAATTAACTAAGCAAGTTATTAAGTTTTGGCTCATTTAAGTTGTAGAAGACTACTTCATACATCATATAATAGGGTATTATTAATTTTTGGCTTTGTAGTGTTCTCATGGTAATTTATATATTATATAGGCTACGCGAAATTTTAGCCCTCAACCATTTTTATGAAAAAACTACGGTAACCAAAATTATAGTTTCCTATTATATGATGCCAACGGCCTTACCATGTTGATTCCATTAGAGCAGAGCATGTTTCAAACTGCGGCAACTTGGTAGTGTGCACAGCGTTGGCAGGGGAACCTGGTGGGACATGATAACTCGCTCAGGCAGTATAAGTCGAGTCCTGGTCACCTCCGATTTAATCGTGTGACTTTACCATGTTCCCCAAGTGGTTCGGAATCCACTACAATCAGGAGGTCCACCCTGTTAGTCAACTCCCCTTTCCCCGAGGTGAAAGAGTCTGCCCTTAGGGTGCCTCAAGTTAACAAACAGACTCACTCCCCCCGCCAGGCTGACAGGGTTGCTTAAAGCAGAAATGCTGAAAGCAGAAATGCTGAAAGCAGGCGTTAGAAACAACAACAACCTATTATATGATGCAACTATACAACTTAAATGAGCCAAAATGATAATAACTTGCTTAATTAAATAAAAAATTAGAAGTGTTGAATTTCGGGCTGTAAATTTCCTATGGGACGTAAGTCTTAACGACAGGTATAACCAATTTTCCATTTAAAAAATTATTACTCAGTGCTTTTGAAAACACTTATACAGTATATAGTACTTGCATGCATCATATAATTGGGAACTTTAATTTTTGGTACCGTACCGTAGCTTTTTCATAAAAACTGTTGTCGGCTGAAGTTTCACTAAAAAAAAAAACTACAAATCCAAAATTAATAATACCCTATTGTTCAATATATGATCATTGGTGTAAGTAGGGGGTCCTGGGGGGGGGGGGGCTTAGCCCACCCCCTCCAGGTCCACCCGTAGCCCCCCCCCCCCCAGGATTTTTGGTGACAAAGACGTTTTGGAGACTAAAGGCATACTATCCACAATGATGACAGGGAAATTAATTCTTAGTATGCTTATTTTACATGAAAAAAATCATCATATTTGCCAAGAACTTTCACAAAAAATATATTACTCAAAATTCTAAAACCCCAATACTTCAGAGCTATTTTTTCCAAATTTTTCTCCGGGGGAGACCCCCGGGCCTCACTCAATGGTAGGTTTATTCGTCGTTATAATATCTCAATTGTACTTCTTGCAAACATTGGCGTAAATAGGGGGGTCCTGCTTGCAAAATGCGAAAAACCTCCTTAATTTGGGCCTATTCATCAATTGTTTTCTCCGGGGCCCCCTTTCCCCAGGATAAAATTTTCGTAAAACCTCACTTGCCCTTGCAATTTTCAGTATTTTTTTTCTCCGGAGGGGGGGGGACCCTGGGCTTCCCTTTCTCCAGGGTATTATATGCGTAAAACCTCACTAATTTGGGCCGTTTCATAGATTTCAAGGTTTCAAGGTCTTGGGGTCCTAAAGCCCCCCCAGAAATTTTGGGAATTTACGCCAATGTATATGATGCACGAAGTAATCTTCTACAAATTAAATGAGTCAAATATTTAATAACTTGAAATGAAATGAAAACGGCTTTATTGAAAATAATAGACAAAAGGCGAACTATAAGACTATAAGACTTGCATAGTTAATTTAAAAAAAATAATATTTATTAAATTTCTGGCTGCCAATTTCCTACGAGACGTACACTCTTAACAGGAATCCTCCTAATTTGTTGGAAAAAAACGAGCTACAATTAAATACATACATACACATACATACATTAAATGCTCGTTCCACAGAATAAAATACTAGTAGAATAGAAAATATACAGTAGGCCTATACATTGTGGCTTTATTGTCAAAATTGCTCTTTGTACACCTCTTGAAATACTTCAATTTTGAAATACATAATACCATTGTTTACATATGAACTATTGTTTTCAATCTATAAAATAATATAATCAATGAAATAGATACACCTGATCGGTCAGAGCCGAAATGGATTTTATATCATGTACGTAAAGCCAATAGAATTGAGTACGACCTAAGTAAGCCTCACATAAAATCAAACTGATAATGGAAATCTATTTATCAATATAGGCCTGCCTGCAGGCAAAATAATTACAATGACTTTCATGGCCGGAGTGTTACCTGACAAAGCAGTAGAATCAGTGATGGCAGGCGGGGGTAGGCCGTGGTCGAAATGAATGAAAGGATAAAACGTTTCGTCAACATCTGCGTTTGACATGTTCAGTGACACCGCGTACACTTCTACGATCTCGGAGGCTGTTACTGAGTTGCTACTGAGCATCCGCGATATAATCTATGGCGCCCATTCCACCGACCGGCTGCGGCTATTTACAAAAACGGTGACGTGGTAGCAGACATTCAAGACTTAGGTGGCCTTCCACCGACCTCGCATTGCAGAATGCAAATCACATTGACGGAAATTAGAATTTTTCTTTTTATAGAAATCTATTAAAATGTTTGTACTTAACATATCCCATGACGCCATTTTTTAATTTTAATTTGTTTGTGATTTTACTGTATGATCATTGATCAAATTTAACTATGGTATAGAGGAAAATAAACATTTCCGTCAATTTTGCAATGCGAGGTCGGTGGAAACCCCGCCTAAGTCTTGAATGTCTGCTACCACGTCACCGTTATTGTAAATAGCCCTAGCCGGTCGGTGGAATGGGCGCCTTAAGAGTGTACAGCCCGTAGGATATTGGCAGCCCTAAATTTAATACCTTTTATTTTTTATTTAATTAACTAAGCAAGTTATTAAAGATTTGGCTCATTTAAGTTGTAGAAGTATAACATCGATTATACGTGAAAAGTTATTGTTTATAAAATATTATCATGTTTACTGAAAAAACTACAATTTCGAAAATTAAAAATATCTTATTATATGATGCATGAAGTAGTCTTCTACAACTTGAAAGAGCCAAATCTTTAAAACATGCTTAGTTAAGTAAATAAAAAATAAAGTATAAAATTTCAGACTCCAATTTCCTACGGGCTGTACACTCTTAAAAATCCAATCAGTTCCACTGAAAATGTCGACTGCAGATGTTGACTAAACGTTAGGAAGCAAGCAAGCTTTCAGATTGACCTCGGCCTGTCATCCCTGATTCTACTGCTTTGTCACCATGAGCAAAATAATATTTATTTCAATTTATCACTAAGGCAATGGGGGGGCAGTACACTGAATAAAATTGCCACTGCTGAGATCTGAAATGAAACAAGCCCTTTCGAAATTTGATCCTAAAGCGAACTCGTTCAGCTGTCGAATCGAAAATCGATTGTAACTGGCCCGAGACTCGAAACAAGCGAAGCGAATAACGAAACTGTTACGTTCAGGCTCTTATTATATATTAAAAATTGGAAATTTGCTGTGCCATTATTTTGGGGGAGGGGGGTTAGATTGCGTTACTGTTGCTGAAAATATTGAGGTAAGCTGCGTGTGGGAAATTTAATTAAGTTATTCATTACAGGGTCTAAAGCCTACATCAGTGGCGTATGAATAAAATATTTTCGGGGGGGGGGGGGGTGCAGCAAGACCAGATTTTACATCTTAAAGCCTGAGATATGGAGGAATGGGGGAAATTTAATTAACTTATATAAACTTATAAATTTATATATTACTCATTACTAGCCTATATCACTATCACTATATCATAAACGTATGTATAAAATATTTTTTGGCGGGCGGATCGGCAAGACCAGACTTTATGTATCTTAAAGCCTGAGGTATGGGGGAAATTTGATTAACTTACTCATTACCAGCCTATATCACTATCACTATATCAGTAGCGTATGTATAAAATATTTTTTGCCGGGCGGATCGGCAAGACCAAACTTTATATATCTCTTAAAGCCTGAGGTATGGGGGAAATTCAATTAACTTACTCATTACTAGCCTATATCACTATCACTATATCAGTAGCGTATGTATAAAATATTTTTTGGCGGGCGGATCGGCAAGACCAAACTTTATATATCTTAAAGCCTGAGGTATGGGGGAAATTTAAAGGGGGAGGGCGGCAGCTGGACCAGACTACAATACTAGGCAAAGGGGAGACCTCGTAAGGTCAGCACCACTCACAGACAAGTGTGAGTGACTGGATTTTATAGTGGTAGGATTCGCCACCTTAGAATAGACTTCCAAGTGAACTGAGAGCGGCAATCACAAATATACTAACTTCTCTAAATTGCTTCGAGACCATCCCTTAGAGAAAGCTATCTACACTGTCACTGAGGCACTAGTACATTGACAATGACAGAACTACCAGACTTTGATGATATTTTGACGATTTTACTTTATACTTTCTTGTTGATTGTATAATTTAACAGAAATACATATTTATTTATTTAATAAAGATAGCATTAAGCTATCAACTTTTTGCTGCTAGCAGAGGCTTGAGACGAAGTTGAATTTTATCAGCGAATTCGCTTACCACTCACCGCTGTTGACCCGAACATTTTAAATTTACCCATTTCGGGAGGGGCCCGAGTCCCCTGCCCCCCCCCTCATATATACGCCGCTGGTTGTCAATATGGTAAACATAATATTACATGTCTCAGCTTGTCCATTGACCGGCTAGGGCTATTTCCAAAAACAGTGACGTGGCAGCAGACATTCAAGACTTAGGTTGCGTTTCCATCGATCTCGCATTGCAGAATGCAAATGACATTGACGGAAATTAGAATTTTTCTTTTTATAGAAATCTATTAAAATGTTAAAATTAAAATGACGCCATTTTTTAATTTTAGTTTGTTTGTTTGTGATTTTCCTGTATGATCATTGATCAATTTTAACTATGGCATAGAGGAAAATAAACATTTCCGTCAATTCTGCAATGCGAGGTCAGTTGAATCGCCACCTAAGTCTTGAATGTCTGCTACCACGTCACCGTTTTTGGAAATAGCCCTAGCCGGTCAATGGAATGGGCACCTTATAACCGGTGTCGATTGACATCAAGGGCGTATACCACCACTGGCGGTTTCAAGAGGGGGGGGGTCCATTGACCGGCTAGGGCTATTTCCAAAAACAGTGACGTGGTAGCAGACATTCAAGACTTAGGTGGCGTTTCCACCGACCACGCATTGCAGAATTGACGGAAATGTTTATTTTCCTCTATGCCATAGTTAAAATTGATCAATGATCATACAGTAAAATCACGAACAAACAAACTAAAATTAAAAAATGGCTTCATGGGATATGTTAAGTACAAACATTTTAATAGATTTCTATAAAAAGAAAAATTCTAATTTCCGTCAATGTCATTTGCATTCTGCAATGCGAGATCGGTGGAAACGCAACCTGTCTTGAATGTCTGCTACCACGTCACCGTTTTTGGAAATAGCCCTAGCCGGTCAATGGAATGGGCGCCTTAACTACTAAAGTAGGCCTACGACCTTACGACCCCTTAAAAAAAATAATAATTAGGTGCCCATTCCATTGACCGGCTAGGGCTATTTCCAAAAAATTGATCAATGATCATACAGTAAAATCACGAACAAACAAACTAAAATTAAAAAATGGCTTCATGGGATATGTTAAGTACAAACATTTTAATAGATTTCTATAAAAACAAAAATTCTAATTTCCGTCAATGTCATTTGCATTCTGCAATGCGAGGTCGGTGGAAACGCTACCTAAGTCTTGAATGTCTGCTACCACGTCACTGTTTTTGGAAATAGCCCTAGCCGGTCAATGGAATGGGCGCCTTACGACCCCTTAAAAAAAAAAATAATAAATACCTACCGAAGCTCAGCAATATTGAATAATCCCGGGAATACTCGGAACCAACTAGGCCTGCGGCAAACCAATAGTGACTGAAAATGGAACATTATTTCCCACCATCCGATCACAGGAATACTATAAAAGTTTCCGATTTCCCAATTAAATGTAGGCTCGTAAAATTCATGGGAAAAAATGTGAGAGAAAATGTTGGTAGGCAAGTGATGTAAAAGCAATAAAGCAACGATAGGAAGGTACCACAGAAAAATTATTTTATATAGCAATTTTTCATGAAAATTGAGTCTTATATTTTTTGCCCTCAGAACCCAACTATCAAAGGGCAAGCGACTTATTGGGTTTTGTTAACATTAATATATGTATATTACGACTACAATGTATATCTGCATTTTTAAAGAAATTGTGGGAGTCGTTTATGAGAAAAATGTTTTTAGTCTTTTTTGGAGTTTTTGGAGGATAAAACACCCCTATAATTAAGTTAGCCAAGAATTAATCAAATTGTCCGGAGACATGATTTTTGTGAGCCCACATGCCAAATTTCATTAAAATCCACAGATTAGTTTGCTCGCAAATCGACGAACATACCGACAGAAAGACCAATTGGCAGACAGACCGACATAGATTTAATAAAAAAAAAACTTTTTTGCTTCCTTTAAAAATAAATAATAATAGTCAGTGTGGGACTCGAACCAACAACCTTTCGGGTGAAAGTCAGAGTCCGTACCACTACTCTACATATCCTAGCCTTAGCTGTTTCAAACAATTTCCTTTAGTCAATTTACATTCATTGGGGGTTTTTTTATGGTAATTTACACTTTATTCGTGGATAAGTTAATGTTTTACGTTGGTGCTAAGTCTGTCTGCAAATGTATGAAGATTTGAAGCGAACTGTTAATGTTAACAATGGCGGTAGAATGAGGCGGACATTAAAGTAAGCTGCGTGTGGGAAATTTAATTAAGTTATTCATTACAGGGTCTAAAGCCTACATCAGTGGCGTATGAATAAAATATTTTCGGGGGGGGGGGGGGTGCAGCAAGACCAGATTTTACATCTTAAAGCCTGAGATATGGAGGAATGGGGGAAATTTAATTAACTTATATAAACTTATAAATTTATATATTACTCATTACTAGCCTATATCACTATCACTATATCATAAACGTATGTATAAAATATTTTTTGGCGGGCGGATCGGCAAGACCAGACTTTATGTATCTTAAAGCCTGAGGTATGGGGGAAATTTGATTAACTTACTCATTACCAGCCTATATCACTATCACTATATCAGTAGCGTATGTATAAAATATTTTTTGCCGGGCGGATCGGCAAGACCAAACTTTATATATCTCTTAAAGCCTGAGGTATGGGGGAAATTCAATTAACTTACTCATTACTAGCCTATATCACTATCACTATATCAGTAGCGTATGTATAAAATATTTTTTGGCGGGCGGATCGGCAAGACCAAACTTTATATATCTTAAAGCCTGAGGTATGGGGGAAATTTAAAGGGGGAGGGCGGCAGCTGGACCAGACTACAATACTAGGCAAAGGGGAGACCTCGTAAGGTCAGCACCACTCACAGACAAGTGTGAGTGACTGGATTTTATAGTGGTAGGATTCGCCACCTTAGAATAGACTTCCAAGTGAACTGAGAGCGGCAATCACAAATATACTAACTTCTCTAAATTGCTTCGAGACCATCCCTTAGAGAAAGCTATCTACACTGTCACTGAGGCACTAGTACATTGACAATGACAGAACTACCAGACTTTGATGATATTTTGACGATTTTACTTTATACTTTCTTGTTGATTGTATAATTTAACAGAAATACATATTTATTTATTTAATAAAGATAGCATTAAGCTATCAACTTTTTGCTGCTAGCAGAGGCTTGAGACGAAGTTGAATTTTATCAGCGAATTCGCTTACCACTCACCGCTGTTGACCCGAACATTTTAAATTTACCCATTTCGGGAGGGGCCCGAGTCCCCTGCCCCCCCCCTCATATATACGCCGCTGGTTGTCAATATGGTAAACATAATATTACATGTCTCAGCTTGTCCATTGACCGGCTAGGGCTATTTCCAAAAACAGTGACGTGGCAGCAGACATTCAAGACTTAGGTTGCGTTTCCATCGATCTCGCATTGCAGAATGCAAATGACATTGACGGAAATTAGAATTTTTCTTTTTATAGAAATCTATTAAAATGTTAAAATTAAAATGACGCCATTTTTTAATTTTAGTTTGTTTGTTTGTGATTTTCCTGTATGATCATTGATCAATTTTAACTATGGCATAGAGGAAAATAAACATTTCCGTCAATTCTGCAATGCGAGGTCAGTTGAATCGCCACCTAAGTCTTGAATGTCTGCTACCACGTCACCGTTTTTGGAAATAGCCCTAGCCGGTCAATGGAATGGGCACCTTATAACCGGTGTCGATTGACATCAAGGGCGTATACCACCACTGGCGGTTTCAAGAGGGGGGGGGTCCATTGACCGGCTAGGGCTATTTCCAAAAACAGTGACGTGGTAGCAGACATTCAAGACTTAGGTGGCGTTTCCACCGACCACGCATTGCAGAATTGACGGAAATGTTTATTTTCCTCTATGCCATAGTTAAAATTGATCAATGATCATACAGTAAAATCACGAACAAACAAACTAAAATTAAAAAATGGCTTCATGGGATATGTTAAGTACAAACATTTTAATAGATTTCTATAAAAAGAAAAATTCTAATTTCCGTCAATGTCATTTGCATTCTGCAATGCGAGATCGGTGGAAACGCAACCTGTCTTGAATGTCTGCTACCACGTCACCGTTTTTGGAAATAGCCCTAGCCGGTCAATGGAATGGGCGCCTTAACTACTAAAGTAGGCCTACGACCTTACGACCCCTTAAAAAAAATAATAATTAGGTGCCCATTCCATTGACCGGCTAGGGCTATTTCCAAAAAATTGATCAATGATCATACAGTAAAATCACGAACAAACAAACTAAAATTAAAAAATGGCTTCATGGGATATGTTAAGTACAAACATTTTAATAGATTTCTATAAAAACAAAAATTCTAATTTCCGTCAATGTCATTTGCATTCTGCAATGCGAGGTCGGTGGAAACGCTACCTAAGTCTTGAATGTCTGCTACCACGTCACTGTTTTTGGAAATAGCCCTAGCCGGTCAATGGAATGGGCGCCTTACGACCCCTTAAAAAAAAAAATAATAAATACCTACCGAAGCTCAGCAATATTGAATAATCCCGGGAATACTCGGAACCAACTAGGCCTGCGGCAAACCAATAGTGACTGAAAATGGAACATTATTTCCCACCATCCGATCACAGGAATACTATAAAAGTTTCCGATTTCCCAATTAAATGTAGGCTCGTAAAATTCATGGGAAAAAATGTGAGAGAAAATGTTGGTAGGCAAGTGATGTAAAAGCAATAAAGCAACGATAGGAAGGTACCACAGAAAAATTATTTTATATAGCAATTTTTCATGAAAATTGAGTCTTATATTTTTTGCCCTCAGAACCCAACTATCAAAGGGCAAGCGACTTATTGGGTTTTGTTAACATTAATATATGTATATTACGACTACAATGTATATCTGCATTTTTAAAGAAATTGTGGGAGTCGTTTATGAGAAAAATGTTTTTAGTCTTTTTTGGAGTTTTTGGAGGATAAAACACCCCTATAATTAAGTTAGCCAAGAATTAATCAAATTGTCCGGAGACATGATTTTTGTGAGCCCACATGCCAAATTTCATTAAAATCCACAGATTAGTTTGCTCGCAAATCGACGAACATACCGACAGAAAGACCAATTGGCAGACAGACCGACATAGATTTAATAAAAAAAAAACTTTTTTGCTTCCTTTAAAAATAAATAATAATAGTCAGTGTGGGACTCGAACCAACAACCTTTCGGGTGAAAGTCAGAGTCCGTACCACTACTCTACATATCCTAGCCTTAGCTGTTTCAAACAATTTCCTTTAGTCAATTTACATTCATTGGGGGTTTTTTTATGGTAATTTACACTTTATTCGTGGATAAGTTAATGTTTTACGTTGGTGCTAAGTCTGTCTGCAAATGTATGAAGATTTGAAGCGAACTGTTAATGTTAACAATGGCGGTAGAATGAGGCGGACATTAAAGTAAAACGATATTGGATTGCAGGCAATAAATCTCAAGCTACTCGATATTTCTATTTACTTTCCCAATAGTTTCAACGTCTCATTCTGTTGAAACACATCCTATATCCTGTAAATTTACAAGCCATTGTCCCCCCTCCCCCATTCTTGCAAGGGCTTGAAGTTACGCATTTTAAAGCAGTACACCGCCTTAGGCCTCATTACCAAGACCCCTTAAAAGAACCGGTCCGAGTTTACTCGAACATGCTTTCCAATTTATCAAAATTAGTAGGCCTAGATAGAGAAAATGAGTAATTTATGGTAAATAATTTTCCTATGGCTACATTTCCGATATCTGGTGGGGGGGGGGGGGGGGGGGTTGCCCACCTGACGTCACTAGAGGTGAGGTAAATTCACACATTACCACACAGCAATACTGGCAGGGCACGCAATGCATTTGAGCGTGCATTTTCTATCATTTTTTCAAAAAAAACATTTTTTCAAAAAAAACATTTTTTTGTTCAAAACCAAATACTTTTCTGGGAAAGCAACCAGTCCGGTTTCGTTACTCAATTTAACAGCTAAAACATGCCTGAAGGTAGAAATCATCGATTGAAAGGTTTCGCAGAAAAATTATTTTTTATTAATTTTTCATTAAAATTTAGTTATTTTTATTTTTTTACCCCCAGAAACAAACTATCAAGGGGCAAGCGACCCCCCACATTTTATCAACATTAATAACAACTACAATATATGTGAATTTAAAATAAATCGTTGGAGCCGTTTTTGGGAAATAATTTCTTTAGACGTTTTTTTGGAATTTTTTGAGAACAAAACCCCCGAAACTGAGTTGGCCCCTAATAAAAAAGTTATTCCGAGGTATGATTTTTGTGAACCTACATGCCGAATTTCACCCAAATCCACTGAGTAGTTTGCCCGGAAATCGACGCACAGACAGACATACAGACATACAAACATACAGACATACAGACAGACAGAGCGACAAACAGACATTTCGTAAAAAACACTTTTTTGGGTTCCTGCGACCTCAAAACGTGTAAGTCCGTTGAAATCTCGGAATCGAAAATTTCGACCATCACAAAGCTTTCCTTATACTACGTATAAATTGGAAAGCAAAAAAGAACTGGCCCGAGTTTACTCGAACATGCTTTCCTATTTATCAATTAAGTAGATAGTTAATATGAGTAATTTCATAATAAATAATTTGGATATCCCCTATCCCATAGCACTGAATTGATCGATGGGATAGCATATTCTAGAACGGGCAGATCAATACAATTTAACGGTAGTAATAATGGCAGGGCACGTGGCACTGGCACATATACCATACATTGCCAGTGGTTGCCCCACCCTGTACTGTGCGTCCCCTACAACAGCGAAGCCGATGGCACTCCGAACGTTTCCACCAGCGGACCACAGTTATAAAGGTGAGTCAAGTAAGCCTAACGCAACCTAGGTGTCTAATCACGAAATCGAAATTTCAACCAAAGCAAAGATTTCTTTATACTAACGGCCAACGGCCTTACCATGTTGAATCCATTAGAGCAGAGCATGTTTCAAACTGCGGCAAACTTGGTAGTGTGCACTGCGTTGGCAGGGGAACACGGTGGGACATGATAACGCGCTTAGGCAGTATAATTAAGTGTCGAGTACTGGTCACCTCCGATTTAATCGTGTGACATTACCATGTTCCCCAAGTGGTTCGGAATTTACTATAATCAGGAGGTCCACCCTGTCAGTCAACTCCCCTTTCCCTGAGGGGAAAGAGTCTGCCCTTAGGCGGGTATTCCACATACGTACATCGTCAATGAAAATTGTGAAATTGAAGGACATTTCAATTTTACTCTATGCCATTGTTAAAATTGATCATAGAGTAAAATCACAAACAAACAAACTAAAATTAAAAAATGGCGTCATGGGATATGACAAGTACAACTATTTTGATTGATTTCTTAAAAAAGAACGCATTTCTGTATAAAAATTAAAATAAGGTTTAAATAATATGGCGACGAAGAAAACAAATACAATTTCAAGAAACAAATGCAAACAAATTTCAAAAATTTGGCGCATACGTTTCAATAGAAAATTGTCAATTTTTGAAAAAACATGTGGAATGGCCGCCATCAATGAAAAATTGAAATGTCCTTCAATTTCATAATTTTCATTGGCGATGTACGTATGTGGCTTACCCGCCTAAGGGTGCCTCAAGTTACCAAACAGACTCACTCCCCCGCCAGGCTGACAGGGTTGCTTAAATCAGAAATGCTGAAAGCAGGCGTTAGAAACAACAACATTATACTAACCTATAAATAGGTAAGCAATAAATAAAACATTGTGTTGACCCAGGCCCTTTTTTATAGAGTCTCTAAACGCGACCTTCTGTTTCTGGTAGTCCAGTCGGTGCTACTGGACTAAAAACGCCAGAAATGAAATATAATAAATGCAGTGATGAAAGCAAAACGCGTTTTCTCTATAAGCCCATGTTTTTATATTAACTATTTACTGAACCAAATAAATTTCAGCTTCTGATATCATAGCCAGCCGTTGGGTTTCTACTTTTTCTTGTTATTTTTTTCCTCTTGTGAAATGTTTTCTATTTCTACCTTATTGGCTAACTCCCGTCATTGATTTTCAGGTTTGGAAGGAAAATATATAATCCTTCTGATGTACTTTTTTTTAAGCTGTTGCAAACCTTTTGGGTATTTTCGCCATTTTAGCTCATTGGAACAGAATATTGTGTTGTATTTTTATCGTTTTTTATTCGTGTTATAATTTTGGATTCTACTAGTACAATATCTTGGTGTAAGTTTTTATCTTTTTAAGGCTGTACCACTTAAATTGGGCGGCTACTAAACTGAGGATTGTCAGTGTAGTAGCTGCCTAAGGTAATGCGTGGCCCATAGCCGGTTTTATAATGTGGCGAGTGTGACAAAAAACACAGGCCCCGCGCTTTCAGGGGGCCCCGCGCTTTCAGGGGGCCCCGCGCTTTCAGGGGGCCCCGCGCTTGGCACAATTTTTAATAATAATAATTTTTTTTTTAAATTACTGAAAATAAGGACTAAATTCGTCCATGAGTACGTGGCTACATTGTTGTCAGTGAGCAGCATGCTTGGGAAGCTTGCAGTAAGGCGCCCATTCCATTGACCGGCTAGGGCTATTTCCAACAACGGTGACGTGGTAGCAGACATTCAAGACTTAGGTAGCGTTTCCACCGACGTTGCATTGGAGATTGCAAATGACATTGACGGAAATGTTTGTTTTTCTTTTTATAGAAATCTATTAAAATGTTTGTAATTAACATATCCCATGAAGCCATTTTTTAATTTTAGTTTGTTTGTTTGTGATTTTACTGTATGATCATTGATCAATTTTAACTATGGCATAGTGAAAAATAAACATTTCCGTCAATTCTGCAATGCGAGGTCGGTGGAGACGCCACCTAAGTCTTGAATGTCTGCTACCACGTCACCGTTGTTGGAAATAGCCCTAGCCGGTCAATGGAATGGACACCTTACGTGTAAATGACCTACCGCTTCTAAACCCGCTAAAGATCCTGGCTCTTCTGAGGGAGATAGGAAGTGATGTAAATACATCGTTTTAGGGGACACAACAGGCCCAATAGGCTTAGGTGCACATAGGTAACACCTGTACCCCAATTTAAAAAAATAATAATAAAATAAAATAATGCGTGACCCTATACGCCTCACAGCACGAGGGGGCGCAGATATTACAAAAACTGTAAACGAAGTATGTAAATAATACGTATTATTACGGTATTATATTATCATTGGATTTTTCTTTGCTTTCAGTTGTGATTTTCTGCTAGCCAATGAGAACAGCCATTTTGGCGGCCATGTTTGTGATGTTCACCACCACCGATCACCGAGTCAGGACGCCCTCCTCCTCCCCCGACTGTGTTCCCCCGGTGAGGAGTCACATTACCTTCAGAAGTACTTCGAATTCTCCCCCGGGGCAGACCCAGGAGACGAGGGGAGCCCTTTTGAAGTCACATCCTTGCATCACGTGAGTTTCCTCTACCAGAGTTCTTTATTGATAGACTGGGAAATGTAAATTTAAGGCGTTTGCCCCCCCCCCCCCTCTTTCTCACACTCGCTTTATAGGTATATTTGAGTTATGTTCTACATTACATTTTTCGGGAATATTTTACCGTATGTTACATAATAAAAATAAGATAATAATGTTCAGAAAGGCTTTTTTCAGAACCAATGCCTTTTTATATAGTGACCCATTGGTCCCTTGTCCAGTGCCAACGACCCCATGGATTTCGGACATTATTGTTTTCCAATTTATACGTAGTAGCCTATAAGGAAAGCTTTGTGATGGTCGAAATTTTCGAATTAAACGGATTTACACGTTTTGAGGTCCCAGAAACTAAAAAAAGTGGTTTTTACGAAATGTCTGTCTGTCGCTCTGTCTGTCTGTCTGTATGTCTGTATGTCTGTCTGTCTGTTTACCAATTTCCGGGAAAATTACCCGGCTGATTTTGATGAAATTTTGCATGTAGGTTCACAAAAATCATACTTTTTTGGGCTAACTCAATTTGGGGGGAGGGGGGTTTTACTCTCAAAAAACTACAAAAAAAAGTCTAAAAAAAATATTTCTCCAACAATTTCTTTAAAATTCACATACTTTGTAGTCGTTATTAATTTGAACAAAATGCGGGGGGTCGCTTGCTCCTTGATAGTTTGTTTCTGGGGGTAAAAAAATAAAAATAACTCAATTTTCATGAAAAATGACTAAAAAATAATTTTTCTGCGGAACCTTTCTATCGATGATTTCTACCTTCAGGTATGTTTTAGGTGTTCAATAGGGTAACAAAAGTGGACAGGTTGCATTCCCAAAAAAATATTTGCTTCTGTGCAAAAAATTATTTTTTGAGAAATTATGGAAAATTCACGCTCCAATACATTACGTGCCATGTGTCATTGTTACTACTGTTACAATGTGTTGGTCTGTTTGTTCCAGAATATGCCATTAGCCCATTAAGTTATAAGGGGTTTTTAATATATTGAGGTGGACCCCCCACCCCTCGAAGGATCTGAGAAATTTAACCATAGGGAAATTATTTCCTATGAAACTACACATGACTATCTCTGTTAATTTATAAATTGGAAAGCACGTTCGAGTAAACTCGGACCGGTTCTTTATATTGTCTCTGTTGGCAAACTGGTAAGCTGTTGAACGGTCTTATAGATTGTCCTTCTATTCATGAGAGGGTTCAATTTAGAATTAATAAAAGCCACACGCGATCAAATGTTACTTATTCATAGTGGCCTTTTGAAAGCACCGTTTGAAAGGGTTTTGATACGTATTGAAGTGTCGAAACTGGATCCATTTACACTATGCCTAAGTGAATTTAAGCGAATGGCCATATTGTGACAGTCATATGAACTATGACTACTCGTACACACTTGTGTTTTATTGTACGTTAGGTATTTATTTTACGTACATAGGTGCTATCACTGCTATCTGTTCAGGCGCGGTTTCCACCGACCTGCAAGTGCAAAATACACATACGGTGACGTGGTAGCAGATCTCATTAATAAAGGCGGGGTTTCCACCGATCTCTCATTGCAGAATACAAATGACATTGACGGAAATTTAAATTTGTCTTTTTATAGTAATCTATTAAAATGTTTGTACTTAACATATCCCATGACGCCATTTTTTAATTTTTGTTTGTTTGTGATTTTACTCTATGATCGTTGATCAATTTTAACTATGGCATAGAGTAAAACAAAAATTTCCGTCAATGTCATTAGCATTCTGCAATGAGAGGTCTGTGGAAACCCCGCCTTTATTAATGATATATGCTACCACGTCACCGTATGTGTATTTTGCACTTGCAGTTCGGTGGAGACCGTGCCTTAACAAATCGAAAAGATGCTTTTTTTTCTCCTCCTTTTCAATTTGACTGCTTGTTTCTCGAGTATTGTTTTACCTTTTATATTGTAAGTGATGTCTTTTTTGGACTTTGTTGGCAACACATTATAAGCTTAATTATTATTTATAAAATTCCTTCCTTTCTTAAATTCTAAGGGGGGAATGCTGAAATTGCTCCGTGCCCTTAGGCCCACTGATTCGTTCTCTTCATGGCCCTGCCTCCGTGTACAGTATCTACAATGTATTATAGAATAGAATAGAAAGAAAACCGTGTATTTCTCAACAAAAATGAGCATGTGAACGTGAAATAACAATCTGTGCCCCCTCAAGCCGAAGCGTGGGAGGGTGGCACAAACGACTTACACTTACAAACCTAATATAAGTTCAATATAAATAAATATTAACATGGAAAACAAGAAAAAAACGGACTATTGTACTTGTTCAGCAATACAATGTCTATGTTTCTATTAGAAATTGTTTAATTATAACTTATTGCTCCCTAAGGCGGCTATTCCACTTGTCAATAATCCGTCATTTGTGCTTCAATAATTGATGAGATTATTTTTACTCTATATAAAAACAAAAAATTTCATCAATTGAGGAGCTTGGTTACAAACGCGTGGCCAACTCCATTTTTTCAAAAAATGGGGTTTTGATCCGACCTTGCAGAAAATTTTAATGTCCACCTGCACGTTGCAAAATAAAGTAACAAAATCAGCCAGATTGAGCACAGAAGCGCTGAGAAGTCTAGGGTTAGCTATAACCTTAATGCAATTTTCTACAGTAAATCCGCTCTCCTGAAAAATTCTACAACTTGGAGTTGGCCATGTTGGTAAACAGCCTCCTCAATTATTGATGCACAAATGACGGAATATTGCAAAGTGGAATAGCCGCCTATAGGGAAGATCATTTTAAATTCGTCCAGTTAAACGTTAATGATTATAGGCTACAATGAGCAGTTATGAATTATTAAGGTTAGTGGTAGCCTAACTACTTACAATACAATACAATGCAACTCGAAGCCCCCAACTTGAACTATATAACAAACTTGAGAATTTCTCCCTCTGGGCAGCGATAATTACCGTATTAATTCATGGAATGAGACCATTACTATTCATTAAAGTCACTGATTCCTATAATCACTGCGAATTATTACTCCCATCAGATTAAAAATTTAGAAGCTGTGCTTTCAAACTTTAGAACGCTTTTCACAAGTTTAAAACTCATCCAGCTAATTCATCTGTTTGTGAAACGATCATGGAAAGTTTAGGCGCGCATTTTGAAATTTGAAATAACTTTAGTTTATAGGGGTGAGAGGTTCTTGCGTTGTTGCCCTGCTCACTTTCATATTTTGCTTTTTCTTATTCAACGTGCGGTTGATTTAACCTCTTTAAAGGTTGATTTTCTGAGGTTTTGGCTTTGAAGAAAAAATTGTTTTTTGAAAAATTAAGGATAGTAATCCCTGCCCCATTGTATTGGAAACCATGACATTGTGTAGTATCACATTGGTGCAGGGACGGATCCAGCCCATTTTTTTCAGGGGGGGTAGTTGTGGATCAAAATAAGAAAAACGTATGTAGTATCAATTAAATCAGAGCTTAGGCGTTTTTTTCCACCAACATCAATAGTGATAATAAATGTAGTATTGACGGAAATTTGAATTTTTCATTAATACACGTCATGCCACTGGTTTTTTCAACTATTGATCACTTTTCTTCTAATGACACGTAGGCCTATGCGCCAAATTTTTTAAATTGGTTTGCATTTGTTTTTTTAAATTTTGTTTGTATTTGTTTGCTTCGTACACTTATTATTTTTAATAAAACCTAATAATAGTGGGAGATCCGAAGTAAGATCGACCTTCACCGATCTGTTTAATGGAAGAAAATTGTTTTATAAAGGCGCCCATTCCATTGACCGGCTAGGGCTATTTCCAAAAACAGTGACGTGGTAGCAGACATTCAAGACTTAGGTTGCGTTTCCACCGATCTCGCATTGCAGAATGCAAATGACGTTGACGCAAATTAGAATTTTTCTTTTTATAGAAATCTATTAAAATGTTTGTACTTAACATATCCCATGACGCCATTTTTTAATTTTAGTTTGTTTGTTTGTGTTTTTACTGTATGATCATTGATCAATTTTAACTATGGCATAGAGGAAAATAAACATTTCCGTCAATTCTGCAATGCGAGGTCGGTGGAATCGCCACCTAAGTCTTGAATGTCTGCTACCACGTCACCGTTGTTGGAAATAGCCCTTGCCGGTCAATGGAATGGGCACCAAACAATAAAATATGAAATGTTTGTACTTAACATATTCCATGACGCCATTTTAGTTTGTTATTGTTTGCAACGCGTGGTTTTCCTCTATGATCATTGATCAATTTTAACTATGGCATAGAGTAAAACAAAAATTTCCGTCAATACTACATACACTTACTATCACTATTGACGTTGGTGGAATATGCGCCTTTAGTAAATTAACTTACAATGGATTTACTAAATTTTGGGGGGCAGCTGTATTCGTTCATGCATTGGTGTGGCCATTCCAGACTATGTTGTTGTAATTGCCCCATCGATCAAACCGAGTGCTTTTAGGATTAGGGAAAATCGAAGGATCCTAAATTTAACCATATGAGAAATAAAGGTAATTTGGAACTATTCTATCAGTTACGGCCCCTATGCTAATTGATAAATAGGGAAGCATGAACAGGTCCACTCGTGCTGGTTCTTTAAAACAGATGTAAAATCAGAATCATTTCCAACAAAAACAAAAAAAAACTTGCTCAGCGAGTTATCGGACCTTTACAAGCTTTTTAAAATGTGTAATTATCGCGATGGTAGGACCCGCCTTAAATGGTGAAAGCGTATAAAAACTCCACAGTGACAATTTTCTTAACAAAATTATTTTCTTTTCAGGTCGTGAAAGAAAGATCCCGAAGATTATCCAACATTTTAAACGAGATCATCTCGATGGATAACTTGCGACCCAACTACGGTAAAGTTTCGCCCGACTTGCGACGTACCTCGTACTCGATGGAAAATCTCATTTTCTGAAAATTCGAAAAGCCCCTCCCAATATTGGTAAAAGACTTGTGATTTATTTACTGTCTCTCGACAGTTTATTAAATATGCTTTTAAGGACCAGAATATATAGATATTTTGATGAATCTGTCTTGTCTAATTTGGTTATAATTTATTATAGTGGTTGAGCACTTTGGAGAGTTGAGGTGGGGGTCTGGCAGTGGCGGCTTCATAGAGGGACCGGGGGTTGTAGCCACTGGCGGATCCGCAGGGGGGTCATGACACCCCCTAAATTATAAATAATAATAAATAAATATAATAAATAATATTAATAATAAATAATAATAAATAAATATAATAAATAATAAATAATTCATATGATAGTAAAAAAAAAAAAAAATTCAACAAAAAATTACCTTTTAAACTTACTTACAACTTGTGACCCTCCCCCACCCCCCTAAATTTTCCTCTGGATCCGCTCTTGGTTGTAGCACCCCCAGAATCCTGGAAGATATTTAGAAACTGCTTTGTGCCAAATTTCTATGTTGAATATATACATCTTATGCTAATCCTTAATAACCTATACAGTACAATATATATTTACTTTAAATTATACAATACATGTAAAGTATATGATAAAATCGTCAGAGTATCGTCAAAATCAGGTAGTTCTGTCATTGTCATTGTACTAGTGCCTCAGTGAGAGTGTAGAAAGCTTTCTCTAAGAGATGGTTTCTAAGCATTTTAGGGAAGTTATAGAAGCATTTCTCGCCGCTCTCAGTTCAATCGGGAGTTTTCAAGGTAGGCGAAACTTTGCAGTATAGGATCCAGTCGCTCACACTTGGCTGTGCGTGGCGCTGGCCTTACAAGGTCTCCCCGTTGCCTCGTGTTGTAGGTGTGAGTGTCCCCATTTTGTTTAAATGTCTCCCACACCTCAAGCTTTAAGGTATGTAAGATGCAGCTAAATATGTACAGACTTGGGGCTGTCATGAATTTTAATGATTTGAAGTGAGAGCGACAATTGTCACGGGGTCCCAGTTTTACCATGTAGCGCACTCCCCTCTTTTGAAGCCTGAGTACAGCGTCCATGTTCCCCACGGAGGTCCCTCCCCAGGCCAATATGCCGTAGTTTATATGGCTCATTACAAGTGAGTGGTAGGCCTGGAGAGTTAGCTCCGGAGGACACACAGAGTTAAGGCGCCTGACTACAAAGAGGCCACTATTTAGTTTTTTAATAGCTCCGCCACGTGTTTATTCCAGTTTAAGTCCTTGTCAACTTGCATTCCTAAGAATCTGACGAAGAATCTATCTCAATTCAATAATTTAAAACTGACTAATTAATGTAACATTATCCAAACGAGTTGGTCATCATTCAAAAGTATATACTGTAGGTTTCTCGGCTCTGCAGTTGAATAGTAACAGGGGTTCCCAACCTTTTTTGTCCGTGGACCACTAGATTATTTTATGATTTTCAGTGGACCCCCATGACTGTGATAGGAAAATTGTTAAATTCTAGGACCAAGATTAAGTAGCTTGTGCCTAAGATTTAGAATTGGTATCGGGCGGATTTTGTAGTTCAATGCCAAGACTTACTGTATTTTATTTCAAATTTCCAATAACTCAGCTGTTTTATTTTCTAATTTCTTCCTTTGGCTCGTTTGCCACCTGATATATGTCTGTGGACCACCGGTGGTCCGTGGACCACAGTTTGGCAACCCCTGGTATAGACTATAGAACGATCCTACCTTTATGGCTGAAGCTGAAGAATGTGATGACTAGGTTAGCGAATACGCTCTAAAAGTGACTCCTACCAGGCTATATATGACTTTCTAAGGGAAGTCCACGTGGAATTTTAACCCCACCTACCCACCATGGCTGTATGTGAGCCCACAATGCCAAAAAAAAAAACCTTATAAGGAAGACAAAGAAAGGTACCTACCTTGTTTCATTTATCCTTTGGAGCAAAAGTATAGATAAGCTACCTACAGTATCTAAGATAAAATTCCATATAAAAAGACTGGCGAGGTAAGCAAATTCTTCGCAACTTTACAACTCTCTTCAAACTTTTATCCAATGAAACTGCAGGGGGAAAACATTCCTCTAGAACAAGTCTTTCAAAACTTGCGGCATCTTCAGCAGACTACAAAGCTTCTGAGATAGGATTCTCTGAAGGAGAGAAATACCAATGAACCTCTTTCGTTTAGAAATCCGTAGAGAAATGACGGAACATCCCAATGTTCTGAATGATTTTCTTATACGAAAGTGGTCCATTGGAAAAGCGTTTCTTGAGAGAACACAAAAGTACAGGTTTTGAACAATTACTGCCCTGTATAGTAGCATTAATTGTAGGGCCATGAACGTTTGGGACGTTTAGGCAAAATGGGTAGTAGTCAGCAATGAGAAGTTAAGCAAGGAATAATAATAAAATAATAAAAATTCGTATATTTTTCTAAAATGTTTGACGCACAAATTATTTTGTAGGCCCCCTTAACCTGAAGGTGTGCGGGGTACCTACCAACTCAAGTTGACAAAATTAATTATAATAATGTAGTAATTAAAAAATAAAAATAGTAATATAGATAGAATGAAAGGAAGTAAGCTATCAAATATTTATACTAAAGGGGTCAGCACTGCTTACAGTAAGTTACAGTCTGGACATGTAAAGAGACTCAGAATTATATGACATTCCCCTCATTATGTGTACAAATGCTTCTATTTGCTAAGAGAAAAGTATCCGTGGGTGACTATGTTCCATCTAATGTAAAGCACCGTTACCCGACAAGGAGCGGACACTTAATCTCCACAGAACTGGCTACTAGGAGGAAAGTGGAACTGGCCCCGACTAATAAGAGTAAGTCCTTTTTGGAATGTGTTACCCCAATCCTTCAAAGAACAGCCCTACAAGAAATTCAAATCCACACTCAAAGTGTTCCTTATACAAAATGTTTTTTACACAACGAACGAAATAACGGCAGCTATCTCAAATATCATTTAGAATAGAATTTTTAACTGTATTGTAACTGAAAGAACACTGTAACTGTAATTTTAACGCAATTTCTTGTATACTGTCAATGGGATGACCTTGGTCTCTCATTTTATATATGTAGGCCTATATCTTGATACAAAACGGCGGATCTAGCTGGTCAATGAACTCGATCAGGACATTTGAATGATCAATTTTTGTGCCAAGTTTCATCAAAATCGGATAATAACTGCGGGAGTTACAATATTCCCAAAATTCAATATGCATACATAAGCGTACATTCCTACATATACAATGTATAGTACTAGTATATGTGTGTATATAAATTTGAACAAGGGTTTTAGGCTCAGTGGGTCATGAAATGACAAGTTATGAAGAAGTCAAACATTGGTCACCTTCTCAATAGGTAGATGAATCTCCCTAAAACTAATTATTGTAAAATTCAACCATGAACAAAATAAAAGCAATTTTCTTTCTTTCTTTAAAATTAATTAAAAGCACTCAAGACGAGAATAAGGCAGTACCCAGACGTATCCGAGAGTTGAAAGGGTGCGAAATTGTATAATAACTCATTAACATTGTCTTGTGTTCTCTTGTACTTCAGGCACTGCTGAACCCCCTACCGTTCCAGGGAAATTTAAATTTTCCATTTTGGCGGGAGAATAAAATATGCAAACGTCATTTCTCTCATTTCTGCAGAACTTGTTGCACAACTTCCCAGCATGCCGGCTATGTGAATGCATTCGGCTGGAATAGGCTATTTGAGCAATTGTATAAAAGCAAACGAACTTTTATAAACTTTTCCCGCCCAGATCTTTGAATTTTCCGTGTCACTTTTTCTTTGAACCGTTTTCACCGATAGAACTTTTCTTTTCTATACTTTGTTTTCTTTGTTGATTTTCCAATTTATATAGTTTACAACTTCACAATTGTCTGAAATGTAAATTTTTCTTGCGGAAGCTAAAGTTTCTGACAAATATAATTTTGTCCCAAGCAGCAATAGTAGGCGTTACTATAGTTTTTATTCCTATACTTAATTACTTACTTACTTACTAGCCAACGCCCACCCTTGGCATGTCGCCCATTTGGTGACGCGCTGACCAGTAGCGACGTGCTATCTTTTCGAATTCGTCTTCATTTGTCGGCGTGTGGTCGATCGCCGGGCATGACGCGAGGTGTTCAGCGTCCATCCGGGGGTGTCCACATAAGTCGCATGCGCAGGAATCGCGGACTCCAAGGCGGTTGAGGTGAGCAGCGAGGTAGTCATGGCCCGTCGTGGTCCTGAACGCCGCAACACTGATGGCCCTGGGTAGACTGTGTGGGATTGGATTTTTAATTAGCTTCGACCAGAGCTTTCCTGCACTGGCTTCAGTGTTTTCCCTCTGGATCCATGCTTTTATATTCTGCCTGATGACGGATTTAGCAGAGGAGTAGGATTGAGCACAGGATGGTTGCTGGAGGGTTGTGCCGTTTTTTGCCAGTTCGTCGGCTTTCTCGTTCCCTTTCTCGTTCCCTTTCTCGTTCCTTTCTATACCTCTTTTATTCCTATACTTGAATTGTGGTTTTAGCGTTGTTAGTAACATCTTCTTCTTCGGAGGTCACAATCTCAACGATTGCTCCAAGTCCCTGCATATAATTATCCTCCAGCTCACTCGGTCTTATGTCTTCCTCTTCAGCTCTTGGTACGTTTCGAGCTCCTGCGACCTCCAGCCGAAAAAGCATGTCATTTTCATCAGCATTTATTATGACATACCTCAGTACAACAGGCAGTTCATCAATTTTAGATAGCGTACATCTTAAATTGTAGTAATGATAAGGCTGAAATACTACAGTAGATTGATTTAATTTCTGCTTTAAGCTTCTTTTTTTTTAAGCGGGGATTCCACCAACGTCAATAGTGATAGTAAATGTAGTTTTGACGTCGTAGCAGACATTAAAGACACACTAAAAATGTCTGCTACCACGTCAAAACTACATTTACTATCACTATTGACGTTGGTGGAATCCCCGCCTTAGCACAAACCTGGAACTGGGTTGCATTGGAGGTTTTTACGCCACTGAGTTCCAATAGACCCTCAGGGTTTGTCGTTTTTATTTTTGCCTGCAAAGAAATTGAAGCTCAGTGTAATCAGATCAATAACCTCTCTCTCCCCACAAACAACGTTTGTATTTCTAAACCCCCCCCCCCCCCCGCCCCCCTTGGAGAGGCTATACAGACAGGCCTAACAGAGGAAAGTCGACTTTAGAAATGAAAGGTTTTCATGAAGCTTCCTCCCGGCACTCCTCCTCTTATATACCTTCCATTTTATATCCTCCACTTTTTTAAGTGAGGAAAGTCGTTAAAAATAAGTACAGAGTTTTCTTTTTTTTTAACAGCCCGATATCGATGAAACCCGTATATAAAACCTTCAAACAAGCCAACGATATTTCCCGAAGCAAAAACACCACCTGCCCACGATATCATAAAAGGCTTCACCCTTTTCCCCTCTCTAGAAAACTCCCGCCCCCCTCCTCCTCCTCCTCCCTCCCATTGCGATGAATAGGAAGTATAATATAGACTGATAACCTGCAGCAATTTATAATAGAGAAAAATGTCTTTATCAAAATACCGCAGAAGGAGTTTTCTTCCGAAGAGGTTGACAACTTTTCAAAGCAGGTTATCGGTTTTTGTGTTGAGAATCGTGGTTTTCTATTTTGCTCCAAAGTTGGCGAAGGATCATGATTTTGTGGTGGCAACGTTTATATCTTATCTATGGTTTAAAAATGAAAGAGAAATAAGGAAGTCTATCAGGTATCAGCACTGCGAGATTGAGAGTTTTTATTTAAATAGCTAAGCAAATTATGAAAATATTGCTTCATGGCCAGGTGGTAACGTGCTTGCGCTTGTGCGAGTCTTTACACGCCATGCAATCGGAGACGTGTCGTACTCATCACGGGTAATAACCTACAGAGGCGACTGAAAAGGTCAATCGGATACATTCATTAAATTGTTTGTATGCGATTAATCTTTAAAAAAAATATTAATAATTATAATAAGATGAAGAAGACTTGTACGCAAGGGCGGATCCAGTGGAAAGTTTATGAGGGGCCATAAGTTGCATGTGTCATGTGTAGGTGTAGCCTATACCACCCCCCCTTTTTAGAATTAAGGTGAAAACGAAATGTTTTTGAATCTCTCCTTCTCAGTACACACCCCTACAGCAGGCTTTGGAATTCCTTACCAGAAGAAAGAACCGGTCCGAGTTTACTCGAACATGCTTTCCAATTTATCAAAATTAGTAGATAGAGAAAATGAGTAATTTCATGGTAAATAATTTTCCTATGGTTAAATTTCTGATATCTCGGAGGGGGGGGGGGGTTGTCCATCTGACGTCACTGGAGGTGAGATAAATTCTAAATAAATCAGACCAACACATTACCACACAGCAATACTGGCAGGGCACGCAATGCATTTGATCGTGAATTTTCCATCATTTACAAAAAAAAAAAAAACATTTTTTTGTACGAAACCAAACACTTTTCTGGGAAAGCAACCTGTCCGGTTTCGTTACTCAATTTAACACCTAAAACATGCCTGAAAGTAGAAATCATCGACAGAAAGGTTTCGCAGAAAAATTATTTTTTAGTAATTTTTCATGAAAATTTAGTTATTTTTATTATTTTACCCTCAGAAGTAAACTATCAAGGGGCAAGCGACCCCCCGCATTTTATAAACATTAATAATAATAACTACAATATATGTGAATTTAAAAGAAATCGTTGTAGCCGTTTTTGGGAAATAATTTTTTTAGACGTTTTTTGGAGTTTTTTGAAAATAAAACCCCCCCAAATTGAGATAGCTCCAAATAAAAATAGTCCCGAGGCATGGTTTTTGTGAACCTACATGCCGAATTTCATCGAAATCGACCGAGTAGTTTGCCCGGAAATCGACGCACAGACAGACGGAACGACAGACAGACAGACAGACATTTCGTAAAAAACACTTTTTTTGGTTCCTGGGACCTTAAAACGTGTAAATCCGTTGAAATCTCGGAATTGAAAATTTCGACCGTCACAAATCTTACCTTATACTACGTATAAATTGGAAAGCAACTTGAACACACATTAATTTGGGGAGATTTAAGACAGCCTGTCAACTATTTCTGGGGAGTGATAACTTAATGTGCGAGTGAATGAATGAGTGCCTGATCAATTGTATTATTATTATTTCCTCTTTTAGGAAGATTCATCTACCTATTGAGACGGCGACCAATGTTCGACTTTCGGAACATTTCTTCACAACGTTTCATTTCATGACCCCCTGAGCCTAAAAATAAAATGTTATATATTGTATATATATTATAATACATATAAATATAATAATAATAATAATAATAATAATAATAATCTTTATTTATTCTTTAAGTACAACAGTTACAATTTAATTACATTTGGAAGGGGAGCCCAAAGGACAAGTCCCGTGCTGGGCCCCCCTTTTACAAAAGTTAAAGTGAAATATAATAAATTTACAATCTATAATCGTTACTATTAGATTTAATGAAAAGAAATAAATAAATAAAATAAAATAAAAGGAATCAAACAAGATAATAATATAGCAAACAATAATAAAATGCAAGGCAAAGAGTAATATGAGGTACAGTGTGAATATTTTAGAATAAATATTATATATGTACTGTACACACATCCACTCATATACATACATATATATATATATATATATATATATAATACATATATATAATATAAATATATAATTTTACTGTATATCGATTTTAGGAAACACTCTAACTTCCGTAAATATTATCCGATTTTGATGAAACTAGGCACAAAAATTGATCATACAAATGCCTTGATCGAGTTTGCTAACCAGCTATATCCACTGTTTAGTTAAAAGATGGCGGCCGATTGAAACCTTATATAATTCATATCTCAGTCAATATTGGTTGCAGAGGAATGAATTAAAATCTGACTGAAAGCCCGTATTATTATCTACGATAATGGTAATCTACACTTTTTACGACAAATTAACGATTTCAGATGACGTCCAGTCAAAGTAAAAATCATTTAATATGTAAAAGTTCATAGTCGTCATTGTTTGGAACACAAGAGTGTTTTGTGTGTTGATGTTGAGGTCGGGAAAATAATGAAGTATTTTTTTTATTTTTTATTACATACATGTATGTACATAGCTCATAGAAATACATTAACTGGAGCGGCGGGAGCCATAATATGCCGTTAACCATAAGCCAACTATCAGAGATAAGTACCAACGCAAAAAATATCGAAGTCTTACACATTGCAGCATAGCAGAACGGATACCTGGACCTGGACTCTGTACTTAGCTTATGCAGGCTACACTTATCACTGGTTTTCCCCGCCAAATTGCGTACTTATCTTGTGCAGTCTACACTAGCAGCCATATTGATAACAGTCTCCAGCCACGGGATGACATAGCGTAGGTAGCGTAGAGGGTCTGCGGAATCTCCCTACACCTGATCGGCCAAAGCCGAAAGGGATTTTTTGTTTTGTAGTTTTCTCATGGAATCCATTTTACGTGAAATTTTAGCCGTCAATCATTTTTATGAAAAAGCTACAGTGCCAAAAATTAAAAATAGGTACCCTATATTATGTAGTAGTAGATGTCATCTACGACTTAAATGAGCCAAATCCTTAATATTTTGCTTTGCTATTATATTTTGCTTATATTATATTATATTTATATTATATTATATATTGCTTATATAAATAGCAGCTGCAATGTTTTGGCCACGTCTAAAGGGTGGATGAGAATAGGACCACCCGGAGGTTGGTGAAAGCAAGGCTACAAGGTGCGACGTCAGTATCTGTCACAGTAGGTTTTTCCCGGGTCGGTGTGCAAACCTTGGCAAGGTCTGCAAACATGATCTGGCTTGTGCATTTTGTCGCATCACTTCGGGTGTCGGTTGATGCATGTAGAACTTCAGGCTGTGTACCGTAGATGTCTAGGCCGCCTATGCTTATACATGGGCGAGACCGGCTTCTTACGGTGTACAGTCTGATTAATCTCTAACGGTCATCCGGAGGTGATAAAAAGGCAGCGACTGACAGTTACTGGGTTCAGTCTCATCCAACTTTTACCGTAAACGTTCTTTTATTTTTGACATATTATGTATTTGATTCTTGACTCGCCAAAGTCACTTATTTAGAAGTAGCCTACTCCAAATTGTGAAAGTGTATAAAGTGATTATCTGAAATAAGTGAGTGGACTCCAATAATGAACTGCATGTAAACGTAGTAATGGGGTGGTGAGCGAGGGCTCTCCCCCAATCATGCTGATCCAGTACTCAGAGCTGAGCGCATCGGGCCACTGCCCCGCGCGCCCCTTTCGACGGTTACCAGGGACCTCTACACTGTCAACCCAGCCGAGTTACCAAACTTGCACAAGTGCGTGATATCCCACTTATAGAGTAAGTCCGCTATATGTGAATAATATAATGTACAACCATGTATACCTACGATATTTCTTATTCATTAGCAGAATGACCTATCCGTAGCTAGTCGGATGCTTGAGGAGATTTTAGAGTCAGTTCAAGAGAAATCTCCACAAAGGTAGAAGACCCATCGGCAGACCGAGGACAACCCTCGAGGAAAAAATCAAGTATTTCGCCGGAGCAAGAGGAAAAACTTAAACTGATATAGATATACTTATAGGCAAGAAATCACAGCTCTTGAGTGTAGCCTACCAAATATCGAGCCGCCTCCTGCTCCTTAAAACTAATTTAATAATAATAATAAATTAGTTATATATTAATATATATACTGTATATAGTTAATAATATAATTATAATATATAGTTAATAAGTTTTACAAAGTTAATAAGGAGACTATTATCTGTAATCTGACGACCATCTCCGCATTAAAAGAGGTCTGCAAGTTTCCTTTGTATTGCATGAGACAAACCAGATATAAGGGGGTTGGTAAAACAAAGGCCATTTTAGTCCTTTTACTCCTTTTAGAAAGCTGTAGACATTCTTTATACGCTGCTAATTGTATTTTCCTGCTCCCATTTAAAGGGGCATTGTTCAAAGTTCTAACTATGAAAGCTTTTTGATTATTTAAAGGTTAGGGCTTTTGTTCAGAATTTTTTCCTTTTAAGGCCGGGTGGATGAAATACAGGGATATGGCACCTATACTGACGGACCGCAAGATGCCGATGAAACTCAAAGGCCGAGTGTATAAACAAATGGTACGTCCGAGCATGCTATACGGGTCGGAATGCTGGCCACTCAAAAGGGACGAGGAGAATATGCTACATGTAGCCGAAATGCGTATGTTAAGAAGAGCATGTGGCTTTTCTCTGATTGACAGAGTGAGAAACACCGACATAAGATGCCAAATGAGAACAAGAGACATCCACGAAAAGCTGCGAGAAAGACGACTAAGCTGGTGGGGGCACGTCGAGAGGAGGGGGGACAACGAGTTGATAAAAAGAGTGCGATCAACACCCGTACCAGGAACCAGAGCACGTGGACGACCAAAAATCTCACTGGCGAGTAAAACACGGAAGGACCTACTAATTGCCAATCTCTCGAAGGAACAGGCCCAAGACCGGGTGACCTGGAAGCGTTGCTGTCGTGCCGCCGACCCCCCGTGAAGGGAAATGGCGCTGAAAAAGTAAAGTAAGTAAGTACACAGAGATTTGAAATATACTAAACAGGATATAGACGCTCTACCATAGCTGAGAGACAATCGAGGACACGTCCCCAACTATGTTTAGCTTATGCAAAGCAGGGATTTCACAGACAAAATTAATAATTAATTTTGTCAAAATAACATGCGGATGGTACAGATACTTGTATCTATAGGTCAGCCGAAATTAGAGTATATAGAAACTGGAATTGACGGGATTCGAACCCACTATCTACGCCAAACCGGGGCGTCGTCTTAACCACTGAACCACAAGCCCCGACAAGTGCAGCTCATTCTACCGTGGGCTCGAATCCAGCCAAGTCCAGTTTTTCCTTCTAAATCTTCTAATTTCGGTTATAACGAGGAACCTTTTAACCAAAGTAAATTTAATGTCAGTGTTACATATAAGTTACCATATAATACTGTATTGTATAGGCCTAATATCGCGCTACTTCGGAAGAAATAAGACACAATTAAAAAATTGTCAATTTCGAATTAATAACGAAATAATATATATTTTTTTAATCTGTGTTTTACTATTATTATTATTATTATCCAATGCCCACTCTTGGCATCTCTGCCATTCGGTGTCGCGCAAGCCAGTATCGATCAGCGAGGAGATATTCTCCTGTGTTCACCGACGAGTCTCGAGCGTCTGCAAGCCCCGGGCATCCAAAGAGATGATCGGCCACCATTGAGGGGTGTCCACACAGGGGGCATGAGGACGAGTCGAATACGCCTATCCTATGTAGGTGTGAAGCTAGGTAGTCGTGTCCAGTGAGGGCTGTGAAGGAGGCAACAAACACGTGGCGGGGGAGGTTTCGGTTGATTGGCCCGTCCTTTACTAGCCTCTCCCACTTCTTGCCCTGTGCAGCTGTGGCATGACGAGTTTTTACTTGATTAGCACATGTGCAGTTTATTAGTGATCTCGCAGAGGAGAGTGTAGTTTTCACTTTAACCTGCTGTAGTGATGAAATGTGTTTTACTATAAAAATGGCGTTAATGTAGTGTGTAAATTTTCCGCTCAAGGGCAGTTGTATTTGTTGGAACTGTTAGGTAATTCATTTAAAAAAAACATTAACCTCAATTTCTGTAAATTGATAAATTTAGAGTTGTGTCCTTTTTCTTCCGAAATAGCGATACATAAGTCAGCGTTTGTTTAAAAACATTTGGTATGTTGTCTCTTATTAATGAGTACGAGTCGTATGCGACATTAAAAATATATATATTGACATTTTTTGTTCTATTACTTAGCCAACTTATAGATGTTAGGGCTATCTCATCTCTTCACTCAACTAGGAAGACCCTGCTTTACATGCCCTCCGAAGCATAGCCATGGACATTGGTTAGGTACTGTACAATAACTCAAAATATAACACACTACAGTAGGTAAATCTTTTATTTTGTTACTTGGATCTTTTTTTCTACGCTCCACTCGCCCGTGAATCGTGATCGTTGATCGATATCAACTTCGACTATAGGTACTTTATTGCAGACCCTAGTATTGGAAAGGAAGAAGTAGAAAAATGTTTGCGAAAACCTTTTGATCCGTGGAATAATTTCTTTCCAACCCCCGCCGGTTATATGTTTAGAGGAAAAATCTGCAATAAAGCAAAAAGCAAATTCCCAAGGGGACGGACAGACCCTAGAATATGCAATCTGGAGTAGTCTACATCAATGTTATTTTTATTACTTTGAGTCTTAGGGTATATGTTTTTCCGTAGGTCTTCTACTTCAAATGTCGCTTCTATAGTTCTATAGAAGATTTGCAGTCATCATGATTTTTTTAGACATTTTTCATTAAAATGTAGTAATTTTTATTTTTTAACCCCCAAAAGCAAACTATCAAGGGGCAAGCAACCCCCCACATTTTATTAACATTAAGAACGACTAAAATATATGTGAATTTAAATGAAATCGTTGGAGCCGTTTTTTAGAAATAATTTTTTTAGACGTTTTTTTGGAGTTTTTTGAGAATTAAACCCCCGCAAATTGAGTTAGCCCAAAATAAAAAAATTGTTCCGAGTAATGATTTTTGTAAACCTACAACATGCTAAATTTCATCCAAATCCACCGAGTAGTTTGCCCGCAAATCGATGAACAGACAGACCGACAGACAGACAGACATTTCGTAAAAACCACTTTTTTTTGGTTCCTGGGACCTGGAAACGTGTAAATCCGTTGAAATCTCGGAATCGAAAATTTCGACCATCACAAAGCTTTTCTTATACGACTATTACTACTACGTACTACGTATAAATTGGAAAGCAATAATATTGCTTGCACAATCTTGTGTTACCTAGCTCCCATTACAGTAGGTACCAAAACATTCCAAGTCCATACTATTCTCATTTTGCGTGAACTATACCGATTAGGGATTTTTGTGAGTTCACCTCTGAGACCATCTCTAACTAGTATACTGTCAGAAATAAATTGGAAAGCAATAACTTAAAACGTCAGGACTTGTAGATTAGTGGTATAGACTCCAACTTGAGTTGGTTCGAGTCCCACACTTGCTAAATTTTCTTGCCATGCTTCGGAGGACATGTAAAGCAGGCGGTCCCGGGCTTTCCTAGTTGAGTGTAAGAGAGGGCTTTACAGCCCTAATTCCGCTAGGTTGGCTTTGTAGCTGAACAAAAAAAGTCAATTTTATTTATTTTAAAACTTACAAAGTATACGCATTCACCCCCCCCCCCCCTAGGTGCACTTCAGAGTAGGCCTGCAGC
Source organism: Psococerastis gibbosa (assembly GCA_963971405.1). NCBI lineage: Eukaryota > Metazoa > Arthropoda > Insecta > Psocodea > Psocidae > Psococerastis > Psococerastis gibbosa. Next base: position 7,092,910 of record OZ020490.1, on the reverse strand, counting down.
AGGGGTTCCCAAACTGTGGCCCATGGACCACCGGTGTGATAGTCCACAGGTCCACAGACTGACAGACATATATCAGGTGGCCCATGGAGCAAAGTAAGAAATAAGAAAATAAAAAAGCTGGGTTATTGGAAATTAGAAGTAAAATACAGTAAGTCTTGGCATTGAACTATAAAATCTAACCGCGATATCAGTCCCAAGCTTTTAATCAAATGTTAGCACGTAGGCTAATTGTAGGCACAAACTACTTGATCTTGGTCCTACAATTTGACGATTTTCTTGTCACAGCCATGATGTTCCACGGAAAATCATAAAATAATCTAGACAAAAAAGGTTGGGAACCCCTGGCCTACAGTAAGTAAAGTACAGGGCAGCAATTTAAAAAATGCAACAAGAAAAGTAAAATATATATATATAATATAACATATATTATATATAGTAGGTATAATGTAAAAAGAAACAGAAATCTACTTTCCTCCATCAAACCCAACCGGCATGCTCAAAAAGAAAACACTTTTTAAATGGAAATTTCAGGTTGTCTGACTTAATATAAAAAGGTTATTTATGTATTAATGTAAATTTGATGGAATATATTCCTGAAAGATAAACAAGCCGAGGATTCATTCAGAATAATACGAAACAAGGTAAAGGTTTTTAATTTTCTACTTCTGTGAAGAGATGGCTGCGGAGATGGACCATAAACTTCAGTCAATTCGACCTTTTTTCTCTGTGGGGAAAATGCCTATAATGTCCATCAATCGTCCACAAAATAGTACGGTGGCCAGGTGGTAACATGCTTGTGCTTGTCAGAGTCCCTACTCGCCATGCGGCGATTGGAGCCATATCGTAACTCATATAACTCATATAACTCATATAACTCATATCGTAACACATATCGTACACGTGTTAATTTACTCATTGTGGTGACTGAAGAGCTGTCCATATAGGATACATCCATTAAATTGTTTGTATGCGATTAACCTTTTTTAAAATAATAAATAAACAAGAATGAGGTAATCTAAATCACCTATCAAAACATTTGGTTGGCGTAATTTCTCTATGGCTATTTCACGTTTCATATCACATGAAAAAGATTACTCAGGGCGTCATATAGGGTCCCAGCAGAACGGGTAGAGGAGGAGGGGGGGGGGGGAGGCCTGCTGCGTCCATAAAAAGTCATGCAATAATAGTAGTAACTTGTAGCCTTCACAACTAAATAACTACCGAACTAAATAACGAAAAGTATTTCTATAGGTAGGTACAGATATAAATAGGTAGTTATAGTATCATTGTGGTGAAAGCGAGGTCCCGCGTTTTGCCTTCTTGTTAAAATAACTACCTAATAAATCAACCATATATATTGTACAATAATGTTCTGAAGGACTTTGTATGAACCTAAGCCAATTTGAAGCGGTCCCTTATCCAATGTCAACGACCCCATGAATTTCGGACATATATTATTTCAATATTATTTGAAATAGTGGACTAGACTGTTATGTGTTTACGAGAGATCTGTTATTAATATGTAAGTGTAGTTTAATAAGTTAAATTAAGTCTAATTGAATTTTTTTTCTCTTTTTCTTTAGTTTTAGAGTAGGGTAAATTGTTATAGGTCTTCATGTGGGGCTTTACAATTATTGTATTTAAATTGTTCTATATTTAATACATTCATTCATTCATTCATTCAATATGTATTTTTGGCCATTGTCAAACTGGTATATACGTCTTCGATGTCAACCTACGTCGGTTACAAGCGATAATGGACAAGCTTCAGGCAATGTAACAATGCGAAAGCATGACTTAACCAAGTACAGATACGAGCCTAAATCAACCATAACTCCATCCATTTCTCAGCAAACAAAGGTTTGTCCACCTCTACAATCAAATACCCCCATAATCATAAATCAGCAAATTGTAGCAGTCTCTTTTCAAATGACCATAATATAAAGGCTATGGGGGAGCATGAATCCTGGTCTTAATCCGGGATTACCTTGCTGAATAAGCACCGGATATGGCAGCCCGGTCCACTGATTTTCACTTTATGCTTTCATAACGATCAGGTCAGCGATATACGTTTTGCTGAACCAAAGCGTCACCACAACAGGATTAATTACCTCGCCATGTAATTTATCCAGTGATAAGGCAGTTATTCCACAGCAGCAGGCGCGGATCTACGGGGGGGGGGGGCCCATAGCCCATTAGGTTCCTCAAAATGCGTAAAACCCCACTATTTCAGTCCTATTTTTCATGAATTTTCAACCAGGGGAGACCCCGCCCCCCCCCCTTTGCTCGATTGTATTAATTAACTATAATATACAACCCTTATTGCTCTGAAAGTGCGTAACACCCAATATTTCAGCCCAATTTAAAAAAAAAAAATCGTATTTCGCCTTAGCCCCCTCCTTGGCCTCATTCTAGATCCGCGCCTGCACCAAGGGCGGATTTTGCCTCCAATTTAGGGGGGGGGTCAGCGGGCAGATTCAGTGGATTATAACATTAAAAATATTATTATTATTTTTAATTCCCACTGTAAACCCATATTATCTAGTGTAAGTTAATTTAATTATTTTTTTTGTTTTTGGGGGGGGGGGTCCAGCACCCTGACCCCCCCTCCCCCTAAAATCCTCACCCGCCCTGCACAGCAGCATGATCAGGGGCGACGTTAGCATTTTTTTTTGAAGAGGGGGGGGCATTATTGCTTTATATTTTGAGTATTTATAGGGCTACGTAGTGTAAGGAAACCTTTGTGATGGTCGAAATTTTCGATTTCGAGATTTCAGTGGATTTACACGTTATGAGGTCTCAGCAACTAAAGTATTTTTTTAAGAACGAAGTGTCTGTCTGTCCGTCGATTTCTGGACAAACTACTCGACGTATTTTAATGAAATACAACATGTAGGTTCACAAAAATCATAGGTATCTCGGAACCTATTTTCATCTTCTTCTTATTCTTTAAGTGCCTCTTCTATCGACAATTAGCTTTCATCATGGCAATTGGAGACTGATGCTCTAAAAAGGGAAGTCGTGCTCTTGCCAAACCACTGCCTCATATGTTTAAACCAGAATGTTCTTCTGCTTGGAGCCCTCTGTCCTTCTATCTTCCATTGGATTATTGGATTATTTACGTCATGTAGAAGGCGATATTTCACGTTCCTCATCACATGGCCAATGTATATCAGCTTTTTATATATTTTGGGATAACTCAATTTTAGGGGATTCCCCCCCCCCCCCCTCCAAACTCCTAAAAAGTTATTTCTGAAAAACATTTTTTTTTTAATCACATATAATGTAATTGCTATTAATATGGAAAAAACTCAATAGATCTCTTCCCCCTTAATAGTTTGGTACAAGGTGCAAAAAATTAAAAAGATTCAATTTTCAAGAGAATTACAATGCTAAAAATAATTTTTCTGATGACCCATCGATGCTTTCTATCTTCAGGTATGTTTTTCTGAGTTTTACTGTTTATTGTTTTACTGAGTTTTAAGTATATATAATCGCATTGGTCAGGTAGTAGTATCGGTATTTATTGTATGTAGAAAACTAGATAGGTATTTACCACGCTTCTCCTGCATAAATATGGTTATGTAATTGTTCTCCATGGGTGTAAAACATTATTTTTTTTTTTAGTGTCTATAAGAATTCAATTGTGAAGTAGCAGTGATGAATTCACGTATGCATATACATCTATATATCTATGTCAGGACCTGTAGAGTAGTGGTACAGACTCCGACTTTCACCCGAAAGGTGTTGTTGGTTCAAGTCCCACAATAGCTACATTTTTTGGCCATGCTTCGGAGGGCATGTAAAGCAGGTGGTCCCGGGTCATCCTAGTTGAGAGTAAGAGAGGGCTTTATAGCCCCAACACCGCTAGGTTGGCTTAGTAATAGCACAACAAAAAGTCAAGATTTTTTTTCGTAAGATCGAATGTTGCTATCAACCTTTTGCCTCGGGTTGACGCCCTAAACTACTTTTCATTAATTTACCATCCAATGATCAAACCACTTATCACTCATTATTGACCCAAAATCTGGTAAATTATATGCATTGCAACAACTCACCTTAGTTATTTTCGTCTTACGGTTTCCCATTTGGGGGGGGGGGGCGGTTCGATCGCAGTTTAGACATTCTGAACTAGAGATCAATACGTCATAAGAGATAAGGAAGGTCTTGTGGCCCCGGGATTTAAAAACAATATTTTTGGCGAGCTCAAATGTCCCATCTTTCCTATATAGAACTCTAGTATGTCTGTAGCCTGACGATGGCAAAGTGCCGAAACCGGTCCTTTTAATATTATCTTTTAGTAATACTTGGCAAAGCTACTTCATCTTATTTTCTAGTTTCAACACAGTAAATTTTTAGCGTCTTTACTGCAGAAATATGGTTATGCAATTTACCAAAATAGTTTTTTAATTTTGTTATTTAGTCGTGAAATTATAGATATTTAAGAATTTCACATGGCTTCATTTAGCCCTAGGGAGGGTCATGCACTCCTTGTGGTATGGATGCACGGAAAGGGGGGGGGGCGGAACGCGAGAAAAAATTGAAAATATAGAAATTAATTAAATTATTTTCAACATTTCTGTCTTTCACGGTACCAACTACAATCGAGTATATTTCAGGATATCCATAGAACATGTGTTGTTGATTTAAAAAAAAAAATTAAAAAAAACTGGCAGATTTTTTTGTGCCAAGGGGCAGCACTACCCACGCTCTATGTCCTCTTAAATAAAAAATTTCGCCAATAATTATTGTGCTGATGCTATGGTGGTTACTCCACCGACGTCAATAGTGATAGTAATGGTGGTATTGACGTGGTAGCAGACATTAAAGACAGTCTAAAAATGTCTGCTACCACGTCAATATCACAATAACAATAACACTATCACTATTGACGTCGGTGGAATATCCGCCTATTAAATGAAGTATTTTGATAGCTCTACAAAGAATATTTCCTGTACAAAAAACGCGTAGTGGTGTCTGATTTGCATTTAAACAATAAAAAACAACATTGAGTAATTATTATAATTTATTTAAAACCCCTAAGTTATAAATAGATACAAGGACAATAATAAATAATACAACTGATTTTTACAAACTACAAAATGTGCCTAGGTTTGATTTAAATAATTTTCGACAAATAATAAAGCACCAATCTACCGTCTAAAATTGCTAATCCTATAAAAATTTAAACAAAAGTTTTAATTCACAGACTAAAGTTATGTGACCAGTACAAAAGTGATTAAATAGCCTATAATTTTTAATAATAATTAATAAATATAAATAATTTTGAGATTTTGACCTAATGTAGGCTAAGTTTAACCAGCACGAGATCGTCACGTAGGTTTTTTTTTTTTTAAATTAATTATAACAAATACATATAGTATAACATAGAACCATAAAAGCAAATAAAGGAACAATGGAAAAATAAATAAAAATAATAATAATTTAATATCATTCTTGGTGGTATTTTCATGATAGGCAAATACCCTATTACATTATTTTAGAGGCAAAAGAGAACATATGGTAATCCGAAACAGAGGCAGAAGAAACCCTATAAAATAATGTCTTAAAAGGAAGCAATAGACTATCGTCCACATAATACATAATAATCAAGACATGTACTGTACCAAGTTACAATATAGCCTACATTATCAAAATCGAAGTTAATCTCAAAGTTACAACTTAAAAAAAAAGGTGCGCAACATTACTATATATTTGTGTGACAAATAAATACAGAAATATATCCATAACCATTAATAAATACAAATTAAGTCAAATCTAAAAATTATCCAAAAGATCCTCTATTAGTCATTTTTATAAGGATCGCAGTCTAATTTTAATCAGTTCGTATAGCTCAAAGTGATTTTTAATAATTAAATAAATAAATTATTCCTCTCACTCTTTGGTTCCAACATAAATTGATTTGTTCTCAAGTAAAATGGTGTTGCGTCATATCATAAAAAGCTTTAAGTATAAAATGTTTGTTTATAGAACAAGTACAATACCTGAAATAATTTTTCTTGTATAAAATACATGAAAACCGCTTTGCTATGTCTCAAAGAAGTGGGAGAGGCTAGTAAAGGACGGGCCAATCAACCGAAACCTCCCCCGCCACGTGTTTGTTGCCTCCTTCAGAGCCCTCACTGGACACGACTACCTAGCTTCACACCTACATAGGATAGGCGTATTCGACTCGTTCTCATGCCCCCTGTGTGGACACCCCTCAATGGTGGCCGATCATCTCTTTGGATGCCCGGGGCTTGCAGACGCTCGAGACTCGTCGGTGAACACAGGAGAATATCTCCTCGCTGATCTATACTGGCTTGCGCGACACCGAATGGCAGAGATGCCAAGAGTGGGCATTGGATAATAATAATAATAATGTCTCAATAAAACATTTAAAATTCTGAAAATTGTTGGGACTGTTTTCTATAAACAAGGAATTTCATGTTTAGGCCTGAGGAGTTTACATATTATAAATAACATACAACAAGGCTGCTAGCCAATCTTTCTTTTAGCAACATCTTAGAGTCCTTGTGAGAGTTTCCTTGGTGACTTCGTGGAACTTGGAGAACATCATGAGTAGAGGAAGAAGAACGCAATGATCCACAGTAAAATACTTTAATAGTGACCGGTTTCATCAGTCTGATGATGCATTTTATCCTAAACCGGTCACTATTAAAGTATTTTACTGTGGATCATTGCGTTCTTCTTCCTCTACTCATGAACATCTTAGAGCCTATTATTATACAGATTCATTTTTCAAACGAAAAACCCATAAGTCTGTCTGTTTATTTACATAGAGTGACGGTTCTTTCTTAAATAATTTTAATAGACTCTTAGATGATTTCAATCCCTTATGGAAACACAGAACAAGTTTATACTATGTTTTTGTCGTTCGAAAAAACGCTGTGTATAAATGGGCTTTTAGCAACCAGCCTTAGCATTTCTGCAGTGACTCTACATCACTTATATGATGCCCTTAAAAAAGCTTCCAGCAGTTTACTTACTAATAGCCTTCTAAGAATACAAAAACCCTCAAAGGGAAAAATCCTTGTAAAAATTCTAAATTAACGAACATCCGTAACAAGATTCAATTTAAAAAACCATCTACTTATAGTACAGTATACAAATTCTATAGTAGGTATCAAAAAACAATAAAAACGACATCCAGTATATAAGAAATACTATGCATGATTTTCTTTCGAGTATATTATAACTTAGGCCTTTTACAACAGAGGCGTAAGAATATTGAGCTGAAGCTTTATTTGTAAATTACGGTACGCCTAGTAATTGTATTGAAAGTAATTTCTTCTACAAATAACTTTTTAATAAGCCAATAGTTATAATAACGGTATGTAAAAAACGGCTAGGCCTACTTATCCAATTAAAAATTCGTTACAAAGAGCGCAGCTTGGGAAATTGCTAAATCTGCAAATCGAGTTACCTAATGATTTAAATGTGAAAAGCTTTTATGGCAGTTAGGATACAGCTCATGAATGCCATATATTCACAGAAACTCAACTCCCCCAGCCCAAGCGTATTAACTAGTAAAAATTTTGAAAAACAAAATGGCGGGAAAACCAACTTAGCAAAATTAATTAATAAAATCGTTCCATGAGCGGCTAGGTCCATAAATAAATGTAGACATACCCCAAGGATTTCCTCAACTATTGATAAATAAGACAAACCATCTGGGACACTAAAGCATCTAGTCCATTAACGCTAAAAAATGATCGAAAATACTTCCAATAATTTTACAAAATGTAATACTCCCTTTCTGTGACAATTTCTGCGTTGAGGCTCCTCATGCCGAGAGAGAGGGAACCCTGCGACATTAAATCATTGCGCCAGCTGCGCTCAAAAGTGCTTCCAATAGTTTTGTGGCACATTCTTTGCCAAGGCTCCATACACTGAGTGTCATTACTGTTGCGAAAACCCGGACAAAATAAGTTTCAGTAACACAAAGCCGTCTCGTCAGTTACGCTCAAAAGTGTTTCCAATAGTTTTGTGGCGCTTTCTTTGTCAAGGCTCCATACAGAGAAAGTGCCATTACTGCCGGGAAACCCAAACAAATAAAGTTTCTGTGACACAAAACCATCTCGTCGTTAACGCTCAGAAAAAGCTTCCAATAGTGTTCCAAAATCTAGTATTCCCATTTAGTGGCGCTTTCATAGTCGCGGTCTCCCAGACGGAAGGAGCCATTTTTGCTTGACACCAAGTACTCCCCGTGCACTGACTTAATGCAGATCCTAGTAGGTTCACGTAGTTCCAAGTAAAATCCCTCAGGTACCTCAGAGTCTGCGGTAACGCATTCGCTGTCGCCATGCCAGTAGCGGCTATTTTGATTCTGCAATCATAATAAGAAACATTGATTTAAAAAATTCAAACATATTCCGGATTAATCCGGTTGGTAGAGAAGTGGACTGTGAAACGGAAGGTTACGGTTCGAGACTCGACGCTTCTTCTTCCCCCTTAATGCCGCGTGCGCAGCGTGGGGGGGCGGGGGTCGCCCTGGTCGGAGCTCGGCCATTGTTTTCCCTCTTGCTCCGGCGAGTTGTTCAATCCTTTCCTCGAGGGTTGTCCTCGGTCTTCCGATGGGTCTTCTTTCTTGTGGCCTGACTCAACAAAAAAGTAAAAAAATTCCACTGGTGTTCATAAGTAGTAACACTATCTCCGACTAGATGATGACAGCGAAGAAATGCATCAGTACTTAAACCTATCTTTCTCTACGTAGAGAGCAACTGAAAACTACCTCAGCCGCATTACCCTGTATAGCCGTCCAAATGAAATGCCTTCGGCGGATAGCTGAAAAAACGACGTGGGATAGAGTCCGAAACGATCTTATCCGTGAAGAGTTGAGATAGGAGCCCATAGAAAAGCGCATGTAATATAAATAACTAGGCTGAAATGGCCACGTCACAAGAATATGTGAAGAGAGGTAGATAAGAAGGCTGTCAGAAGCAAAACCTCAAGGAAGAAGCTCCATTGGACGTCCCAGAACCACAATTGATGTGGCTAACAAAGGGGGTAAGCGCCCTAGCGAACTGAAAAGATTGGCAGCCGAACGAGACCTCTGCAAGAAGTAGATCTGAGGTGATCTCCCCACGATACACAGGCGGCATACTTAGTGTCCATTACTTTTACTAATCAAATTCAATAACTGTGGCCGATCGAGATTAGTGGCGGCCACAATATGTGTAACAAAATGTAGATTTTCTTTATGACATCTCTCATTTACAATCGATAACCATAGTAGCGGAGTACCAAAGGAGCAGGCTTCGGTGGGCAGGGCACCTGGAAAGGATGCCGGACTGAAGAACGTCTGGACACAGCAGCCAGAAGGGCGCCGCAGCCTGGGAAAGCCGAGACTTCGATGGGAGAATGTAGTGAGCGTAGATCAGGCAGCTGGGAATACGTAGAGCCCAGGACAGCGCTGCAAGGGGAATGTTGTCGATCAAGCCCGAACCCAGAGTTACGGCGTAAGCGTAAGTAAGCCTACAATCTATATATCATGTGAACTTTAATTTTTCTCCCCTGCAAGGGTTTTGCCCCTTCTGTTGTCTCTTAAATGTGTTGCTAAAACACCATTTAAAGCTCTCTTACGTCATAGACCTACCTTAAAATAAACAACTCCTCGTTCAGCTCGCTCGACTTGAATAGTCTCGTATGTCGCCTTATTGCACTCAAGCTTGGTGCTTGAGTTACTCTTGTATCCAACAAAGCCTTGTTCACATTTCAACACGAGGATGGGTCTGAAACACACATTACAATAATGATAAGCAATGCCTCTACGTGACGGTAGCCAGGGAGCGCTGCTATGGACAATATTGTATATAAATTAGGGAGGTCGTGCCTGTAAGTACCCCTAAGGTAGGTGCACACGAACCGTCACTCGCTGTGCTGCTGATCGTAGGATGGTGGCAAGTGGAGGAAGGAGACACGTCCAAAACAAAGCGCCCGCGAGTGTATTATTATGAATAATAAGCTAAAAATTAGGACTTAGGTGCAATCGGCACTATAAACTAGCAAAATGGCTACTACAAATACATGATAAGCTATGGTTCAACTGGTCAGCTACTACCTACTACTTTGTTGGGGATGCGGACAAGAGAGAGAGAGAGAGAGAGAGAGAGAGAGAGAGAGAGAGAGAGAGAGAGAGAGAGAGAGAAGAACATCCTGGTTGAAAAACGGTGGTTTGGAAACAGCACGACTTCCCTTTTCAGAGGAGCAGTCTCCAAGGTCCAAACTGCCATGATGATCGCCAATCGTCGATAGATGAGGCATTTAAAGAAGAAGAATCACCCGTGAAGAGGACCCTTTTTATTTTCGCCTACCTGTTAATGAGATAAAAGAAGTATTTGCAGGCGTCCTCGACGGAGTCAGAGTTGGCGTACAGGTGTCCGGACCGTTTCGTTTGAATCAGCTTGCCGTTGTTGGCCCGGAAGCAGAGGGAGCCATCCCCTTGCCAGACGAGATCAAAAAGGGCGTTAGACGATCTGCAAAAAAAAAACAAGCAAAGCGTCAGCTACAACCAGGCATATACAGTACAGTACTTTGGGCATGCGCGACTGACAGGACTGGAGTTGCACTTCGCATGATGACATCAAGTTAAGCGCCATTAAGCTGCGTCTGGGCTGTTGGCAACAGCAAACCGCCCCCACAGACGAGAGGAAATTCTGTTGACGCGTAGGCGTCTGGGCAACTCGAGGCTCCCACACGGTATTTCTATGCCAAACGACACGAAGATGTTGAAGAAACGTTTGGAAGAATGCTTTTAGAACGCGAGTAGATGGCGATTCTCCTATTTCGTTACCATTGGACTGATAGGGTCAAGTGACTCCATGGTTGTTTATTGTAGTGCGTTGCTGGTGTCTGGTGCCGGGGACTCGGGGGGGGGGGGGAGAGGACTGACTTCCTTTCAGTATAAGACCACCTGTGTGTAAGGTTAGCCAGGAGTATTATTCTTGAATAGACGGACGGACTTGGTGAATTATCATATTGAGATAGCAGATAATTCGGGGTTCTTTGCTTCGGAGGCAGGCCCGTTACCAGGGGGGGGGGGGGCTACGGCCTATACAATAGATAGAATTGAACTTCTTTCCGGACGTGCGACATTTCACTAAATACTTTAGGATCCCCCTCCCCCTGAAAAAATCCTGGTTACGGCCTACGGGCCTGTGGGCCCGTTCGGAGGTAAGTTTATAAGGAGATCACATCGAGGAGAAACAACTATCAACTAACTCACGATAGGTAATTCAATATTTTACCAAGTGGGGGGGGGGGGGTTCTATACGATTTTAAGAAGACCATGTCTTGGGCAACCACTGTTCCGCATTCAATTTACGGATCAAGCCATGGGGAATCTAATACTGTAGGTTGCGGTACTGCCATGCTTATTGGTCACCCGAGACGTGATCTTCTTATAATTTGCCATCGCTGCAAAGCTTGCCTGTCGACGTGTATACTCACTTCTTGTCTCCGCAAGCTTGAATACCACCACCCGTCTCCAGAGTCCAGTATCTGTCCTGCATTGTGCGAATGTACCAACGCTTTGTCGACCAATCAAACTCCAGCTGGAAAGTCTCGTGGTCCGAAATCTCATCCTGATTAGCTGTCACATCAACGCCTGCAAAGTAGAAAAAAAACGTGTTAGTCTACCGTATTTGAAGCTAGACAAAGAAATAAAGGACAGAGGGCTCCCGGTAAGAGAAGAACATCCTGGTTGTGAAAAACCTGAGGCAGTGGTTTGGCAAGAGCACGACTTCCCTTTTCAGAGCAGCAGTCTCCAAGGTCCAAATTGCCATGATGATCGCCAATCTTCTATAGAAGAGGCATTAAAAGAAGAAGAAAATATGACGTGAAAGTTTCAAAGCTTTCAGTCGTTCTATAACATTCTATAACGTTGTTAATGAAGACTGGAAGCCACATACTTAGTATCAAAATGAACATTTCTTCTAATTTACTACACCTCATGGCTATTTCCAGATAGTGGGTTGAGCGATTTGCTCTTAAACATTTCAATTTTTTGGTAACTTCACCCATCCATAGTAAAATCTCATGAAAATATATGTATCGAAATTTTTAATGTGTTGGTTGATTGGAAATTTGTGATAGCTACCACTTCTCCAAGGAGTTATTGCCAAAAGCTCTCATTTTCCAGAGCATCGGACAATTTTAGTTATGCTCAGGATTTATTATTACCTTGCATGATCGAAGCTATCTTTATTCTACGGTATTCATTTTTGTATAGTATTTGATCATATAACGACAATTTGAGGTGAATATTACGTATTTAACTATGTAGAAAATAATTTGAGAAACAAAGCCAAGGAAAGAAAAGGGGTCAAATCCAATTTCCCTTCATTTTTCCATGTCTTCCTTTCTCTAATGCATTACTACCCTCAACATTTTTTCCTTAAAACTTAATTAGGCGTGTATTCTACTGGTCAATCTTCCCGTCATTTGTGATTAAAAAAAGTTGAGATTTTTGTTATAAGGAGACTACTATGTAGATCCTTAGCTTATTATAAATTAAGTTATAATATGGTAGCAGACTCTTTTTTAATCACAAATGACGGGAAAATTGACCAGTGGAATACACGCCTTAGATGAAAAAAAAATGTTGACAACAGGTTAAAAATACTAACATAGCTAGTCCATTGGTAAATTGGATTAACAAAAGTAAACTCATTAATTTCAACCCAATGCAAATTCTACAAAGTTACACTACAAATTCTAAAAATTGTACTAAACTGTAGACTACAATAAAAACATCACTAAAACTTCACACTAGACTCACTGCTCGCCGCAGCTTGTTTCATTGCAAAGAAACTACGCGCTAATTTCTTTTCCAGCGGTCTTTCATACCCTAAACAAAAATAATCATAGCTAAAAATGGATACGCAGGAGAGAGCACAAAAACAAACAATAATATCTAGCCACGGGAGGGAGGGAGGGATCGAGCGCGAAATAACAAAATAGATCTCTACATATTGATAATAATATTAAAGTCGCTCCTTTTTTTTTAAAAAAAAAGATTAATCGCATACAAACAATTTAATGAATGTATCCGATTGACCTCTTCAGTCACCTCTATAGGTTAGTACCCGTATTGAGTTACGACACGTCTCCGATCGCATAGCGTGTAGAAGCTCGCACAAGTGCAATCACGCTACCACCTTGCCATCGAAGTCGTAATTTCAATTGAAAAAGGAGGACATTTTATAAAAAGGAGGAAACATGCAAAATATTATATAAATTGCCCAATCCGCCCATTCTTCGGACTTTTGCGATGTGAACGATGTCTCTTTTCAGGATGTTGTTGTTGTTTTCAACGCCTGCTTTCAGCATTTCTGCTGCAATGCAAGCAACCCTGTCAGCCTGGCGGGGGGAGTGAGTCTTTTAACTTGAGGCACAATAAGGGCAGACTCCTTCATCTCAGGGGAGTAGGGGAGTTGACCGACAGGGTGGACCTCCTGATTATGGTAGATTACGAACCACTTGGGGAACATGGTAAAGTCACACGATTAATTGACAAGGACTCAACACGCACTTAGACTGACTGGTATAGTCTCTGCGCGTTATCATGTCCCACCATGTTCACCTGTCAACGCTGGACACACTACCAAGTTTACTGCAGAACATGTTCTGTTCTCATGGAATCAACATGGTAAGGCCGTTTGTAAACGGATTTTCAGGATCTCGTCTGCCTCGACGTTTGTTTTCCTTCTCCAGACACCACGTTCATTCTCCTCACCCGCCCCCGTTCTCGTTTAAAATCATTGGCGTAAATAGGGGGGTCCTGGGGAACCCGTAGCCCCCCCCCCCCCAAGAATTTCTGGTGACAAAAATTTATGGTGGCGAAAGGCATAGTATCCACAATAATGAAAGGGAAATTAATTCTTGGTATGTTTATTTTACATGAAAGACGTCATGAAAAAAAATCAACATATTGACCAAGTACTTTTACAAAAATATATTACTCAAAATGCTTAAAACCCTAATATTTCAGGCCTATATTTTCTCGAAAAAGTTTCTCTGGGGTATAATGTACGTGAAACCTCAATAATTTGGACCTGTTTATCAATTTTTTTTTTCCGGGGGATCAAAGTCTTGGGGTCCTAAAGCCCCCCCCCCCCCCTCCAGAAATTTTGTGAATTTACGCCAATGTTTAAAATACAGTATTAACGGGCTGTAAAACCCAAAAAGTTCATTCAACGGGGAAACAACTGCAAAAATACAGATGTTTTTGCTATTTAAATTTTTTTTATTTCCTTTAAGGGGGGATTTTTTGTCGGACTCCTCGTTAAAGCAAAATAATTAGTGGCTGGAGGGTTGTTAAGATATTTATAGATGTTTTAATGGGAGCCCTTTACTTTTAGTGTTATACGGGGGGCTCCAGTTTCATGGTGAAGATTTCTCTCCTGGAGTTACGTAGTAATTTATGGTATTGTGAATATTTGGAGGGTTGTAGAATTTGTTTAAATACAAATCGCCGTTAGGGTGAGATGCAAGATGGATCGCTTAGGGAGTTGGGGATAGCATAAACTAATTCTTTTTCTTTTTCTTCAGCCGAGGTATTAGAAGCTGCAGAATTTAAGGATGTTGCGGTGTCATAATTTGCCAGATCCAGCAGAAGTTTTAGTTCAACAGTGAGCTGTTTGGTTGGTAGAATTCAACGTCATCTCGGGCCTCGACAAGAAGTTGATAGCTAGAGGCGATCTGGTCCTGCGCCCAATGAAATGAAATGAAATGAAAAACGGCTTTATATTAGGCGAGCTCTAGCCCCAAAGGGCTTCTCTACCAGCTAACCTATCTACAATTTACAAATTATTTTATTTTTCACAGTATTATCATACGTAACATAACATTTTCATCAAAATAAAGAAGAAGAAAAAGAAGAGAAGAAACAATAGCAGAAGAAAAAATAGAAAAGAGTTTACTCGAACATGCTTTCCAATTTATCGAAATTAGTAGACAGAGAAAATGAGTAATTTCATAGTAAATAATTTTCCTATAGTTCAATTTGTGGCACCTCGGGGGGGGGGGGGGGGTGTCCACCTGACGTCACTGGAGGCGAGGTAAATTCTAGATAGGTCAGACCAACAAATTCCCACACAGCAATAATGACAGGGCACGCAATGCATTTGACCGTGAATTTTCTATCATTTTTTCAAAAAAACATTTTTTGCACAAAATCAAATAGTTTTTTGGAAAGCAACCTGTCCGGTATCGTTACTCAATTTAACACCTAAAACATGCCAGAAGGTAGAAATCATCGATAGAAAGGTTTCGCAGCAAAATTATTTTTTAGTCATTTTTCATTAATATTTAGTTATTTTTATTTTTTTTTACCCCCAGAAGCAAACTATCAAGAGGCAAGCGACCCCTTGCATTTTGTCAACATGAATAACGACTACAATATATGTGAATTTAAAAGAAATCGTTGGAGCTGTTTTTGGGAAATAATTTTTTTAGACCTTTTTTTGGAGTTTTTTGAGAATAAAACCCCCCCCAAATTGAGAAAAAAAATTGTCCCGAGGTATGATTTTTGTGAACCTACTTGCCGAATTTCATCAAAATCGACTTAGTAGTTTGCCCGGAAATCGACGCACAGACAGACAGAACGACAGACAGACATTTCGTAAAAACCACTTTTTTGGGTTCCTGGTACCTTAAAACGTGTAAATCCATTGAAAATTTCGACCGCCACAAAGCTTTCCTTATACTACGTATAAATTGGAAAGCAATAATAACTCATTCACTCCCACGGAACTGATGGCAGGCTGTCTTAAAAACTCCCCGATTTATTATCTGTTCTTGCCTTAAGAGCTACGCCAACCACTGTCTCCGATTCCACTTTCCGACACATGGTGGAAGAAGCCCTCAACGGGGCCACATCCGTTCTCAGGCAAAAATAATGTCATATCATCTCATAAGAATATTTCAGTCTCAACAAGCAAACAGCGGGGAGTCGATCATCAGCCATGCATAAAATGATTGAAAAATTGATACTGAAATAAATTAACAATGATTAGCGATACACAATTATGCGGCACATCATTGAATGCATCGCAGGGTTATTAATCTTCCATCCGACCGTTAACATGAATAGACATCCTGAGCTAATGCCCTCAAACGCATTATGCCGTAGTCTTTTGATTTTGTAATAAGTATCGTATAATAAAAAATATGTGCTTGACTCTATGGGCTATGCAGCTCTAAGCCATGCCCATAAATTATAATAAACAGCATAAAGCTGTGTCCTCACCATGCATTAACGCAAAGCCACGATGCAGAACCCGTAATTCTTTTTGGACAGTCTTCTTCTTGTTTTTCTTCCGAACTGCAGTTCGGGGTAACCTCCGCGACTTCAGTGATTCAACCACTACGCCATGACGCCGCTAAAGAATGTTAACTTCCATAATCAAGTGACAGTGACAGTGATTTTGCAGTATATTGAAATTCTTACATCTGTCCATCACACCGAACCACTTACTCGTAGTGTTTTAATAAAATACTAAGTTTTTGTTTGTTTATTTAAATTAAATACCACGAGGTTACGAGTAATTTAATTTCAAGACAGTGATTTTGTAGCAGCTCAAGTCACGTCTGTGACTGGAGTCACATCTCCTTTTATTGGACATCCGCACTTATCTTCTTGTCTGTGATTTAATTATTTCCGGCTCCCCACAACACACAGAAAGCAAAAGACAAAGCTTTATTGGGTTTCTTGAAAACAAACCAAACGCCCTTTATAAAGTTTTCTGGAAGTCGGTGGCCCTTTGTGTTCACCGGAAGACAACTTTTCAGCAGATTTTCCTGCGTACGCCATTGTACCCTTTTAAGAGCTGTTTCTATCATCAATAAATCAAATTTTAAAAACTTACCAACCTGTCACATTTACCAAAGGAAAGTTTATTAAAAGTGGGAGCCCCCTTTAAAGGTGCTGAAGCAACGGAAGTGGATCAATGTAGGCCCCTAAAGCGAAAATTCCAATTTCGAAAATTCCAATTTTCACCCACGCACCCCTAGGGAGCACACCCTCCACGGAGACAATCAGCCCCCTCGTGTTTTTCATTTAGGGGTGATTTCCGAAGCGTGCGCAAAACACCCTATCCATGTCCTACCCCTACAACACATGCATTTGCCGGGGATATTTTTGTAATTCGCACAATCTGTCTCTTTTTTTTCGGTTAAGAGGATATGCTACGTAGAAAAATAGCACCCCAAAATTTGTTGTTTTTATTGACATTTTATTTTTTATTTAATTAACAAAGCATGTCATTAAAAATTTGGCTCATGGAAGTTGTAGAAGACTGCTTCATGCATCATGTAATAGGAAATATTAAATTTTTGGTACCTTAGTTCTTTCATAAATACCAGAACGGACTAAAATTATACGTATTCTGGGATTTTTGGAAGAACTGCAAAACCAAAAAGTAAAAATACCCGATTATATGATGCACGTAGTAGTCTTCTACAACTTCCATGAGCCAAATCTTTAATGACATGCTTTGTTAATTAAATAAAAAATAAAAAGTCCATAAAAACAACAAATTTTATGGTGCTCATTTTCTACGTAGCATGTCCTCTTAACTTGTTTGGGATTATGTGAGGAAAATTATGTTATTTAAGGGATGGGCTTCTTGCAGTGCCACTGTTAAGAATCCATATATATGCATTATAAAGCACCGGAAGAACCCTAAATATACTTGTACAGTACACATTGGCCTAATTAAGGGGAGGGAGTCAGGAGAGAGGCTTAGGCGCCCCCAGGTATCTGTTAAACCCCCATTTTGTTTCCAAATACTCAAATATTTCCTCGGCCCTGATATTTTTGCCAACTCTACGATTGATATATTTGATTTTTACGCATAACATACTAGTACTTATATTTATTTATTTATTTTTACGTGTTTTCCCTCTACGAGTGTCTCTTAGGTGGCAATTCCACCGGCGATTTTACTTCATTTGTGATTTGAGATTTTTTTCTTTGTTTTGTTTTAATCAGACTATTATGTAGATACTTAACTTATCTAATATGAATTAAATTATAATATGGTAGAGACTTATTCATGATGTCTGCTACCATATTTTAACTTAATTTATTATAGGTAAGTGAAGTATCTACATAATAGTCTCAAAACAAAACAAACAAAAAATCTCTAATCACAAATGAAGTAAATTTGCCATGCGAGGAAAGAAAACAAACCATTCCATTATTATTTTTTTTAGAAAAACGAAGGAACAATGGGATAACTATAACTATGAAACGATGAAAGTGGAAGAACTAAACTGTGGGAACCGTTCACAGATTGTAACCGTCATTTTTTTAATGGATGTAGATATACAGTAAATTTATACGTGTTCCAGGAAATAGTGTACATTTGTTTCTATTATGCACAACAACCATGCATTATTTATTTACCAGAGCACTATAAAATTATTGTAACAAGCTTGTATTACTGGAATCTTCCAGGGTATTTCGTATAGCTGTGAAAATACTGTAAATTGCATTACGAGGCGAAAAATTTGGAGCACTCGTGAACCAATGTGGTACTATGCCTAGTATATTCACTGCAGTACTAGTCTGGCAAAAAAAAAAAAAAAACGGTCCGAGTTCACTCGAACATGCTTTCCAATTTATCAAAATTATTAGATAGAGAAAATTAGTAATTTTATGGCAAATATTTTTCCTATGGTTAAATTTCCGATATTTCGGGGGGGGGGGGCGGTTGTCCACCTGACGTCACTGGAAGTGAGGTAAATTCTCGATAGGTCAAACAAACACATTAATTACCACACAGCAATAATGGCAGGGCATGCAATGCATTTGAGCGCGAATTTTCTATCATTTTTTTCAAAAAATAATTTTTTGGGCAAAACCAAATATTTTTTTGGGAAAGCAACCTATCCGGTTTCGTTACTCAATTTAACACCTAAAACATGCTTGAAGGTAGAAATCATCGATAGAAAGGTTTCGCATTTTTTAGTCATTTTTTCATTAAAATTTAGTTATTTTTATTTTTTTACCCCCAGAAGCAAACTATCAAGGGGCAAGCGACCCCCCGCATTTTGTCAACATTAATAACGACTACAATCTACGAGAATTTAAAAGAAATCGTTGGAGCCGTTTTTGAGAAATAATTTTTTTAGACGTTTTTTTGGAGTTTTTTGAAAATAAAACCCCCCCAAATTGAGTTAGCACAAAAAAAAAAATGACCCCGAGGTATGATTTTTGTGAACCTACATGCCAAATTTCACTCAAATCCACTGAGTAGTTTGCCCGGAAATCGACGAACAGACAGACCGACAGACCGACCGACAGACAGACATTTTGTAAAAACCACTTTTTTGGGTTCCTGGGACCTCAAAACGTGTAAATCCGTTGAAATCTCGGAATCGAAAATTTCGACCATCACAAAGCTTTCCTTATACTACGTATAAATTGGAAAGCAAAAATATTTTATAGTCTTCTCCACAATACATTAAAAAATTTCTTTTTATTAAGAGGATACGTAGAAAATTGGCACCCCACAATTCAATACTTTTCATTTTTTATTTCATTAACTCAGCAAGTTATTATAAATTTGGCTCATTTAAGATGTAGACGACTACTTCGTGCATATCAATCAATCAATCAATATATTCAAAATTAAGAATACAATACAAGATATACATATTAGAAAATGAACCCTATAGGCCATGTGGCCCGTGATGGGTTCTGTCTTAGTTGCTAGGTTAGTATTATAAGATGTTAATATTAATTATAGAATAATAAAATAATAAAACTAGGTATGCGGTACATTATACATTATTTGGCAAATTGGCATTCTCTTCGTTAAGCTATTCTCCCGGATATATTATGTTTATAAACATATAAATATAATCGGGTATTTATAATTTTCGGCTTTTCAGCTTTTCCAAAAATTATATTTTACGCGAAATTTTAGTCCCAAGTGGGTTTTATGAAAGAACTAAGGTTTAATATTTTTCCTATTATATGATGCATGAAGTAGTCTTTCACGACTTCCATGAGACAAATCTTTAGTAACTTGCTTTGTTAATTAAATAAAAAATAAAAAGTCAATAAAAACAACAAATTTTGGGGTGCTCATTTTCTACGTAGCATGTCCTCTTGCCATGTCCTCCTCACAGGGCTGACAGGATTGCTTGGATCAGAAATGTTAAAGCATTAGGCGTTGGAAAACAAGTAAAAAACCGTTATATTCAAATACCCAAGGGCCAAGGGGTCGTTGGCAGAGCAAGGTTCAATAGGACACGCTACAAAGTACAAGTAGGCTTACGTCCATTAAAACACAACAAAATAAATAATAAGTAGTGACACGGTTGCATAATCAGAAATTCTCAGGAATTTGTTTTGCTTAATTTATTTCAGTGTGCTAGAAAAGGGCCATACGAATTCGGATGCAGTTTTTTTTTCAACGCCAGCTTTCAGCATTTCTACTTTAACCAACCCTGTCAGCCTGGCGGGGGGAGTGAGCCTGTTTTTTAACTTGATGCGCCCTATGGGCAGACTCTTTCCCCTCGAGGAGAAGGGGAGTTGACTGACAGGGTGGACCTCCTGATTATAGTGGATTCCGAACCACTTGGGGAACATGGTAAAGTCACACGATTAAATCGGAGGTGACAAGGACTCGACACGCACGTAGAATGACTGGTATAATCTCAGCGCGTTATCTGTCCCACAATGTTCCCCTGACAACGCTGTGCACACTACCAAGTTTGCCGCAGTTTGAAACATGTTCTGCTCTCATGGAATCAACATGGTAGGGCCGTTGGTTGCAAAGTAAACTAAGTAAGCACGGAAATATTGATCGTAGAGTCAACAACAAAAGAATATAAATTAGAAGAAATGTTCCTCTACTAACATTGTTTTGCCATAGCTATGGAAGCACTGAAAATTCCTCAAATTTAATAATTAAAAAGGTAAAACCCTCCAAAATTGAGTTAGCCCCAAGTAAAAATAGTTGCCCCGAGATATACTTTTTTTAAACCTACATGCAAAATTTCATCAAAATCCACCGAGTAGTTTGCCCACAAATTGACAAACAGATATTTTATAAAAAAAAAAAAAAAAAAAAAAAAAAAAACTTTTTTGTTCCTGTGATCTCAAAACGAGTAAATTCATTGAAATCTCGAAATCGAAAATTTCGATCATCACAAAACTTCCTTATACTACGCATAAATAGGAAAGCAAAAATTCAAATGGCCATAAGTGTATACTTAATACATCTTGCAAATGTATTCCGGCCATTTTCTCAATTAGAACGCATATTTGCTATGCACACAAATAAAATGTCCTACACAGAATTGGCTGCACTGCCTACATGCACATGATGTATGCGCACAAATGTGCATTTTATGTGAAACTAATTTGTTCCCGTTACATCTGGCATATGTGGTTCGCATAGCATTGCAAATTGCATAGCATCTCGTCGGCCCATCTACTTTTTTTGCTATCTTCTATTGCCATCTTTGCGAGAATGGTGCTGTTTATTGTGAAGATGGAGAATGCCAACACATGTACCTCAGTCGTAGAGTCAATTTACGTATTCAGCGGTCACTTTAAGCTATGAAAACGCGCGTGTTCCATGGGCATGGAATGTAGAGCGGCATAAATAAATAAATATTGACTTTTTGTTCTAATATACCAGGCTAACCTATTGGAGTTAGGGCTATTATTCATTTTTAATCTTTATCTAATTTAATTAATTAAATATATATATACAATCTTTATTTGAATATTTTATATATAATATACACTGTATATATATGTCTGATAATTATTAATCATACATTATTTTTATTTATTTATATATTAGGGTTCTTAGAATTAGCTGGGAAGGTCAAAAAATGTTGTAAGACTTGTCTGTCTGTCTGTCGCAGTATCTCTTACAAGACAGGCACGCGTGTGCTCTTTAAGGGCTTTAAGTGGATCTTCATAAAATACTTCATCACGTATCGGAAGAGTATTTCCCTCTATTCTCCATGTGCATGCAACACGGGCATTTTCATGTAAAATTGGTCGAGGGCTAGATTCGAAACCACACCTCTGCCTCCCTAGTCCAGAGGCCTATGTCAGCTGCCGTAATAATACACACACAGGCTCAACTGATTCTATATTTCCGTATTGTTCTACGTGTGAAAACAAGCCATTATGCCAGACTATGTGGTAAGCCTTTCACTGTTTTCTAATTGACTCTGTTTATTTATAAATAATTCATTAACTTTCTTAGATAACTCATCCCGCGATCATGTACCAAATACAGTAGATAATGCTACAGACCCGTTTAATAGACACTGCCTCAGTGTACAGGTATATGACCATTAATAGTTGAATAGTTGTAGCGGCTACAATTGCGTAATTTTTAGTTTCGTAATGTTAAGTGAGAATCAGAGTGGGAAAAGCCTTATAAGTGTAAAAAATCAAATATGTAATAAAAGAACCGGTCCGAGTTCACTCGAACATGCTTTCCAATTTATCAAAATTATTAGATAGAGAAAATTAGTAATTTTATGGCAAATATTTTTCCTATGGTTAAATTTCCGATATCTCGGGGGGGGGGGGGGGCGGTTGTCCACCTGACGTCACTGGAAGTGAGGTAAATTCTCAAACAAACACATTAATTACCACACAGCAATAATGGCAGGGCATGCAATGCATTTGAGCGCGAATTTTCTATAATTTTTTTCAAAAAATAATTTTTTGAAAAAAACCAAATATTTTTTTGGGAAAGCAACCTATCCGGTTTCGTTACTCAATTTAACACCTAAAACATGCTTGAAGGTAGAAATCATCGATAGAAAGGTTTCGCATTTTTTAGTCATTTTTTCATTAAAATTTAGTTATTTTTATTTTTTTACCCCCAGAAGCAAACTATCAAGGGGCAAGCGACCCCCCGCATTTTGTCAACATTAATAACGACTACAATCTACGAGAATTTAAAAGAAATCGTTGGAGCCGTTTTTGAGAAATAATTTTTTTAGACGTTTTTTTGGAGTTTTTTGAAAATAAAACCCCCCCAAATTGAGTTAGCCCAAAAAAAAAAAAAAATGGTCCCGAGGTATGATTTTTGTGAACCTACATGCCAAATTTCACTCAAATCCACCGAGTAGTTTGCCCGGAAACCGACGAACAGACAGACCGACAGACCGACCGACAGACAGACATTTTGTAAAAACCACTTTTTTGGGTTCCTGGGACCTCAAAACGTGTAAATCCGTTGAAATCTCGGAATCGAAAATTTCGACCATCACAAAGCTTTCCTTATACTACGTATAAATTGGAAAGCAATAACTGCGTTAAAATGTCAATGTCAAAATATCAGGGCAAACAGAAGAATTTTTTTTCTTTCAAACACAAATTGACTACAATAATTGTTTAATTTGATTTTTACAAAAACGATTGGTGTGGCATCGAAATACAGAGGTAATGGGCCAGCAGCGAATTCGGATTGGTTTAAACTAGTATTAATAACTACCACAATATGTCAATTTAAAATAAAAAAATGTTAAAGCCGTTTGAAAGAAAAATTGTAGACTGGTTAGAGAAAACATTTGTTTAGCTCTTTTTTTTAGGTTTACCCTGCAAAAATATTGGCTCATTTAAGTTGTAGAAGACTACTTCATGCATCATATTATAAGATATTTTTAATTTTCGAAATTGTAGTTTTTTCATAAACATGCAAATATTTTATAAACTATAACTTTTCACGTATTATCGATTTTATAAAAAAAAAAAACTACAATTTCGAAAACTAAAAATACCTCATTATATGGTGCATGAAGTAGTCTTCAACAACTATGATGAGCCAAATCTTTAATATCATCCTTAGTTAATTAAATAAAAAATAAAAAGTATTAAATTTCGGGCTGCCACTTCCCTACGGGCTGTACACTCTTAAGCTATACAATCTGCACACACAAGAACCTCTCCATAACAATTTCCACATCACGGCGCATTCCAACATAAAAAAACATGCTCGGCCATGCACGTTCCACCGTGAACAACGCTATAGACATACAGTATATCTAATCCAGCTCAGCGTATACACCATCGTCAGATACCATGTTACGCTATAAGCGGGTGAAAGCATGAAACTGCCCAAAGTGCAATTAGAAAGCCATTTGGGGCGGCGACATGACCAGTAGAATGGTTCAGCCGGTCATTTGAATAAAATCAGTTGTAAATTAGATGACAGGTTCCGTACAAGTCACCTACTGTTTATCAGGAAATTAGAGTGTAAAATGGAGAGAGAAAAAACACTTTGACGCGAGCAACCCATAGTTAAGATACCGAAACCCGATTGAAGACATTCTCAGAATGGTATTTATAATAAATACAAATACTGTAGCATAAACCACATACGAAACGAGAGATTTGCAATAAATGCGTAAAAAACAGACTGTAGACGTGGACACCCTACGATAAGCAGAATTTGAGACAAGTCATAGGGTACCAAAAGAATCGGTCCGAGTTTACTCGAACATGCTTTCCAATTTATCAAAATTAGTAGATAGAGAAAATGATGAGTAATTTCATGGTAAATAATTTTCCTATGGTTAAATTTCCGATATCTCCGGGGGGGGGGGGGGGGGGGGGTTGTCCACCTGACGACACTGGAGGTGAGGTAAATTCTATAGATAGGTCAGATCAACACATTACCACACTGCAATACTGGCAGGGCACGCAGTGCATTTGAGCATGAATTTTCTATCATTTTTTCAAAAAAACATTATTTTTTACAAAACCAAATACTTTTCTGGGAAAGCAACCTGTCCGGTTTCGTTACTCAATTTAACACCTAAAACATACCTGAAGGTAGAAATCATCGATAGAAAGGTTTCGCAGCAAAATTATTTTTTAGTCATTTTTCTTTAAAATTTAGTTATTTTTATTTTTTTTACCCCCAGAAGCAACCAATCAAGGGGCAAGCGACCCCCCGCATTTCGTTAACATTAATAACGACTACAATATATGTGAATTTAAAAGAAATCGTTGGAGCCGTTTTTGAGAAATAATTTTTTTTTTTAGTTTTTTGAGAATAAACCCCCCCCCCCCCCCCGAAATTAAGTTAGCCCCAAATAAAAGAAATGGTCCCGAGGTATGATTTTTGTGAACCTACATGCCGAATTTCATCAAAATCAAAAAGGTTTATAAAAGTTAATAGCTGACGATCTCCCACTCCGCCGGCAGCCATACCAAGTTGAATCCAGCGGACCCGAGCAGGTTCAAAGCTGCAGATAACTTGGTCGTGTGCAAAGTGCCGGTAGGGAAACGTGGTAGGACTTGTCCTGGTCACCTCTGAACTAATCATGTGATTTCACTGTATTTCCCAAGTGGTTCGGAATCCACTATAATCAGGAGGTCCACTGTCCTATGGGCCCACACCGTGGCCTGGGACTGTGTCCAACCATACTAATTACTACATCTCCCACTCCGAGTTTAAACTCCTAATATTTCTGGACTATTATACACCATCGGTCCAGATTAGCGTTTTTGCAAAGTTCACATTTTTCTCGTAATTAGTTTCAATTTATCATATAGTCCAGAGCAGTGCCCCTGGTCACAATAATTTAATTTCCGTTTCCATTAACAGGTAACAGCCGCAAATAGTGCTCTATATTGTGAACTTATGCTTAGGCGGCGTTTCCATTGCAGAATGTACATGACGTTGCCTTGGTAGCAGACATCATTAATAAGTCTTTAATGTCTGCTACCACGTCAACGTCATGAGCATTCTGCAATGCGAGGTCAATGGAAACCCCGCCTAATGCTACACACTTGCTACTCCCACGCTAAAACCACTTCCTATTAATATTGTACAAAATGACAAAGATTGCAGTTTATTTAGATAGAATTTCTATGTGTCCCAATATTTGCCAAGTAGAAAGGTCGCAATGACCAGCAAGAATCATTCAAAATAAATCCTCGAGCACATCATAGCGCAAGTGTAAACAAACGTAAGTATCCCCCTCAAGTACCAGCAATGGCTCCCGTTAATGGACCTCTTTCGTATAAGAAAATGCTTCAGCCAATCAGATCACTGGCTTCACCGTGCCCAACCAATTAAAACATTTGGGATCGACGTCATTTCTCCATGGATTTCTACGGGAAATTCACATGACACCAATGAAGAGGCAAGTCATTTTGCAGCGATTCATAACCGTAAGCAGACAGTCATTTTGCTCCCGTTCATAAGTACCGCACAGTACGAAGACAATAGTCCGAAAATAAGGTATTGTCCGGAGGATATTATGTCTTTAAAAGGCTTATAGAAAAGAATTGCGGCGATTCGTGAGTGAAAGCTGCCCCTTTAACGGTGGCAAAGGAGGACTCTTAAGGGGACCATATAGCAAATCGGCACTAAAAAACCTGGCAATTTTTATGAAACTAGTTTATGAAGACAGTTAAACCCGCCTTCTTCTACCGGAGCCTTCAAATATTATGTGAGACGGTGTGGTATATCAGACAAAAGTAGACTTCTTCTTCTTCGTCATCTTCCATCTTATTACTTATTAAGTTATTAGTGCCGCTTGCACAGCGTGAGGGGGTTGCCACGTACCCATTTCCTGAACTCACCCCGGTCGGACGCTCGGTCATTGTTTTCCCTCTCTTGCTCCAGATAGTTGTTGAACCTTTTCCTCGAGGGTTGTCCTCGGTCTGCCGATGGGTCTTCTTCCTTGTGGCCTTGCTTCCGCCTACCTCCGGGTGGTCCTTTTCTCGTCCATCCTTTGAACGTGGCCGAACCACTGCAGCTGCTTGCTCTCCATTCTTCTTTCTTTGGAATCCACTTGCAGGTCTGATGCGTTCATTTCGGATTCGGTCCGACCTTTTTCCACCAGCAATTCGTCTTAGGCACTTCATCTGAGTCGCGTTTATTTTACTCAGGTCGTTTGTTGTAAGGGTCTTGCTTTCGCTCCCATAGAGGAGAATCGGCTCCAAGATGGCCTGTTGGACTCAGGTCTTAGTCTTCCGTTCGACTTCTCTCTTGCCGAAGAAGGTGTTGCATATAAAGAAGTAGGCTACTGTAGTCATTTGGACTCGGTTTCTTATATCGGCCTGAAGCTTGCCTGTCAGGTTCACTATTGTAGACAAAAGTATCCTTAGCACAAAAAGTCCCACCAACCAATTCCCTAACGACCTAGCGTAGCACGCTAAATAACACATTAAAACACATACCATTATTATAACAGAAGATTACAGACCGGTACAAGATTACTAGAGACACAACACATTTGTCCCGAGGTCAGGGGTCAAATGTTAACACGTTTGTTGACTTGGACACAATTGTTTACTTTTGACCTGCCGGTGACGGTAGGCTATTTATTATTGACCATTTTTACGCCAGCAGGCTTACCATGGACTTTAATAACTTACCCCGGGAATAGACTAAACGACTGTTTTAACAATGAGTAGAATCAGTATAATAATTTCCTGCTTTAATACCAGATCGTTTCACATCGTCAAAACTTAAGAACCGGTATTAGTTAACCCATCCATGATTGCCTATTAATGAAATGGGTATAAGTACCGAGATAGCTAACATGAGTAGTTCCATGGTAAATAATTGTCCCAAAATTTCGGTTGCCTCGACTTTCCCTACCCCAAAGCACTCCATTGATCGATGAGACGATTGCATATTCTAGAACGGGCAGACCAATACAATAAAACACAGTAAAAATGGCAGGGTACGCAATGTGTTGAAGCGTGAATTTTCCATTATTTCTTCAAAATGACATGTAGCGTAGTGGTACGGACTCTGACTTTCACCCGAAAGGTTGTTGGTTCGAGTCCTACACTTCCTACATTTCCCGGTCATGCTTCGGAGGGCATGTAAAGCAGGCGGTCCCGGGCCTTCCTAGTTGAGTGTAAGAGAGGGCTTTATAGCCCTAACTCCGCTAGGTTGGCTTAGTAATAGAAACAATGAAGGGTCCTTATTTATTTAAAAAATAATTTATTTCACAAAGCCAAATCTTCGTTTGGGAAAGCAGCCTGATCGGTTTTATTACTCTATTTAACAGCTAAAACATACCGGAAGTAAGAAAGCGTCGGGAGAAAGGTTTTACAGAATAATTATATTTTAGTCATTTTTTCATAAAAATTGAGTCATTTGTATTATTTTTACCTCAGAAGGACTATCTAGGGGCAAGCGACCCATTGCGTTTTGTTAAAAATAATAGAATAGTAATAGAAACAATAAAAAGTCCTTATTTATAACGACTACAATATATGTGAATTTTAAAGAAATTGTTGGAGCCGTTTTTGAGAAATAATTTTTTAGCGGTTTTTTGGGAGTTTTTTAGGGTAAAGCCCAAAATCGAGAAAGCCCAAGATACAAATAAAACCGATCTGGAGGTATGATTTTTGTAAACCTAAATGCCAAATTTTTAAATTTTTAAAACGTGTAAATCCACTGAAATCTCAAAATCAAACAATTTCAACCATCTTTCCTTATACTAACGTATATAATATAATATCAAAGCAAAAATTAGACCTTAACGAAAAAATATTTCAAATCTCAATGTGGGCGCAATGGCTACCTACTCAGCTATTTTCAACTGATGGAGAAATAGTTTTCAGCAAATTTAGTGAGCAATTTAAATTACCGTGTCTTATGAAAAAAAAAAAGTCGTGAGTTGGAGCCAAAGGTCACTTCATAATTTCTGCATATTTCCGCAAAGTCACTTAAAGTTTATCTTGTAAAAGTAGCAGGTGTAACTTTTAATATTTTTCAAATTCTAACGGTTCAATAAGCAGTTTTAATAAATTAACGGAGCAGGTGATTTCACGCGATCTGTGTGGGCAGCGGGGCGTTAGGTTTGTAACACAATAAATTTTACTGGGCATTAATGTTTGACGTAGATCTTCAAATTTGGGACTTCGTGGGACAATTTCAATTAAAAACAGACATATAGATACAAGGCCGTGCCCAGGTTTTGATTTCGGGGGGGGGGGGGTCCAAAAACAATGTTTACGTCATTTATTAATGGATAAATTCTTCAAACCATACAGGTTTACACACAAAAATTTATTTCGGGGGGGGGGGGAGTCCGGACCCCATGGACCACCTCCCTGGGCACGGCCAGATATTGGAAAGGGTATTCACAAGGTTGAAACTATCGAGTTCAAAGTCTTATCCAAGTTACCACACATCATAAGTGGACCCCTGTGTGATAAACAAACATGGCGGCGCCACGGCGGCACAGCCCAGGGTAGATCCCCTGAAAAATTGTGGAAAAAAAAAACATTAAATTATAGTAAAATGAAACCCATTGGAAATGGAAGATAATATGACAGACATTAAAGGAAAAATAAATTACGGGCGATCTGAGTTCGGGAAGTAGGTAGGGGTGGTTTTTAAGGGTGAAATACGGTACATCTTCATTTCCGACAAAACTACTAAAGTCCTATGGAAAAAAAGTCGAATAGCAAAAAGGTAGATAATAAGAAGTACCACTTTAGTGATTACACTTTTTGCACATAACCTCAAATTTTACGAGAAAAATGCCAAAAACCGGGGTTTTGGTTTTTTATTTTTAACTATCACAAAAAAAACCGTGTAAATTGGGGAAAACTTACTTTTTTATATTCTAAATACACTGTAATTTTTTTTATTTAAAATATTAATTTTTTTCAACTAATTTTGACTATATATGGAAAAAGCACCCTAGTTTTCAATCGAAAAATCTCACGATTTTTTTAAAAAATTAGGTATGCTTTTTGTTCGTTGAAATCTCTAATTTCTGATGGTATCAAGAACAATATACACTACTGTGCAAAATTTTCTTAAAAAATGCAAGAAAGAAATCAAAAAATGATGTCTTTAATATTTAAAATATAGTCCGGTCAATTTAGCCATCCAAAATTACAATACCTCGCATCTAATATTGTACTAAAATATCATTCGATTTTATTGTACTAGGTTATGTAACGTTAAACATACCACTTAAGAACGAAAATATTACTGTTTTTATTTTAGAGCTGATTGACACAGATATAAATATAGGGCTTAGATAAACTAAATTGTCCGGACTATGTTTTAAATATTAGCGACATCATTTTTCGATTTGTTTTTTTTTTTTTTTCATTTTCCAAGAAAATTTTGCACTGCAGTGTATATTGTTCTTTATACCGTCGGAAATTAGAGATTTCAACGAATAAAGAGCCTACCTAATTTTTTAAAAAAATTGACATTTTGACGTGAGATTTTTCGATTAAAAATTAGTGTGCTTTTTCCATGTATAGTCAAAATTAGTTAGAAAAAATTAATATTTTAAATCAAAAAAACTACAGTGTATTTAGAACATAGAAAAGTAAGTTTTCCCCAATTTTCACATAAATTTTTTTTCTTTTGTGATAGTTAAAAATAAAAAACCAAATCCCCGGTTTTTGGCATTTTTCTCATAAAATTTGAGGTTATGTGCAAAACGTGTTATCACTAAAGTTGTAAATCTTCTTATTATTTACCTTTTTGCTATTTTACGTTTTTCCATAGGACTTGTAGTTTTGTCAGAAATGAAGATGTACCGTATTTCACCCTTAAAAAACACCCCTACCTGCCTCCCGAACTTAGATCGCCCGTATTTTTTTTTCCTTTAATGTCTGTCATATTATCTTGCATTTCCAATGGGTTTCAATCTACTATAATTTAAAATCTTAAAAAAAATTATCTACCCTGGGCTAGCAATTCAATTTAATTATATTGTATTAATACCGACAGCAACAACATTACAATTTAAGACAATTAAATGACATACCGGCCCCAGACCAACAGTAGATTCGAACCCAATTCACCCGGGATGGTAGGAATGTAAGATCGGATCCTTGGTGCTTCAATTGTCAGAGGCAGAACGGTTTAGTTGACTAATGCGTACAGATCTCGCATGTAAAAGTACAGAGAGACCACTAATAACCGCTATAAGACGCTACACACCTGTTTCACATCGTTCTAAAGACACATCAGTGACACATGTACGATGAGGTGTCAATTGCAGCCTATTGTACGTATATAACGCTGTATGTACCTGCATACGTAGTTTTCTCGAGCCTTGATTCATGTGCAAATTAGATGAATAGTACTTGACCGATTGAATAGCAGCATATTGGAGAGATGCTTGAAATAGAGATAGGTACACATAGACAAGGCAGTAGAAAAAGTCTAGAACTTAGACCTGCTTACTTACTCCTTGGCGCTACGGCCCGTGAAGAGTCTTGGTCTGCACTGTCACTGTCCGGCACTCTCCTTCGCCAGTCATCGACGCCAAGGGTCACCAGATCCTCCTCGACGTCGTCCAGCCATCGCATCCGTGGTTATCCCACTCGTCTTCTCCCTTGGGGCACCTTGTGTAAGGCTGCCCTTGTTGCCCTATTGTCTGGCATTTGTTCCACATGCCCTAGCCACCTGATGCGGGCTCTCATGACTTCGGCTACTATCGTCGGTTCTCGGTATATCGTGTCGAGCTCATTCTTGTTACGGATATGCCACTCATTCGAAGTCCCTCCCTCTTTCTCTGGTTTTTCACTGGTCCATACACCTTTTGGAGTATCTTACGCTCCCACCGTTCAAGCCACTCCTAACTCAACTCCTCCGAGTCATAGCCCATCTCTCACACCTATAAATAACGACTGGTCGGAATATCGTTCGAAAAAATAACCTTGCATATCCTTCTTGATAATTTCTTGACTTGAGTTTCAACGAATGACCGAAATTCGAGGATATGGAAAAAACTGGGCTTGGCGGGATTCGAACCCACGATCTACGCCTAAAATCTTTTCCATATCCTATATATGGGATCCCCCCCCCCCCCCGAAATATCGGAAATTTAACCATAGGAAAAATATTTGCCATAAAATTACTAATTTTCTCTATCTGCTAATTTTGATAAATTGGAAAGCATGTTCGAGTAAACTCGGACCGGTTCTTTAATAGAATGCAACTCAAAAAGAAGATCGCTGAAATCGTTGGTCACTATTTTTTAAATAAATAAACATCCAGAAATTAATTTCTATTTTAACCATAGTGTGTCAACTTAAAATGAACAGTCTCCTTAATCGAAGGTCTCTAACCGTATGGTTGACAGCGACGACTAAGTTGCGGTTGAAAGTCTGGTTTGGTTGTCAGATATTTTTTGTCGGTCCATTACCACAACATGTGGTTATGGTCTTTCGGGCCTTCGAGCTGGAAAGTTGCATTAGGCGGGGTTTCCACATACGTCAATGGTCAATGAGAAATATGGTTTTGACGTGGTAGCAGAATTTTTATTATGTCTTTAATGTCTGCTAAAACGTCAATTTCATATTTCTCATTGACCATTCACGTATGTGGAAACCCCGCCTTAGGTAGGCTGCCCAATAAAAGAACCGGTCCGAGTTTACTCGAACATGCTTTAAAATTTATCAAAATTAGTAGATAGAGAAAATGAGTAATTTCATGGTAAATAATTTTCCTATGGTTAAATTTCCGATATCTCGGGGGGGGGGGGGGGGGAGGGGTTGTCCACCTGACGTCACTCGTCACTGGAGGTGAGGTAAATTCTAGATAGGTCAGACCAACACATTACCACACAGCAATAATGGCATTTGAGCGTGAATTTTCTATCATTTTTTCAAAAAAACATTTTTTTGAACAAAAACATATACTTTTTTGGGAAAGCAACCTGTCCGGTTTCGTTACTCAAATTAACACCTAAAACATACCTGAAGGTAGAAATCATCGATAGAAAGGTGTCGCAGAAAAATTATATTTTAGTCATTTTTCATTAAAATTTAGTCATTTTTATTTTTTTACCCCCAGAAGCAAACTATCAAAGGGCAAGCGACCCCCCGCATTTTATCAACATTAACAACAACTACAATATATGTGAATTTAAAAGAAATCGTTGAAGCCGTTTTTTGGGAAATAATTTTTTTAGACGTTTTTTTGAAGTTTATTGAAAATAAAAACCCCCCAAATTGAGTTAGCCCAAAATAAAAAAAAATGGTCCCGAGGTATGATTTTTGTGAACCTACATGCCGAATTTCATCAAAATTGACCGAGTAGTTTGCCCGGAAATCGACGAACAGACAGACATTTCGTAAAAACCACTTTTTTGGGTTCCTGGGACCTTAAAACATGCAAATCCGTTGATATCTCGGAATCGAAAATTTCGACCGTCACAAAGCTTTCCTTATACTACGTATAAATTGGAAAGCAAAAAAGTAAAATTGATTGCACACATCAGGACTGGCTCTCAGCTCCATTTTACTCGTAGTGAGTAGCGAGTATAGTGCCATAGCCAGCACATAAACATGACAGAACATGTAGAGTAGTGGTAAAGACTCTGACTTTCACACGAAAGGTTGTTAGATCGAGTCCCACGCTTGCTACATTTTCTGGTCATGCTACGGAGGGCATGTTTCAAAGCAGGCGGTCCCGGGCTTTCCTAGTTGAGTGTAAGAGAGGACTTTATAGCCCTAGCTCCGATAGGTTGGCTTAGTCATAGAACAACAAAAGTCAATATTTATAAACATTATCTTGTACTGCAGTGATCATAAGAAGTCACCATCTCCATTAAAAACAACCAAGATATTTTGTAAAAATGTATTGTATTGAAGGAAATAAATAAATATTGTATTGTATTGTATTGTATTGTATTGTATTTATTAAGTTAGTTGAGTTAGTTTAACGTCAGTGTTATATCCTATACCGTATAATACTGCTATATAAATAGAACAAAGGCAAAAACTCCGCTAAGTTCTTTAAATAATTACAACACCAGAAATTAAAAATACTCTATGTTATTACGTGTGAAGTGGTTCTCTACAACTTCCATAGACCAAATATTTATAACTTGTAGTAAATTAAGAGGAAGCTGACGGTACACATTGGCCACCCCTGGATCACAACAAAATAGATTGGTTTTTATTTTTTATTTAACTTTTTTATTTATTTAATAGAGATTTGGTATATTCAATTGGGAGAGGACTATTTCATACGCCCTATTATAAGGTGTTTTTTTTTTCATTTTAAATGTTATAATTTGTCCATGAATTGGATAATTCGGAAAAATTCTGTCCATTATCAGTTTCACGGAAAAATTGCTGCACCAAAACGAAAAAGTCCTTCCTAGTGCTATGCATGAAATAGTCCTCTACCAATTGAATACACCAAATCCCTATAAAATAAATAAAAAAGTTCCATAAAAAATAAAAACCAACCTATTTTGTTTTGTACCAGGGCCATTGTGTACGGCCAGCTTCCTCTTAAAAAAAAACAACCGATTAATCCAGGGGTGACCAATATCTACGTTCCACATCCTCTTAAAGAGGATATGCTACGTAGAAAAATAGCACCCCAAAATTTGTTGTTTTTATTGACATTTTATTTTTTATTTAATTAACAAAGCATTTCATTAAAAATTTGGCTCATGGAAGTTGTAGAAGACTGCTTCATGCATCATGTAATAGGAAATATTAAATTTTTGGTACCTTAGTTCTTTCATAAATACCAGAACGGACTAAAATTATGCGTATTCTGGGATTTTTGGAAAAACTACAAAACCAAAAAGTAAAAATACCTGATTATATGATGCACGAAGTAGTCTTCTAAAACTTCCATGAGCCAAATCTTTAATGACATGCTTTGTTAATTAAATAAAAAATAAAAAGTCCATAAAAAAAACAAATTTTGTGGTGCTCATTTTCTACGTAGCATGTCCTCTTAATAGTTTTGGTTCCTCTCTTTTTCTGTTAGGTCTAACTATAATTTTAATAATTCAAGACATCATTTTAGAATAGACACTATTCGGATTTTGGTCGGACCGAATCGAACCGAGAGCCGGACCGAAACTACATTGTAAATAATAAACATCAGTGACCGGGCCAAACCGAAAAAATCAGTGGACCGAAAAGAGTTCGGTCTCGGTCAATCTTCCAATACTATTCTGAAATCAGAAATATTTAGGCCAGCAGTCTAGCAGACTCCTTGAGATGTCGCAGTGGCAGGATGACACGCTGTCACAGTTACACTTCAAGGAACTCTAAATGACTAGACAGAGATAAAGAAGAAATTCGATCAACCCAACAGGGGACCACAGCAGTTGATAAGAAATAGCCAATCACGGAAACAGCAGGGGTGCCAATTGTAGAGGTTATTCATTCTAGATGACTAATAGTTTGACATCCAGCATAACCGGTATTTCTGGGTCCATCTGCTGTTTGAATGACCCATACAGGCAGAGACCTGTAGATTAGTGGTACAGACTCCGACTTTCACCCGATGAAAGGTTGTTGGTTCCAGTCCTACACTGGCTACATTTTCTGGCCATGCTTCGGAGGGCATGTAAAGCAGGCGGTCCCGAGTCATCCTAGTTGAGTGTAAGAGAGGGCTTTATGGCCATAACTGCGCTAGGTTGGCTTAGTAATAGAACAACAAAAAGTCAAGATTTTTTTTATATCTTACATAATAGCATGTGCTGGATGACAATTTGTATATGGGTCGCCTATCAGATTCCTCGACTGAATAGGTTAAAATTTAATTTTTTTCAAAGATATTGTCTCTTAATTAGCCAAAAATTTATAGTTTAGACTTAGATGTTTTTATTTCATGTATACGGCATATCAATTTGTAGTTTTGACGGTGCCGAGCACATACTGTATCACTACACTGAATTGTACTGTATGTGGTTCTAATGGCCAAATACATTATATCATTTCATTTCAAAAAATTGTTCTCCGGCAATTTTTTCGGGTAAAATTCACCCACCTGCTATTCCCAAAATTCTTAGTAAACTTAATTTGAAAAAATAACAGATACAATAGATACAGTACTGACAATAAGCAATTTTTCATCAAAATTATACCGTTTTGTAAGAAAAAATCAATTATCCGAATATTTGATTACCGGAATTGAATCGGATAACTCGAGTTCTCCTTTATATATAAGCGACTTCGGTGGCAATGTGGTAGCGTGCTTGTAGGCTACTTGTGCGAGTATCTACACACCTTGCCATCGGTGACGTGTCGCAACTCGAGTAACTATTAGGTGACTTAGTGAGGCGATTAAAAAGGTGAATCGAATACATTCATTAAATTTGTTTGTACGCGATTACGCGATTTAAACTTTTTGGAAAAGAAATGTATAGAGACGTTTCTTACGCTACATTACACTCATTTCAACATGGACTAAACACAAGACTTGGAGTGGGCCGCAATCTCAGAACTTTTGCCCCAAAAACATCCCTATTTCAAACATCACACATATATAGATCCATTTCCCCATACAACAGTCTTACAGAATCAATTAAACAACTAAACAATATTAAACTTTTCGATCGCACCATAAAAAAAACTTATTTTCACCCAATTAGCCGAATAACAGCCTCAGTTTTTGCTCAAGCTGTTAATTTAATTTAAGCTATCTACTTACATATATTGTACAAACCTACCATTATTATTATTTTATCTTTCTGCTTCTTATTAATATTTTTTTCTGTGATTTTTACATGATTTAAACATAAATTATTATAGTGTAACTAGTGTATTTAAATATTATTTGTATTGCAAACTGTTTAGGGGCCCATCACGGGCCTAGCCTAACGGGCCCCATATGTTTATTAATGTATTACGAAGGAAACTTTTTGAAATACATTTACTTTACTTTACTTACTTTATTTACATGCCCTCCAAAGCATGACCAGAAAATGTAGCAAGTGTGGGACTCGAACCAACTACCTTTCGGGTGAAAGTTGGAGTCTTTACATGTCCTGCATCTGAATAAGATAAGTATTGGAATGGGCCCCGTTAATCACAGCGAGATGAAGACCCGCCATGTTGGATTATTCTACAGGAAAGTTCTCCATTGCGGACCAATGAGCGGCTGAATAGCAAAATCTAAACATTGGTGGGAATTAAACACGTCAAAAGGAGTTCAAATCACTATAGGAAAAAATTTAATGAACACCACAGAACTGGGGCCTGCAAACTATTGCTACATTAGTCACTACTGAAGATAATGAAGTGTAGCCATTCACCAACCAGCAGGGGTGCCAATCTAACGGAAGCCTGGAGAGCATTACCAGCGTAACGGAAAAAGTAGCAACTCCTAAGTCATTTACTAATTAGGTTTGGGATTAGGTACAATCATTGTGGCTTAATCTCGCTCGCTATACCTGTATAAATTTTTCAACTGGACCCGTCACTGGTTTGTGTTTTTAACAGTGGTAGGTATCAAGGCCGTAGCCAGATGGGAGTCCGGAACCCCCCCCCCCCCCCCCCCAAATATTTGAAGCGTACATTGATCGCATGGAGTTTTAAATATATAGAGGTTACCTCACCTCCGGTGACGTTAGCTGGAGCCCCCCCCCCCTGAAAACCTTTCTGGTTACAGCCCTGGTAAGAATCAAGCATGGCTTTAGTGGAGTGTATAGTATAAAAGGTATTATATTAGCATTAGTGAGTATATTTGACAAAGTTAACTTCTTTACTATTATTTGGGGTTTACTGACTCTAATTATTAATTATTATTAATTAACAAGATTTATTAAATCACTAATTTTGTGTTTGCTCGGATAAATTCGACTTTGTACAAAAACATGCAGCAGGGTGAACGATTGACTCCAAGCACTATAAGTCACTCTAGGGCTACAGCAGCCAGTAATCATTTCCTGACCAAGAATCACATACAAAACATACGACCCCCTGTTTTCCGACAAATAGTATTGTATGGGAAGCACTATAGTGATAGTGTTTTAAACATCCGGTAAACAGACTGGGGTTATGGAACAGCTGGTACGTGACCTTGACACCCAAGGTCAACGGGTTAGCATCGCCTTAATTCATTCGGAGTTGAGGGCTACTGATAAAGTCACTGGGCCAAAACGACCACACTATGATCAATGATAACCAGAAAGTCCAGAAACGTCTTACGATCAGAGTACTCCCAAAATGTGTTTTCGATAAAAATGGGGGGAGAATGGTGGGGCTTGATAACACGCTAAGACTACAAGTTAGTTAGTCAACGGCTATGCCAAGTTAAATCCACCACAAAAGAGACTTTTCAAAACTGCAGCAAACTTGGTAATGTGCACAGCGGTGACATGGGAATATGGAGGGACATGATAATGCTCTGAGTCAGTCAGTCAGTGTAAGTGCGTGTCGAGTCCTGTGCACCTCCGAATTAATCGTGTGACTTTATTACGTTCCCGAGTGGTTCGGAACCCACTATTATCAGGAGGTCCCGTAGGCATAAGGGACCCTTAGGTTGGACCTCCTTAGGATGGGTTAATTGAAAGAGTGGGTTAAAAAAATTCACCCGTATGGAGATTAGGTAAAGACAATTTTTCCGAAAATGCATACTGAAACAATATCAATTATTTCCGAAAAAGCTATTTCAGGGCATGGTTCAATTGGCCATAATAAGTAGTCCTGAGATCATCGAGACCATTTTGGGGGGGGGGGGGGGTAGTTGTGGGTCAAAATAGGAAAAACATATGTAGAATCGATTAAATCGGAGCGTATTAAATTAATTTACCAAATTTTGGTATCCGATCATGGTATTCCACGCATGGCCGTGCCCAGGGGGTGGTGCAAGGGGTTCGGACCCCCCTCGTCGAAATAATTTTTTTTTTACGTAAACCTGTATTGTTTGACGAATCCATCCATTAATTCATTAATAAATTACGGGGGGAAATGGACCCCCCCCCCCTCCCCGAAATCCAAACCTGGGCACGGCCTTGGTCCCACGTTTTTCTTCACACTTCTTTCTAACACTTTCCCAGTGATAGCTCAACTATTAAAAATATCCTGTGAAACGTAATTATTTACACCATTACGTCTTTCCCTTCCATTGTCCCCCGATAATATATTTTTAATGTGATATTTTCCGTTTTCTTTCCAGAAATATACAACAACAGTTCCAGAATTAAAAACACCGAAAACAACAATAGCAGAGAAGGTTCCAGAACATTATTGCCCTTCAATGGCTCAAGTACCGTCGGTTTAGAAAGGAGAAATTGTTTTGGTACGTTCTGCAATGAACTCTTTCATTCTGGCGAGTGCGGCACTAACCGGGGCATTGTACGTTCCGCTGGCCGATATTTAAGTATAGTATACCGAGACAGTACAGTAATTATATTGAGTGCATGCTCTCAAACTAAGTTAAGTATGCTCGTAAAATAATTCCCTGCCAAAAGGTGCCCATTCCACCGACCGGCTAGGGCTATTTACAAAAACGGTGACGTGGTAGCAGATATTCAAGACTTAGGTGGCGTTTCCATCGACCTCGCATTGCAGAATGCAAATGACATTGACGGAAATTAGAATTTTTCTTTTTATAGAAATCTATTAAAATGTTTGTACTTAACATATCCCATGACGCCGTTTTTTAATTTTAGTTTGTTTGTTTGTGATTTTACTGTATGATCATTGATCAATTTTAACTATGGCATAGAGGAAAATAAACATTTCCGTCAATTCTGCAATGCGAGGTCGGTGGAAACCCCGCCTAAGTCTTGAATGTCTGCTACCACGTCACCGTTTGTGTAAATAGCCCTAGCCGGTCAGTGGAATGGGCGCCAAACAGCGAAATGTAGTCAGACATATACTGGTGGACCAGCAAAATGCGCGGGAAATTCAAATTGATAAATTTATATTTGTGGTGAGTTTTCAATTTTTTTCTCCCTTGTGTAGACACATGAATTAAAATTCTTATTATATTTCAAAGTTCTAACTGTACATTTTAATGTTTATTAATATCTCATTCAATTATTAATCAATGCAACCATTCCCTTGTATTCAAATAATATAATAATTTGAATTTCCCGCGCATATTTTAACACCGTCACTTGACATCTTACTACTGCGGTATTAAAAAATAAACCCCGGTATTATAATAATCCCAAATCGCCATGCTCGGGCAGTATGCATTGAAACAAGCTATACCCTTTGTTTTCAATATTAATACGCCACTGTTTTTGCAATGAGACGTTGGTTTATCGGAAAATCCCAACATTCAGGACTAACAAAAAATATTTTACTCGCTTTATATCAGTTAAGTAGCATTCCAACTAGCTTCGCGTCTTCTTCTTTATCTACCTAGTTAA
The DNA here is from genome assembly GCA_963971405.1 of Psococerastis gibbosa. Lineage (NCBI taxonomy): Eukaryota > Metazoa > Arthropoda > Insecta > Psocodea > Psocidae > Psococerastis > Psococerastis gibbosa. Next base: position 7,052,800 of record OZ020490.1, on the reverse strand, counting down.
TTAATACCTTATAATGGTATTATGCATGGTGTACAGAGACTCGCAGAAGTACGGGTAGGCTACCACTATGCCAGTGAAGGCCATATCTATTTTCACACCGGTGAGCCTTCCCATCCGATCAATAAATCAATTAAAGAAATAAAATCTTACCTTGTTTGACGGAGACATATCTTCCGTTTAGTGCGGCGACAAAACTGGCTTGTGGTAAGGAATCTTCGAGTGAGAAGAGTTCATCCTTGGTGACAGTCTGTGAGCGTGTCTTCAGGACGGCTTTAGAACCAATTGGTGAAAGGTAAAGTCCAGACCGGTCTCTGCAAAACAAATATAATAAACATAGTATTGGTAGTAAGGAAGACCGCCATTACGAGTTAATATTAGCCTGGTCCCACCATCGCTTTAGAAGTATCGGAGTTGGTAAGTTTACAAGGCAATTACTGTAATGAGTGCGCTACGGGGACGAATGAGACCCGCGAAGCAAAAGCAGGACTTAGTCCAGGGACTACTAGAGCAGTTACCTGAACTGGGTGTAATCAGAGACACACAATGTGAAACTGCAGGGTAAAAAAAGAGGTGAACCGGGTTACAAAAAGGCTGCAGTAACCAAACCCGATAAGTTTCGACCTAAGGGGAAGGGGGAACAGAAATAGACCCTTGCTATAGGACCACGTGACGAATGAAAGAGTGCTAGAGGCTATTGAAGAGGAGAGACAGCTGCTACCTAACATAAAAAGTAGAAGATCGAAATAGGTTCGGCACTTGTTAAAACACGAAAATCTCGTACACACCATCATTGACGGCACAGTGGAAGGAACTAATAGAAGAGGGCGGCCGAAGAAAGAATTTATGGATCAACTGAAGGAAGACCCAGGAGCTTGAACGTACCAAGAACTGAAGAGGAAGGACCGAGAGAGCTGGAGGATAATATGCAGGGAGTTGCTGCCAATTTATGACCTCGGAAGAAGAAGAGGAAGAAGGACTGCTGGACTATTTGAACCAAATAGAATGAATGCAAGAATAGTCACTAACCATCAAAACCTTTTTCTTCTTCGCGTGCGCAGCGTAAGGCGGTCACCTTAGGTCCATTTCCTGGACTCCACCCAGTGTCATCACCTTGAGCTCTACCACCACCATCGTTTCCCCCTTTTCTCGGCCAGTAACTCTATTCTTCCTACTATTGTAGTCCTTGGTCTACCGATGGATCTCCGTCCTTGTGGCCCCGCCTCATCATCACCTAACCATTTTTTTTTTTTTTTTTTTTTTTTTTTATAATTGGGGTACAGGTGTTACCTGTGTGCACTTAAGCTTATTGGGCCTATTGTGACCCCTACAACAAAGTATCTACATCACTTCCTCGAGGCCTATTTCCCTCAGGAGGGCCAGGACCTTGAGGGGATTTAGAAGTGGTAGGCCTTTTACATGTAATTGCAAGTTTCCCAAGCATGCTGCTCTTCTACGTGCGATTGCATCGCAGTGAAGGAGGATATGCTCGGGGTCCTCCACTCCTTCGTTACAGAATCTGCATGCTCTAGACTCTCTGACGCCTATGTTGGTCAGATGTCCATTCAAGTTGCAATGCCCAGAGAGGAATCCTGTGATCACACGCAGATGTCTCCTGTTCATATTAATGCATACTTGGGCTCTTTTGCGCTGGTGGCTTCCCAGGAGCATTTTGGCTTGCCGAAGGCCCGGCAATGAGGTCCAGTATTCAGCCGCTTTCTGGTTTTCCTTGCCTTTAACAAATCTGCGGGCGAGGGTTTCCCCGACACCGCAAAAAGGTTCGGGTCCCGTAAAAGGGGAGGTAGCTCCCCTTTTTGCAAGCTGGTCAGCAACCTCATTGCCTTCAATGCCTGTGTGCCCAGGCACCCATACCAAGGTAACCTTATTCGCACCGGACAGTATGTCCAGTTTCAATCTACATTCCCACACTAGTTGTGAGGTGATTTTGTATGCTGTTATTGCTTTAAGGGCTGCTTGGCTATCTGACATGATAACAATTTCTCTCGATCTATACTCCCTGTCGAGATTCATTTGCATACATCTGTCAAGGGCACATAACTCAGCCTGGTAGACTGTAGTTGTCTCCCCAAGAGACTCCAGATATTTCACCCCAGGACCAAAGACACCAAGACCTGTTCTTGGTATTGTACGTCCCAGCCTAGAGCCATCAGTAACCACTTAATTGTGTGACTATTGAGAATTCCTGCTGATTCGCAGTATTCTTTCTTTGTCCCTAATATAGTTTCGAATTCCCTCTTAAAACAGTATTTTGGATGAATTCTATCGCTTGGCATATCCAGGCAGTGGTCAGACGTAGTCAGAGAGTCTCTCTTAATTGCCCTTCCACTCCTTTTTACCCCGCTCCTAATAATCCGTAGCCTTGCCATTTCGGCTGACGTTTCCACTGCAATATGGAGGGGTGGGAAGTCCAGCACAATCTCCATTGCTGCAGAGGGACAGGATTTCATAGCCCCTGTAATGCATACACAGGCCAGTCTTTGTACTTTAGTGAGGGTGTCTCTTATACTTTGTACTGCAGTCCTGTGGGCCCAAGTCACCTAACCATAAATACGTCATAAAAGCAAAGCAAAACTCACCTCAAAGCCAAAGCACCCTGATGATACTCCGCCGAGAACAAACAATTCGGGTTGCACGTATCCACTAGCTTGCCCTCCCTCGACAAATACTTGTTATTACACGTATGCAACGCGTACTTGCCGCTCTCGTCAATACGAAACTCCAGCGTGAACAACGTATCCTCGCCCCACGGGATGTTCGCATCCACATGAATCTCATCCAGACTCTCCGACAGATGCGCAAATCGCTTCCTGCCAATCGACCGAAGATTCACCTGAGGACGAGCCGCTAGGTGGACCAACCACAACTCGGCGTCACCAGGAACTTTCGCAGTACACGCAAGCTTATCAGAAGACGCGCCCAGGAAGTAGCCCCGGACGACGTTCTTCAGCGCCCAACGCCCCGATCCATCATCGGCAACGGAGATCTGAAACGTAGAGCCCGGATCTTTCTCGTCCGCTTCGCAAGTAACATTGCCGAACGAGTCAACGGCGAGGTACTTGTCTAGATGGCTCTTGAGGTAGATGAGGCTGTCACCAGCGTTGGGTTCTAGGGTCCAGATTTGCTTCTTCTTCAGGCTAGCGCCGTTGCCGTTGATTTTGAAACCAAAGGTCTCAGCGGTAAGGTAGCGGAATTTAGAGTTGATAAGGCCGACGGTCCAGCAGCCTTTGAGCTGGTTCTGGGTGATGATGTCACCGCCGCTGCCATTCGAGTCGTAGTGGCCGTTGAGACCGTTGACGCCGTTCATGGTATACCTGGAAACAAAGAAGAGAGGTTAAAAAAAGGCTGTGGCAGACAACCCGCTGAAGGAGTAATACTTAAGGCATGAGGAAATAAGGGTAAGGCCTTAAGGACTGGTAGAGAAAGACAAGACACTTCACCCTGTGTCAATTAGCAAACAGCAAGCGTATCTTGGTTTTGTCGCTCGAAAAAATCGTTATGTACTAGTACAAATGGTCTGTATCAGGTCAGAAAACTAAGGCGGGGTTTCCACATACGTCAATGGTCAATGAGAAATATGAAATTGACGTTTTAGCAGACATTAAAGACATACTAAAAATGTCTGCTACCACGTCAAAACCATATTTCTCATTGACCATTGACGTATGTGGAAACCCCGCCTTACCAAAGAATCAGTTGGGAAACACCCGTCTGAGTACGAGACAGTTCATTCACCAGGGGGATGCTGCTCAATTCCCCCCAAAGACGCAACCCCCTGCATTAACTCCATTACAGACATCTCCATTTTAGGATCCTTCTCCCCATTGATCCCACAGCGCAAGGTAAGGAAATTGCTCCCCCGAACAGGGAAACCAGTAGCGGTACTTCTTCTAACATGAATTGCTGATTAAATTTATAGGGTATTACACGAAGGATAGCTTTCAAGTTTCAATTCAGGCGTGAATTTCCGCTCGAAAGAGATTTTTAGTCAGCCATTATTATACCGTATACGGTGTTATGGCCATGGTCGGATAGTTCAGCTGGTAGATAACTTGACCATGCAACGGAAGGTACAGGTTCGAGACTCAACCTGGCAGGAAAAACTTTTCTGCCGGAATGTACTTTACCTTCATTGGTACAGGAAGACTCGGCTTCCGGGCATGTTGCTGGCCACAGAATAAAACAAAATAGTGGAGGAAAGATAAGAGTAAGAAAGAAAAGAAAATTGTCTTTATTTTCCATGTGGACGAATTTTGGGCCTTTCGGTCCACTGTTACAAATTAACCCATTAACCCAAAAAAGGCATGAAATATATAATTAATGTGGCCAGAAATAGAAAGAAGATCATCTCTCCAGGCATTGTCATTCCGATTAAAGAGCTTGGAAAAACCAGCAAATCGGTAATTAGTTAAACTGAAATCTAGGATCAGGAAAAACACAGAGCTCTACAGTATTTTCAAATAGAAACCGATACCAGACAATTATGGGATGTTGAGTAATAAAAAGAAAAGTATTATACCATAGAAACACTGTGTCCATTAGACTTATACTAATTTAGTATAGAAATGTTCCAAATAGAGACATTGAAAGTAGAGTCAACCATCTTCAACCTCTTCGGTAACTTAAGAGCCCATAGTTGGAGCCGGGGAGCTGGATAAGGTATGGTACTAGTTATGGGTACCTGTTAGGCGAGCCTAGTAATTGATCTGACATAGCAGAAATTCTGAATAATTGTTATGGCAGCATAATGCTTCAGAATGTCTTCCATGCTTTAAACGCACGGTATGCCTCCTAATTAGGCTGTATTAATTAAGGTAATTCTGGTATTTCGCTTAGCGCAGTCGACTTTTGAACTTTTCTCATTGCCTGCCCTCTAAGCGACGCCCCTACACTTATACTTCCTTTGCACGTTTATTAGTTCCTTATAATTATCACCCCCCCCCCCCGTTTATAGTACAATATTTGTATATGTGTGTATATACACATATACAGTATATACTGTATTTGTATATACTGTATGTAGGATATCACACGGATAGGTGGAAATATGGGCAAAACATATAATCAAAGGTTCAGCAAGGAATGAGCATTATATTAAGGCGTACATGAGATTTATAACATCGGTTTGACCGTTGGAGATCCAGCACGAGAATGCAGGGGATGTAACTCCATGTTAAAAACTTGATTTATCCAATACGGCCAACCTCAGTTCCGCTGACAGAAACGAGAGGCGCTGTCTGTTTCCCACCAGTATTCAAATTATCCTAATTTTCTTCAATAAATTTTTAAGTGAAAATATTTCCAAATATTAGCTAATTTAAATGCAACCTCACTTAAATTCAGCTCTACCCTCACCTTAACTTGCAGCAGTGATATTCCATATTGAACTCTGACAATGCAAAAATGGAATGGCATGGCGATTGTTTATTTGTGTACATTTCGGATTCGGCCTTGCGCATCCGTCAAATAACAAGTCAGTAAGCCACTTTTAAAATTAATATATTCTTATATAATTACAAAATTGCAGTTTCTATTCGAAAATAATTAGAAAACGTTTTTGAGAATTAATTCGACGTTTTTATTCTTAATATTATCAATAATATGAACATAAACGTTTAACGTAGTGTCACTAGTTCCGCTGACAGAAACGAGACTGCGCTCTTTTGAATAAATTAAGGGGGGCTATGTTAGTAGCACTTCTATTCTATCCTTATTCTGTGCGAGAATGGACTATGGACGATGGAGGGTTATTAAACTTATTAAGTTATTTGTGTGTAGGGGGGAATCAGGTATACTGTGTGTGGCCCAACCGGCTGGGGTGCTCTAAAAACAATGTGCAGGGACGATATGAATTTGGGGTTGTTGTAGGGCCCCCTGCCGAGGTGGCAGGGGCCGCAACACTGTATGTGTATATAGTAGACCTATGTATCAATTACTACTTTTTGTTATTAGTTATTTAAGGACTTTTTATGGACCCAGGCCTACTTATAGTGGCCCATAGGTCCCTTGTCCAATATCAACGACCCAATGGATTTCGGACATTATTTGTATTGTTTGCGTATGAATTTTGGCCACTGGCAAACTGGTATACGTTCTCGATGTCAACCTACACCGGCTACAAGCGATAATGGGCAAGCTGAGAAAAGCTTACCATTGACGCAATGAAACTTAACCAAGTACAGATACGAGTCTACTACTAGAACCACACCTATTAAACTCATGTCAACGAACAACTCCACTACCCTTTTTACTAATCATAACAATAATAATAATAATAATCGTAAAATTAAAAGGCGCTTATTATAGTAATATTAGACCACAGACAATGCTCACCCAAAAAGGTCTCATAATACGAGAAACCTACCTTTTTTAACTGTATTTTGGTAACTATTAGTGACAAATAACAGGTAGACCTAAAATCATAATTGATAATGACCAAAAAGGACCATTCAAGATAAAAACCTATCATCAATTTTCATTTCATCTCCCAGGGTATGCAAAAAAATTGCCTCGAATAAGCCTCGAACTCTAAATCTCAACGATTGAGACAACGAGTCGTTAGCACTTGTGCCAATTTTGATGTGGCCTACCGTTGTGTAACGGGACCATGAATATCACATTGATAATGACCAATGAGGAGCATTCACTGGATAACTCAATTCCAGTCTCCAACAGACTGCTTCTCAAGTGTCCAGTCCAGCCATACCGCCTCCAGTCACTGGATAAGTATTGCTTTCCTATTTGTACGTTAGTACAGGGGTTCCCAAACTGTGGTCCACGGAGCAAAGTTAGAAATCAGAAAATAGCTGAGTTATTGGGAATCAAAAGTAAAATACAGCAAGCCTTAGCACTGAACTATAAAATCTAACCGATATCAGTCCCAAATATTTAATCAAATATTAGCACGTAGGCTAATTGTAGGCACAAACCATCTTGGTCCTAGAATTTTACGATTTTCCTGTCACAGCCATCATAAAATTAATCTAATGGTCCACGGACAAAAAAGGTTGGGACCCCCTGCGTATGTAAAAAGCAACTAGCAAGCCCTCAATGTTGCCAGTGGCGGATTAACATAACCCATGTGGGTGCAAGCTCTGTCTACCAACATTACAGCAAAAAAAAAACGTTTAATTTCCCGCCAATTTCAAAACTTTTTTTAAAAATTGTTTTCAATGTTTAATTTATTTTTATTATTACGGTGTTTAAAAGATAAAAAAAATCTTGTTTGTGGGGGCCGGAATTTTAGGCATTGTTAATTTGTTTTAAATCTATCCCTAAACCATTATAATTTCAAATGTGCATATGCTAATTATAATTTGAACATGACCAAACTAGAAGGTAAGTAGGTAGCGAGTAATATGATAAGCGGCATTGGCAATTCTAATATAAAAAAAAACATACCTAACCAACAAAATAGGACAAAACATAAGGATTAACCAACCATACGAAGAATAGAATACGAAATTGTAAACAGTAGCACCCCCATGTTAGGATATTAGTTGCCCATATCGGGCGAAACTATTCAATACAAGTCCAATACGACTTCCGCGAATCGTGACTGTCTAAATGTATACGGGTGAGCAGCTTTTTTCGATTTTCATAGTAACTATGAAATAACCAAGCGTAATTTCCTTGTTATCAACTGTGGATAAAAATTAAATTACGCGTGGTTATTTCAGTAATATTTTCCACACACACTATTTGTAACACTTCGTCATGGTAAAAAGTAAAATAACTTTGTCAAGTATTACTATTACTAAAACTGTATATAACCCCCTCGGCAACTTTGCTCCCCCCCCCCCCCCCCCAATGAAAATGGTGAACGCTGAGTTCATAGTTTATTTCTTTTAGTTTCTACCCAGGTGTAAGATTATAGTATAAAAGGATCGTCTGTCGATGGTTAAAAAGGTAATCTTAAATGTGCAGTTGATGTTATCGCTTTTTCAGTGTATTTATTCGTCTATATTCCCTTTTCAATCAGTTCCAGCATGCGCAGTGAGAAGGTCTCTCACCTCGTAGTGAAAGCATCAGTCAATGGGGAAGTCCGTAGCTGTGTGAATCATGGGTCAGCGCCAGTATACATTTACGGTACATAAGACTTGCACCAGGATTTTTCTGTGAAGGGAAGGGGGGCAGTCGAGCAAAAACTCTAGTTTTAAGAGTTAGAATAGAATAGAATAGAATAAGTTTTTAATTGTACAAAAACAGTGTTCACCATATACATTGTACAATAATCTAAATTAATAATAACGTAAAAAAATTCTTCTGAGAGAATTAACTTAACTAATAGAAACAATAAATTCAATGCTGACGCAATGGTTAGTAGCTTTTTCATTATTTTGTTTGTTGCAATAAAACAGACAATTTTTTGGCATGTGTCCTCCTTTTTCAATTGAAATGTCCTCCCCTCCAAAAAAAAAAAAAAAAAAAAAAAATATGATCTGGTTACCCTGCTGAAAGACAACAGCAACAATAGTGAGGACATATCAGAAAGAACCACAAAATGGTTTACTTCGAAACTCACGACACTTCCTCAACAATAAAAAGTCATCGGCTGTGACAATTGTATGTGGTTCTTTGTTTTGGGCAGTAATTCGCGGCGTGGACTTGACTACTATTCGGTTGAATGCACTGCGCGCCGTCACGCTATTGGTGGTAGTATGAAAATGCGCACAGTGGTGGCACTTTTCACGCGTCGCCTACCACTCCAGCGGTGCCGCTAGACTAGTTGGCACCAGGAAAAGAAGCATGTGGAGATTTCTTCTGGAGTAAAACGTATCCCCCAGTAAAGAATTACAGCTAAAGGATAGAAGGAGAAACGAAAATAGTCGAGCGGAGAAGCTGGTGGTAGCCCCCTACCACCGAAAAAGCCAGGGAATGGAGGTTTGCATGGTAGGTCAGCACGAAGAGGAGAGAACACCTTCTACAACGTGTGAGTGATATTCGGCGGAGGGCGCCAGACCACTAGGACAACCAAGGATATCACTAGAAACAAATGTTAGGGAGGATCTCAAGTCCTTTGGTTTGTCGCCAGAAGATGCACATGACCGGACCTCCTAGAAATTTAAGATCCGCGCCGCCAACACCGTGGCCGTGGGACGTTAAATTACATTCGAAACCGAGCCTTCACCTTGGTGACTACTGCACCAAACCCATGATAACCGCCTAAGTCTCCATTTATTCCCATAATTAGATGCTATATTGACAAGTATATGCACTCTAGTCTCTAATGTAAGTTTTGACCGATACATTTATACCTACTGATGTCAAGCTTGCATGTCGGTAAGCTACATTAAGCGATACCAGGCTTCATGGATATTTCAATGTTGCATGTTAGCATACAACAACAATGAAAGGCACAGAGTACCTATTTACCATTGTAGAAAGCCTGCATAGGCAGGAGAGTCAGAGAAAGAAAGAAACGGAAAAATGGACGTGGTTCGAATCCCGCCAAGACCTGTTTTTTTTAAGATCCTCTAATTTCTTCCAGACTACTTTTTTCTTCTTCAGCCAACGCCCGTCTTTGGCTGGTAGGCCATTTGACGCCGTGCCGCATAGTAGAGCTGGGCCAATCCCTCCTGTGTCGTAGTTCGGTTATCTACCTCAATGCAGCTGAATAGGTGTCATAATACGGGTATAGCGCAGGGACGGATCCAGCCAATTTTTTTGGGGGGTGGCTGAGGGTCAAAATAGGAAAAACTTATGTAGGATCGACTAAATCAGAGCGTAATAACTTAATTTACAATAGATTTACCAAATTTTGGGGGGCAGCTACCCCCCCCCCCCTACCCCACCCCCCCCCCTGTATCCGTCCATGGTATAGCGTTTCGCGTGATTCACTCCGTTACGGTCCGAATTACAAGTAACCCCCAAATGCGAGACCCCACAAAATATTCTAGCAGATGCAGAAGAACCACAGACGCACGTGGTTAAACTTGACCCTGGGATCGGGGCTCCAAAAGGCTCGAGCTGACGGGGGTGGGCCCAACCCCCGACAGCGGCCGATCGATACGCAGTGCGTGGAGAGGCACCCTCCAAACACTCCAAACTCGGGGAAACCCTTTTGGATTTTGACCTCCCCGTCTTTGCAATACCCTTAACATTGTCACATATGCCCCCTTTCATTGATAAGGAATGGGCAGATAGTTTTTTTATCTCAATATTATTGTTTGTCTAGACTGTAGAGGAAGCTGGCCGCCCAATTTGGCCACCCCTGGATCACTCCCGAGGTAGTTTGGTTTATTTATATGTAATTTAATACTTAGGACCTAGGACCGAGGACTATTTCTAGCATAGTACTACGAGGATTTTTTTAGTTTTGGATGTAGGGGTTTTTCCGTGAAACTGATAGGCGACAGAAATATACCGAATTGTCAAATTTATGTGTTTTAAGTTACTTATGTCGTTTCCAACTCCTGCTTTCAGCATTTCAGCTTTAAGCAACCCTGTCAGTCTGGCGGGGGGAGTGAGTCTGTTTGTTGACTTGAGGCACCCTAAGTATCAGGACTTCACTTACGAAATCTACCCCTAACTTATCAACCTTCCATTAGTTCCATTAAATAGATTAATAGCGTTGTCGGCTCTCTAAAAATTCAGGAGCTTTATCATTGATCTAAGTCTCGGGAGTAATGCGGTTAGAAAAGGGTCTTAGGGTTATCGTAAAACAGTCAGTGTCTCGCTGATTATTTTAATGGATGTCTGAGCTCTAGACGACCATGTGCTCATTGGGTTCTGAGATGGCGATGGACTAGTTAACACCAGGCGCGGATCTACGAGAGGGGGCTATGGGGGGCTACAGCCCCCCCCCCCCATTAGGTTCCTCAGAATGCGTAAAACCCCACTTTTTCAGTCCTATTTTTCACAAATTTTCTCCAGGGGGAGACCCCCGGGCCCACCTTGTGCTCGATTGTATTAATTACCTACAATATAGGACCCTTATTGCTCTGAAAATGCGTAAACCCCCAATATTTCAGCCCTATTTTCCCCAAAAAAATCGTATTTAATCTTAGCCCCCTCCTTAGTCTCATTCTAGATCCGCGCATGGTTAACACCATAAGCTAAACACACTAAGTTTCAATATAGTTAACCATTTCTAAAGAAGAGATCGTGTCCCTAATGCCTAGGGTTGCCAGGTGTCCGGTTTTTCGTACCACTATCGGTCTATCCGGTGAAAAAATACATGTTTGACGGGACGATACTCCACCGGTTTTTTCGCTCGAGCATGCAAACAAAAAAATTTCTGGAGGATGGAACGAAATAAATTTAAAAATTAGTTACAGAAATTAAAAATGTCTACTGTCATTTTACATTTTTATTCAAGATGCGGTAGGCTACGGCTAACATGCTAACTACTATGATAAAGTAACTCTCACAAAATTTACACATTTTAAGACTAGATAAAAAATTTACACTAGATTGAATGGCCCATTCCCTGGCCCTGTCCGGTTTTTATATTTTGTATATCTAGCAACGCCACTAATGCCCCGGCGTAGATCGTGGGTTCCAATACTGTCCAGTTTTTTCTATATCCTTTAATTTCGGCCATTTTAAGGAAATTTTTTCCTGGAAACTTCTGCCAACTACTTACCGGAGAAGCTGTGAGGGACATCTTGTCCTATCAGAAATTTACATGTTAACAAATACTGCATACCCCCCCCCCCCCCACTCCGGTTGCCTCTAAAAAAAGGAAATAAGAGTAAATACGAATTTAAATAGAGTTAAGTGTTTATTGTGCAAAACCGATTATTACATGAAATATCAATCGTAGAACCGTCAAAAATATCCGTTAAATTACCAGAAAAGCTCATCTACATTTCGATATGTGACACAAGGCCATCACTAACACTGGACTTGGCGGGATTCGAACCTACTATCTACGCCTAACCGGGGCGCCGTCTTAAGAGTGTACAGCCCGTTAGAAATTGGCAACCCGAAATTTGTTACTTTTTATTTTATTTAATTAACTAAGCATGTTATTAAAGATTTGGCTCATCAAAGTTGTAAAAGACTACTTCATGCATCATATAATAAAGTATTTTTAGTTTTCGAAATTGTAGTTTTTTTTATAAAATCGCTTTTACGTGAAAAGTTATTGTTTATAAAATATCTGCATGTTTATGAAAAAAACTTCAATTTCGAAAATTAAAAATATCTTATAATATGATGCATGAAGTAGTCTTCTACAACTTTGATGAGCCAAATCTTTAATAACATGCTTAGTTAATTAAATAAAAAATAAAAAGGTATAAATTTCGGGTTGCCAATTTCCTACGGGCTGTACACTCTTAACCGCTGGTCCACAAGCCCCGACAAGTGCAGACCTCTCCAATTACTCTACTTATGCTCTAATTGACAAGATTTGTATTGCTAGACAGGTTAGCACAGCTAACCGAACAGGTCTGTGAGCTTACATCATTGCATGAAGACAATGCTTTATTCAATATATTCTTGTATATATTTATTTAATATCACACAATACAATACTTCTCCAGCACACCATTCCTTTTTTTCACTCAGCAGCTCTGGCAAGCCTCATCTAGCAAACAAAACACTGGTTTAATACGAGCATCGGCAAACTGCCCTTAGACGGTCACTGGGCAACCCGTTGTCCAGTGCCCACCTGATCGCAGTTTGCCATTATATATTGTAATGAATAATTTAATAATAATTTATACTGTACACCATATGCTTCGGAGGGCATGTAAAGCAGGCGGCCCCAGGCCTTCCTAGTTGAGTGTAAGAGAGGGCTGTATAGCCCTAACTCCGCTAGGTTGGCTTAGTAATAGAAACAACAAAAGTCCTTATTTATTTATTTATTATTTATATAATACGGCAATGTATTATATAAAGCGGTATATACATCATGTAGGCTATCAAAATGCTCAGAAAAATTTCTTCTGTTTGCCCTGATATTTTTGACAACTCTGCCATTAATACTTCATGGAATTTTACAATTTATAGTCACTTAAAATTCAGCTACAACGAACCCACTATAAGCTTTCTAATTCATAGAACTCACAAAACAGTGAAAACATATAATCATAACTCACCCGAAGTTTAAACACATGCCCTTCAAAAAACAACCATTTATAGGCAAACCATTAGCAAAGAGCCAAACTAGACATTTAAATTTAATTGATACCCGTAGAACGCGAAAAAAAAAACCAGGCACGCCAATTTCGACAGACCCAATAATTACAGATGATATGCGCGCGCAGCCATTGGTTTATTAGAAAGCGGTCGCTCTGTTTCATATGGATGAAATCATTACCCGGCGGTAATTGGTCGGGGAAAGTACAGTGGCTGGGCTCGTGGCAGCAGATATTATCGTACGTGTATTTGCTACCATTAAGAGCACTTCTCTTCATCAGCATACCTTTACTGTCATTATAAAGTCGCCCACCGTTCACTGTTATCAGAGATCACTTGTACTTTCATGTGGTTTCTGTATTTTAACTCGATGAGTCAATACTAGAGCCACTAAGTATAAAGGATATATTAAAAAACATTATCAAAACCTATCGCCAACGGCCTTACCATGTTGATTCCATTAGAGCAGAGCATGTTTCAAACTGCGGCAACTTGGTAGTGTGCACAGTTAACAAACAGACTCACTCCCCCCGCCAGGCTGACAGGGTTGCTTAAAGCAGAAATGCTGAAAGCAGGCGTTAGAAACAACAACAACAACATTATCAGCATTATCAGACCAATTGCAACATGACGTGGGCATGCCCCCCCCCCCCAAAAAAAATTGATCGGATGGTCATTGTATTTACAGCCTCACAGGTGAATTACTACGGATGTATATTTTATATATAAAAAAATTGTTCTTGCCGCCCCCCCCCCCAAGAAAAAAATCCTGGGTACGGGCCTGCCTGTGGTAAGTGAGACTGTTCTCATCTTTTCGGTTTTGTCCATGGAAAAGTTTTGGTCTGAGATAACAAGAGATAAGACCAGAGCGGTTATAGAGTATTCAATTGTAATAGGTACGTCCAAATTAATCGTATAGTAGGATGTCCCGCGTGAAAATATCTAACAGACGCTGGTTGTCTCGCCACCGTATGTTTTTCAGACACTGTATGTATGCATATTTCTTAGGCGCCCATTCCACCGACCGGCTAGGGCTATTTACAAAAACGGTGACGTGGTAGCAGACATTCAAGACTTAGGTGGCGTTTCCACCGACCTCGCATTGCAGAATGAAAATGACATTGACGGAAATTAGAATTTTTCTTTTTATAGAAATCTATTAAAATGTTTGTACTTAACTTATCCCATGACGCCATTTTTTTAATTTTAGTTTGTTTGTTGATTTTACTGTATGATCATTGATCAATTTTAACTATGGCATAGAGGAAAATGAACATTTCCGTCAATTCTGCAATGCGAGGTCGGTGGAAACCTCGCCTAAGTCTTGAATGTCTGCTACCACGTCACTATTTTTGTAAATAGCCCTAGCCGGTCGGTGGAATGGGCGCCTAAACAGCACATCATAGCAACCAGAATTTGCGCCAAGAAAGGATGCCCAGTAGACTGAACGAGGACATATCGATCTTCAAAAGTCCCCCCACATGATAAATCGCTGGGGGGCCCCCTCGTCCACCCCCCTCCCCCCCGCTTCTCGTAACACTACACACCACTTGAATCAGAGAGCCATGATGTGTTTCCACTCGTAGCGACTTCACGGGCCGCTGCGCCCTTGGAGGTCGACACGGTGCCTGGTTCGTGGCTCCCACAGTGCCATACCGAATTGCCGGCGACACTCCACGACACTTGAAGGCACAATACATCAACCGAAGACATGCTACATTAGCCGTCATCCTGTCTGCCAATATGTCACAAGTCACAGTATGATTCGACCATTAATAAGAAAGTAAAGGGATTTTGAACTTGTTTTTTGGGCTTTTAACTACTTGCATTACTTATGATGCTGTAATCTCTCGCTCGCGGTGGCAAGAGCTATTATGGCCACCATTTCGACAAGAAGAGGCAAATGGATGGGGCATATTCTGAGACACGAAGGGCTCCTCAAGAACATCATTGAGGGTATGGTTGAAGGCACCAACTCAAGAGGACGACAGAGGAAGGAGTACCTTGAGGATGTCATGAAGGACCTAGGACACCTATAAAGGACTGACCTAAAAAGGACAAAACAGAACAAGAGTGGAGGAGGAGAATAAATAAATAAGGACTTTTTTGTTCTATTACTAAGCCAACCTAGCGGTGTTAGGGTTATAAAGCCCTCTCTTACACTCAACTAGGAAAGCCCGGGACCGCCTGCTTTACATGCCCTCCGAAGCATGGCCAGAAAATGTAAAAAGTGTAGGACTCGAACCAACAACCTTTCGGGTGGAAGTCAGAGTCCGTACCACCACTCTACATGTCCTGACTGAAGAATACAACATTCGCTGCAAACCGATAAGAAGAATCTCTCCCTTTATACGTAAAGGACTTTAAGGAAATTCTTGTTAAATATTTTCTTAAATCACTAATATAAACTAGGGATATTCACTGTGTTGGTAGAAAAGGAAAAAAAGGGAAACTAGGAAAATAGAATGGGTATTCACTACATTTAGATTTCCCTAAGGGAAAGTAGAAATAGAACTCCAGTTTTCTCCGGTAGAAAAATAATTGCCGTGGAAACGTATATCTCTAAGTTTCCGACTTTACCCGACCTATAACCTAACCTACTTCCAAAGTTTCTTTGCCTTCGCTTGACTTATGAACATCTGCTGTAGTCCACCTCTTGCCATATCTTTCCTTTTGTTGTTTTTTTATTAATTTCTGTCGCAGAGCTCATTTTTTTTAAATTAAATAAAAATATCCTCACGCTGAGCTATTTCTCTATTTCCCTTTTCTACCAACACAGTGAATTTCCCTAGAGCATGGCCGTGCCCAGGGGGGTGGTCCAAGGGGTCCGGACCCCCCCCCCCCTCGAAATAAAAGGGCTTTACACAAATCTAAATTTAATTTTATATTTTAGGGATACAATTTATCATTGTTTTTAAACCTGTATTGTTTGAAGAATTGGAAGAAATTTATTTGAGTTTGAAAACTGGATAGAATCGACTCTTTCCGTTATAAATTACATAAAAAACATTTTTGGACCCCCCCCCCCCCCCCCGAAAACCAAAACCTGGGCACGGCCTCGCCCTCTAGTGCGTACCCCTACTGTGTTACTGAGGACATGGAACTTTTTTTATTGCATATACTCATAACCAAGGTCTTTTGTTTTCATGCAGTGGCAGCAGTGTTTTGGTATGGCAAACGCATGTTGGTGACCACATCCTGTGCGATCTAACACACCTTGACATTATAACAACAGGATGGGCATGACTAGACTCAGAATCATCAGTGTCTAATTAATATTGGAGTAGCAGCTACACTACTGACAGAAAATTAATTGTTGGACGAGACAATACTACTCAGGGCCTGATTCAGGGCAGACTGACTAGCTTCTAGACCCCTACGTGTCCGGACGCTGGCGTTTGCAGTTGTGGGTGGTGATGACTAGAGAAGGGACAGGGATAGTACTGGGGCTGGGCTCGTGGCAACAGATATTATCGTGCGTGTATTTGCTACCATTAAGAACACCTCTATTCATCAGCATACCTTTACTACTCCTCAGGGCCAGACTCAGGGGAAGACTAGGGCTTATGGGCCCCTGCGTGTCCGGAGGCTGGCGTTGGCAGTTGTGCTGACTATATGGAAGGATTGCGACAGGGATAGTACTGGGGCTGGGCTGGGCAGCAACCTGTCCGGTTTCGTTACTCAATTTAACACCTAAAACATGCCTGAAGGTAGAAATCACCGATCGAAAGGTTTAGCAGATAAATTATTTTTTAGTCATTTTTCATGAAAATTGAGTTATTTTTATTTTTTTTATCCCCAGAAGCAAACTATCAAGGGGCAAGCGACCCCATGCATTTTGTTAACATTAACAACAACTACAATATATGTGAATTTAAAAGAAATCGTTGGAGCCCTTTTTGGGAAATAATTTGTTTAGACATTTTCTTGGAGTTTTTTAAGAATAAAACCACCCCAAATTAAGTTAGCCCAAAATAAAAAAAATGATTTTTAAAAGATAAATGATAAAAGTATGATTTTTGTGAACCAAACATGCCAAATTTCATCAAAATCGACTGAGTAGTTTGCCCGGAAATCGACGCACAGACAGACAGACAGACATACAGACAGACAGACACACAGACAGACAGACATACAGACAGACAGACATTTCGTAAAAACCACTTTTTTGGTTCCTGTGACCTCAAAACGTGTCAACCCGTTGAAATCTCGGAATCGAAAATTTCGACCACCACAAAGCTTTCCTTATACTACGTATAAATTGGAAAGCAATAACAGGCCAGCAGACCAGCGCCAATGTTTAAGCTACATGCGAATTGCACCCCAGAAGATAAAAAGGAGGAGTATAAACATTGTCAATTTAATAAATAATTAATAATTATAGTTTACAACAGGTTATGGGACCAGCACGCTTCGAAGACAAAAGCCAGGCGTCATTAGATGACTCGAACAAATTGCGCTTCAAATCTGGAGGAGTTGTACACTTGTTTGACACAATTCGGTAATGACTGTGGCCAAGATCGTACTACAATGAGACCACAAGGACACTCAATTCAAACGAAGTAAGCCTAATTCGCAGTTTTAAGAGATAGCTGCGGAGGAGGAAATTTTTTTAAATCTAAATAAATATTGACTTATTTTGTTAAGCCAACCTAGCGGAGTTAGGGCTATAAACTCCTCTCCTACACTCAACTAGGAAGACCGTCTGCTTTTACGTGCCCTCCGAAGCATGGCCAGAAGATGTAGCAAGTGTGGAACTCGAACCATTAACCTTTCGGGTGAAAGTCTAAGTCCAGTACCACTACTCTACATGTCTTGACAGACACAAATCTGTCCCTTAAGAGTACATGCTACG
Source organism: Psococerastis gibbosa (assembly GCA_963971405.1). Classification (NCBI taxonomy): domain Eukaryota; kingdom Metazoa; phylum Arthropoda; class Insecta; order Psocodea; family Psocidae; genus Psococerastis; species Psococerastis gibbosa. Next base: position 7,034,841 of record OZ020490.1, on the reverse strand, counting down.
TAGACACAATTTGAATTTTCCGCGCATAGCACTCTTGCGACAATTACCAACATCAAAAATTAAAAAATTCTGAAATTTACAGTTCATTTACTTCGAAAAATTGAATTAATACCATCACGTGACATGGTATTATATTAACTCTGGCATTATAATAATACCAAATCACCATGATCGGGCTGCTGCTGGGTAACGTCGCTACCAGCGCTTGGCACGGATAATCTTGGCATTAATTCTACCCCTAGTTCGATAAAAATCAAACACGTTGTTCTGTGGACCTGTTGCCAAGCATTGTTAGTTAAATAAGCCCCTTCAATGAATGACATTTTAAATGGTGTTAGAATAAACGTTGATGTATTCGGGCTAAGGGTGATTTGCATATGGACGCCAGGGGTGGCCCACCATATTCATGTCCAGTTAATGGTGATTTGGTGAAGGGTAACTTTAATTTATACTACCCTTTCGCTGTGATAATCCCATTACGGTATATATAGAGATTTACTAAATTTTTAAAGCAGAAGTAGTCATTAGAGGAGTGGACTGTGAGCCAGGGGATGGCAGGTTCGAATCTTAGAGGTACAATTTTTTAACTTTTCCGTTAACACAGCCTTTTTCGGGTTTTTACTTACATAAAGAAAACTATTGCGGAAAAGGTCCCCATTCTTAGGAGAAATAAAAAAGACTAAACCATTTTAAATGGCCTTGATTGCACTCTAATATTTCATCGATCGAAGAAATATTTTCATTGTTTATGTTGAAGTATACGATACGATACGAATCTGAATTTTGATCATTTCATTTTCCAATTTTTCTTGGACCCATATTTGTTCGACCAAATATTGGAACAATGTTCGAGTTTGTAATAGGGGACAATGAGACAATTTGAAATTCGTCTATGAATGGTGAATGCAAACGCAAAAAGGTACCCCGAAATAAGAACATATGCATAGTTCCAATAGATTGCCATTTATAAATTGTAAAGACTTAGTTAAATATATAAGATATCTATTGGCTGATACAATACCATCACTTACCATCTACATATCATGAAATGAAATGAAATGAAAATACGACTTTATTGTAAACAAAACAAAAGGCGAACAATAAGACTATAAAGTCTTGTTTTCATGCTAACCTTAAATGCATACATGTATACAATTTAACTCATTTATAGTCACTTTGTTAATTTGATGTATACTGCTTATAATTATAATTTTATAATAGTTATGAATCATGCATGTAAATTAAGATAAGCATAAGTTAAGGTATGATTCGCATATATTATTGGACTGGCTGTTGGCAAATAATAAATGTTTTTTTTTATATTATTTTTTTAACAATGCTGCTTTCTCTATTCCATTTGCATAGCAGCAGTCTACCACACTGCACTACACAACTCATTCAGAATGGTCAGTAACAGACATAATTTGCCCTTGCATGATCTCCACAGGACATAGAGTGTCTCTATTAATGAGATGCGTCAATACGAAAGGTAGAAATCGTTTACCGAGCTGAGTACATGTTAAACATTCGCATCACGCTCTTTTACAGCATAAAGAAAGAAGCTCCTTGCGCAGGAAATGCGAGATTTATGCCGGAAACCAAGTACCTCTACAGATTATGGCGATGAACATATTAATAATGACACAATAATAGGAAATACAAAATTAAGAGACAGGCAAAAACACTTATGGGAGTAATAAATGGAATATCACAGGAAATATCGAACCTACAGCCATACATGAGATGTCATACACATAGACGTAGCTAGGATAGGATCCAGATGTAGAGTAGTGGTACGAACTCTGACTTTCATCCGAAAGGTTATTGGTTCGAGTCCTACACTTCCTACATTTTTGGGTCATGCTTCGGAGGGCATGTAAAGCAGGCGGTCCCGGGCCTTCCTAGTTGAGTGTAAGAGAGCCCTAACTCCGCTAGGTTGGCTTAGTAATAGAACAAAAAGTCATTATTATCCAGGGCAGGTGCACAAGTTCGATTAAATCGATGTTTTGCGGGATTATTTGATTTTTTTTTTTAAATAGAGACATTAAAATCTTATTATTAATCTACATAATAGTCTCTTTAAAACAAAACAAACAAAACCGAGTGTGTGCATAAGACCGCACGGCAGAAGTGAAAACATCATTGGCAATCCCAATTAATTTATCTGTATATAGAAAAATAATATTATGTATTATGTAGTATTAATGTTTTATTATCGTGTTTGTAAAGATTGAATGAGAAACAAGTCAGAAATTAAAGTTAATATTTATTAAATTCTACACAAATCAAATTATTTTTTACGATGTCTCTTTAAGAGGACACGCTACGTAGAAAATGAGCACCACAAAATTTGTTGTTTTTATGGACTTTTTATTTTTTATTTAATTAACAAAGCATGTCATTAAAGATTTGGCTCATGGAAGTTTTAGAAGACTACTTCGTGCATCATATAATCGGGTATTTTTACTTTTTGGTTTTGTAGTTCTTCCAAAAATCCCAGAATACGCATAATTTTAGTCCGTTCTGGTATTTATGAAAGAACTAAGGTACCAAAAATTCAATATTTCCTATTAAATGATGCATGAAGCAGTCTTCTACAACTTCCATGAGCCAAATTTTTAATGAAATGCTTTGTTAATTAAATAAAAAATAAAATGTCAATAAAAACAACAAATTTTGGGGTGCTATTTTTCTACGTAGCATATCCTCTTAAGCAACCATTATTAGCTAATTTTCTCTTTCGTTTTAATTCGTCATCAAGTTTGTTGTTTTGAACCAGCATCGTCGATTTTCCAATCTAAAAAGACAGAAGACAGTAGTCCTCCATATCACATATTATTATAACTATAAATGAAAATAAAAATAATTGTTAAAATAATTATCATTACGTATCAATTATGACTACAGGTTTCATATTTAATAAAGACAATTAAGTAAAAAATAATTTGATTTATACCGAATTTAATAAATATTAACTTTAATTTCTGACTTATTTCTCATTCAATCTACGATTGTTTTAAGTAGTTTGAATTTTTAAAATAGATAATAATAACGCGGCCGAAAGAGGCCGATTTTTGTTGAAAACCTGACCCCCCCCCCAAGCCAAATTTAGTGTTCCACTCGTGTTTAAAGGGTGAAGGGGTGATTTTGAAAACATGTAGTTACACTCGTTTTAAACATTAATGATACCGCTTCTAATGAGACATTAAAAATTAATTTCGAGTAAGATTAACAGTAAGGATGGTGGAAAATAACCAAATTAGTTTGAAGTTTTCAAATTGATATTAACACCTCCAAAAACGCGGCTGAAAAAGGCCTATTTTCAATTAAAATCGGCAACTTTTGGCGCACCTCCACACGTTTCCTCCCCCCAAAGTCGAACCTCTTCCTCTATCACAACAAATACAGCATGGCCTGAAAGAGGAAGAATAGACGAAGACATTGGTATAATTTAAATTGAGATAGACCTTCTACATCTGCACAAAAAGTTGCTTTAAACCCGCCCATGCAATTTAAATGCTAAAATCTGTGTGTGGTGCGCCTCACTCTATCGAGCATGTCGCATGTCGCGGGTCCAACCAGTCCAATTCACTAACCTGCTAAAATCTGTGTCTATAGAATTTTTAACATCAACTGTGTGTGTGTGTGTGTGTGTGTGATGCGCCTAAAGAAGTTTTCACTTCAAAATTCCCAAATCACAAATTAAGTAAATCGCAGGTGGAATTACCGCCTTAAATTCCCCCGAACTTTTTAATAATGTGTAAATTCATCACAGGAACCCCAATTCTATCTAGTGTTAACTGCCTAACTGGTCACATTTTTAAGGGGCTACACCTATAGTCACAAAGCAGAAGAAATAATAAAATAATAAATATCGACTTTTTTGTTCTATTACTAAGCCAACCTAGCGGAGTTAGAGCTATAAGCCCTCTCTTACACTCAAGTAGGAAAGCCCGGGACCGCCTGCTTTACATGCCCTCCGAAGCATGGCCAGAAAATATAGCAAGTGTGGGACTCGAACCAACAACCATCCGGGTGAAAGTTGGAGTCCGTTGCACAACTCTGCAAGTCCTGACAATGAAATGTTCCTCTACATTGTGTGGCTGTCACCGTTCCAACAGTTGTACTTGATTAGTTAAAAATGACGGTCCTTTGTTGAATAAGTCAAATCTGGACAAAGCGGACACATGGTTTAGGGGTAGCACGATGTCCTGGTGTTAGGGTAGATTGAGGGTTGGTTGGAATCCCGCCCTGACCAGGTTCTTCTTAATTCTTTAATTTCGGATTCCGTTTCACAGTCCAGATTCCAGTTCCCAATCAACAATTATGCCGGCTTCACTGACTGCTGGAGTGCTGGTCGAAGTGGCGTATACATATATAATATTTTAGGGCAGGGTGAAAGCACCAGATCGTCTATGGCTATCAACTTCTTGCTGAATTCTAACAAACCATCCCTCTTGTAACAGCTCACTGCTGATCCGAAAATCTATTACATCTATCAAATTATGCATTACAACACCTCATATATAGTTGGTACCCCGCACACCTGAAGTAAAGGAGATCTCGAGGTAAAGGGGGCCTACAATATCTGTAGAAATGTTATGAAATACACGAATTATTATTATACATCAGATAATTTCATCTTACATTCTCCCATTTCGCCCCCCCCCCCCCCCTATGTATACGCCATTGGTCGACTGTATTCTTAATCTAAGCCTGTTGCCGATGGCTAGACACAAAAATTCTATGAAAAGTACATACAATTTTATTGCATGATATATGCATAACTCCATCCTGCATTCATTTTATGCAGTGCAGTTATGGCTCAATTTTGCAAAGGAATGTCGCATATTTAAAACATGCAGGTATTCGCTAGTTAAGAACTTTTCAGTTCTGTGAATGGTTATTAGTTATCGCCTAGTTCAATGTTATAGCCTAGCCAGCTCTAAAGCTATTTCTGCTATTAATGCTTAATGAAGCAGTAGAATCCAGGATGAAAGGCCGTGGTCGTTCTGGTGTACTTTTGGACATTTCGATTTCTGGAATGGTGGAGACACGTAAAAGGAATGGGTAGCAAAAGGCTTTAGAGGAAATGAGGAGGAAGGAACAGAGGGAACACGAAGAAGAAGAAGCCCTAGGAATACAGTACAATACAATACTAAAATTACGAGTCCCTGACCAGTCAGAGCCGGATCGACCGTGTCAAATGCAAATAGCCACCCGAGAGGGTTTTGTACGAAAAAAGGAGGAGGTACTTAAATAGTCGAGCTCCTGGGGTCGTACTCATCCAAATTATTTAGTGAGACGTCAATAAGTCTGCTCTTAATGTATGTTCTGAAACAAGCTGGATCCAACTGACTTACTAGTAGTAGTAGTAGTAGTATGGCTGGACACAGTCCCAGGCCACGGTGTGAGCCCATAGGACAGGGGACCTCCTGATTATAGTGGGTTCCGAACCACTTGGGAAACACAGTGAAGTCACACGATTAGTTCGGAGGCGACCAGGACAAGTCCTACCATATTTCCCTACCGGCACTGTGCACACTACCAAGTTATCTGCATCTTTGAACCTGCTCTGGTCCGCTGGATTCAACTTGGTAAGGCGCCCATTCCATTGACCGGCTAGGGCTATTTCCAACAACGGTGTCGCGGTATCAGACATTCAAGACTTAGGTAGCGTTTCCACCGACCTCGCATTGCAGATTGCAAATGACATTGACGGAAATTAGAATTTTTCTTTTTATAGAAATCTATTAAAATGTTTGTAATTAACATATCCCATGAAGCCATTTTTTAATTTTAGTTTGTTTGTGTGTGATTTTACTGTATGATCATTGATCAATTTTAACTATGGCATAGAGGAAAATAAACATTTCCGTCAATTCTGCAATGCGAGGTCGGTGGAGACGCCACCTAAGTCTTGAATGTCTGCTACCACGTCACCGTTTTTGGAAATAGCCCTAGCCGGTCAATGGAATGGGCACCTAAGGCGGCCGGCTAACTGACTGACTAAAAATGGTAGCTTATTGTAAAGCCGGTGTGCAAGTATCGGATAAGAATCCCTCGACTTGTTTAGACGAAACCTAGGCATATCAAACCCTTTCGCCGATCATGTATTATAAGAGTGCACTGTACTCCGAGCTGGCAATCCAGGATTCATCTTAACAGCCATGAGACAATTAAAGACATACTGGCCATGCAAAGTGAGGACTCAAGCGAAGTGATACAGAAACCGGTTTGATGGCGAGGGACTTGTGCCAGCAGAGGACTGGATCAGGTGCTCAACAAATTCAAATAACCCGAAGAAAGACTGGAGCTGGCTCACGTATCGCATCCGGGACACTGAATCTGTTTGATGATAATAGTGATTTAGGCCTACGTTTCTCTAAATCGGTCAAAAAATCCATTTCTATTTTTCTTGTCTCAAAACTTTGACACGGCACGTCTGGAGTTCAAGACTTCTATAGCCGGACCGAGTTGCAGCTGACGGTTAAGAAACGGAAACTATAAGACTTCGGTCATATTATGAGGAATGAAAAATATCACTTTCTGCATGTTATAATCCAAGGGAAGATGTAAGGACACAGGGCCCCCGGCAGAAGAACATCTTGTTTGAAAAACCTGCGGCAATGGTTTGGCAAGAACACCATTTCCCTTTTCAGAGCAGCCGTCCCCAAGGTCCAAATTGCCATGATGATTGCAAATCTTCGATGGAAGAGACATGACGAAGAAGAAGCCTTGTGCCTTGCCACTTCTATGAAAACTGACCTCGACCAATTTAGACCTTATGCTAGTATTGCTAATGAATGCCATGTTGTATATTAAAAACGCAAAATAGACAGACTAGATGGCTTAAAGTATGAGCTCAAAGGGCAAAATATTGACATGTTAAACATTATCCAAAGAAATCAATATAACCTATTGCAAATTCCACCGATCGCGGCCCGTCCCACAATACGACTACATTGACGTTGACAGTTCAATCTGATTTTTAATGTTTTTATAAAGGTAATAGACTCACCGAAAGGTTTAAAGTGTGCTTGAAAGGTATCCAAAGATTTTCTGAATCGGCAGAACCTGAATAAATACAGGTATAATATAAAATAAACAAGTTTTCACTATAAAAATTGTACGGTCGCAGAAAATACAACCTTCTCCTGAGAACAACGCGCAAACACTGGCAGAAGTGGCGACTCGAACGGTGAGTTTACGAACTTGGTTGGTGGTGGGGAATTGGCGCGAGATTCAAAACTTGGGTACTTCACACTTGCATGACTTTATTTAATTAGTTCTTTTATTAGCACTATTTAAAACATTAATCTATGTTCTTTTGTAATTGCATATCATTAATGTGCATACCCATGGCAAATTTGATATAGTTGAAGGCACAGGGCAAGACTCAGCTCTGCTTTAGTTAGGCAGGCAGGTTGGTTACCTGATAGCCTACAGGCTACACAAATTGAATGCGTTAGGTTAATACAATATATATATATATATATATAACTCCATTCTATCTAGTGAACGCTGCCCTCTGGCTACGGGCTTAGAGATCAGCATGTAGAGATGAAAAAACTGAACTAGAGAAAGTGGAGGGATGATTGAGGCTTGAGCTACTAAAAAGAGCTCGATATCTGCAATATGTATATAAAGTTCTGCATAAGAGAGATGGGACATTCCAGCGCGCCAAAAATATATTTTTTATTCCTGTCTGTTATTCCTGTATATGATCTTTCAATAACTGTAGACCTGCTGGCATTCTAATGTCTAGGTGGCCCCAGGATTTAAAAAAAAAAAAAAATTTGCGCGCTCAAATGTCCCATCTCTCAAATATAGAACTAGTCTATAACTCTAAGTACGGTACCTATAAGCCTGAGGACTAGTGGGAAGATCCTCTTCTTCTGGACTCTAGCTTATACAATTTGATGTTTGCTGCAGCTGCGCGTATTATATTACGTATCGGGGAGGTAAGACAGCCACTATAGATAATAAATGGATGGACTCATATATTTGTATTGTTCTTTCACTGAGGCGTGTATTCCACTGGTCAATATTCCGTCATTTGTGATTAAAAAAAGTTGAGATTTTTGTTTTAAGGATACTAGTATGTAGGCTAGATACTTAACTTATAATAAATAAATAAATAAGGACTTTTTATTGTTTCTATTACTAAGCCAACCTAGCGGAGTTAGGGCTATAATAGTCACCTTAAAACAAAAATCTCAACTTTTAGGGAGATTCATCTACCTATTGAGATGGCGACCAATGTTCGACTTTCGGAAAATTCATTCACAACTTTTCATTTCATGACCCCCTGAGCCTAAAACCACCCTCCGTTCAAAATGTTATATATATATGTATATCGATTTTAGGAAACACTCTAACTTACGTAAATATTATCCGATTTGGATGAAACTTGGCAAAAAAATTGATTATACAAATGCCTTGATCGAGTTCGTTAACCAGCTAAGATAGATCCGCTATTTAGTTATAAGATGGCGGCCGATTGAAAACTTATATAATTCATATCTCAGTCAATATTGGTCGCAGAGGAATGAATTAAAATCTGACTGAAAGATCGTATTATTATCTACGATAATGGTAATCTACACTTTTGACGACAAATTAACGATTTCAAGATGACGTCCAGTCAAAGTAAAAATAATTTAATTAGTAAAAGTGCATAGTCGTCACGCAAGAGTGTTTTGTGTGTTGATGTTGTGATCGGGAAAATAGTGAAGTTTTTTTAATTTCTATTACACATAGCGTCAGGGGCGTAAAGTTGGGCGGGGGGGGGGGGGGGGCACGGTCCAACTTGCCCCCCCCCCAGCTCCTTTTGGCTTTACCCCCCCCCCCCAGCTTCGAGCATTGTAAGACGTGGTTCTTACTTCATAGTCCCCTTTGCAGCAATATGACTATAAGCATTTTTTTTTAGCTTTGTAAAATCTACAGCTATACTTTACAACTATTAAAAAATGCGTAAAACTCTACAATTTTTCTATTATATTATCAATTTTTTCTTCAATCCTGCCTGATGACGTCATAAGGTCTACTTAGTTTTGCCCCCGCCATCATTCTAAAACTTCACGCCTCTGGGTAGCGTAGAGGAAAAGCAGGGTCTGCGGGATCTCCCTACACCTGATCGGCCATAGCCGAAAGGGATTTTTTTTAATCACAAATGACGGAATATTGACCAGTGGAATCAAATAGAGCAAAATAATTTATTCTGAATTTGATTATTAACTTATATATCGGAGTCTCAACCCTTTCGCCCAGTTCTTCACCACAGAACTACACACCTATACGGGCGGGCCATAACGCTAGGCGGACACGCGTAGCACCAGCCTGCCATAACGTTATCCGGTAATTTTTAAATTCCAGTTTTCTTCAATATTAATCGCTATTATTGCTTTGTTTTGGGTTCAAGGTGGAAGTATGCGGCATACGAAGCCTCCTAGTTAAGTAAAAAGTTTGCAAACCGACTTAATTAATTGATAATTAATTTATTAGGTTTACTATAATGGCGTGTTTTCGTCGGTTCAATGCAATAGAATTGGCGCGAAATCACGGCCATCTGATTGGCTTGAAACCGCAGTGAACCGTCGGTTGGACTGTATGGACGGGCTCAGCCGAATTTTTATTTGGGGCAGGGTGGGGGGGGGGGGGGTCGCCGCAATTTAATATGATGACTTTATTGATTTTTTGCGCTACAATTTAAAATAATAATAATAAATATTAAATTAATGTAAAAAATTCTATATTTAATTAAAAAGTAGGTAGGCTACAAATATCACTAAAAAGTAAAATAAAGTGTATGATGCTTTTGGAAAATGAATTATATTGTTAATAATTATATTATATCGTAGACTATATACGCGGCATTAACGGGGTATCTATTAGCGGCTTACGATATTCAAACCACATTTCTGAAATTTATTTTGTGAAAAGTTGTCATGAAATTGTTTTCAAGGGTCAACGAAATACCCAAAGCGGTTTTCTTTTTTGAGTTATAGGCTGCTCCAAATTTGCTGGATTTCTTTGAGTTTATTGGTTACCCTTGTCAAGTTGCATAACAATTAAATTGACTTGAATATTTTCAATTAGAACTCGTTCTCCCTGATAAAGTGACCTGTCGATGATCTCATGCAGTTGTGCATGATGGAGGATATAATTATTTAATTTATGATAATGATATAACATGAATCTTCACATCTGGACTGTATACAACACGATTGCATAACTAAACACTTGCAGTTTTTATAATTTTAGCCAATTAATTTCATCCACCAGCAAATAACAATGTTAAAAAAATATTAAATAATAAAATAGGGCATCCATGCGTTGTTTATCAAATTCATTTTGAAAGCCTCTTGCGTGAACATAATCATTGTTATCAATTTTTGACACCGAAAAAAAACTTTAGATTATAGAAGAAAGTTATTAATATAATTATTATGTAAGTATATGTAACTGCAAGCAGGGGAGCCAGAGGATATCCCCCAGGGAGGGAGAATTTGAATAAATAGGCGAAAAATAATAGGTACCGTAAATCTTGATTTTTAAAAGATAACTTCGCCTTTATGTAGGTACATTGGGACTAGGTATCTAGGGTCAAGGGTGAATTATCAAGTCAAATCCATTGGGAAAGGCACGAATTTCCGGATCTGGACTATATACAACACAGTTGCATAACTTAGCATTTGCAGATTTTGTACTTTAGCCTATTTATCCACCAGCACTGTAAAGAAATATTAAATATTAAAATAGGGCATTCATGCGTGATTTATCCTGTTAAATTCGAAAGTCTGATGCGTGAACAGAAAAATATTCGTTGTTGATAGGATATGCTCCGTAAAGATGGGAGATACCTACAATTGCAGCTACAAGTAAACATTTAAAATACTGGTAGGAAAAACTTTTTTTTCCGCACCTGCCTCATTAAATATTTCCTCAGGGGGGACTCCAGCTAGTGGCGTAGCCAAGGGGGGAGGGTCAGCTGGGTCTGGACCCCCCCCCCCCCAAATGGACACCTGTTTCCATGTTAATAAAGTTATCGTCTCCAAAATCATTTTTTTGCCGGCAAACCATTTCAGGCCTATATTTTAAGAAACTTTCCCCGGGGGAAACCGCCGGGCCCCCCTTCGGCCTGGGCAAGGGAAATTAAAATCATGCCCCTAATTAGTCCATGAGAACGGCTTTTCGATATTTTTGTAATATTTAAAAAAATCGGGGGTGGGGAAGTGCCAAATGAAACACTGCCCCTTCGAAAGCCCATCGTAATTGGGCAAAATTTATGTATTGATGTTGCATGAAAACCAGACCCCCCAAAAAAAAATTCCAGCTAAGCCATTGACTCTAGCCCCCCCCCCCCCCCCCTGCCAGTAGTGCTGCCCCAATTCATTACCACTACTTGACAGAGAAAGGCCATTTCATTTATGCACCTTATTGGCGCCCCAGTAATAAAAATCCAAGATCCTGAACTGATCCGGGCCCACCCCCCCCCCCCCCCCAATGTTTGCAGCGTACACTATATACAATGGAGCGAGTTTTAAGGATTTTAAAATATTATGAAGTTACCTCACATTCAGGGATGTCAGATGAACCCCCCCCCCCCCCCCCCCCAATCTGGCTACGGTCATGGGGACATCCAGGGATCCGAAATTTAACTATAGGAAAATTATTTAGCATGAAATTACTCATATTATCTATCTACTAATTGATCAAATAGGAAAGCATGTTCGAGTAAACTCGGACCGGCTCTTTTAGTTTTCCCAAACACCAGTCTCAAACTCAATGTCCATTCATCGAACGAAGTCGCAGCTGCATATGGCTATGAACTGTCCAATATGGGATCCCTATAGCGACGTTGTACGGTCACGGAATTACCGCCTAACGTTATGCAAATCAGAGTGATGGTTCATCGCCCATAAGAAAATACACACCGCTACCGGATAACGTTATGGCTCGCTCGTACAGGGCTACTTCAGTCCTATTAGCCGGCCGCCATACCAAGTTGAATCCAGCGGACCAGAGCAGGTTCAAAGCTGCAGATAAATTGGTCGTGTGCACAGTGCCGGTAGGGAAACATGGTAGGACTTGTCCTGGTCACCTCCGAACTAATCGTGTGACTTCACTGTGTTTCCCAAGTGGTTCGGAATCCACTATAATCAGGAGGTCCACTGTCCTATGGGCCCACACCGTGGCCTGGGACTGTGTCCAACCATACTACTACTACTACTTCAGTCCTATACTAATAGGTTCCTTTAATAATGATTATAAATTGGATAGTTCTCAACAACAACAAATTATTCTAATGTCGAATAAAAATTTAATTTTCCTTCTTCAGACTCCAAAAGTTCATGCGCAAACCAATTATAAAAGGGGTAGCCTTCTCCGTGTAGTTTGGGACTATGTTCTGGATTTTTTTTCTATGTTGAAATATGCCGGTTGGCTTTAGTACCTAATCCTTATCTGCCAAGAGAATTGGAGGATGATATGCAGAAAGTTGCTGCCAACCAATCGCTGAGATTGTGACCTCAGAAGCATTCTCGTTGGTGCTGGCATGTATAGCCTAGCTTGAGTGCACATGTTGCTTTTCCCGACCGCATTGCCACGGAGCGCTGGGTATTTGGCCGTTCCGCAGACAAGTGCTGCCTGGTTATGATAATACCTCCTCATTAACTCAAACAAAGTGGAAGGCACTTGAAATAATTAAGTCTTGGTGACCGCGCACGGGTGCAGACGGTCGGTGAACTCACCGCCGCGCCGCCAACGACGAAAGTGCACTTGCTGCCGTTGCCTTAGGCCGGCGACACACTATCCCTTCTCACCGTCCCACCCCAAAAGGGGCAGGTTGTAAGGGATGGCATGAATGCATGGAGCCTAATGAGCGCGGTCACACTGTTCCGGTGGCACCGTGCCGTCGATTATCGACCGGATAGTGCTGCGGCTGGGAAGGTAACCGGACACGGGACCAATAAATAAACATTCAGTTGAGTGAGGCAAGATAGCATTTCAACACATGTGACACTGTAACTCGAAGTACGACAGATCGATCAAGAGAATATAAAATCCTAAAATCAGCTATTTTTAATCGGTCGCACCGGACAGTGTGTCCGCGTCGTGTCCTCCCGCTAGAATGTATCCCTCTCAGCCGCATACGGCAAAAAAGGATAGTGTGTCGCCGGCCTTAGACGGAATTTCCTAGATAAGGCCTTCAGATGTCATCAGAAATACACAATAGTCCAGTTGGTAAAGACCTAGACTTCGAAACGGCCGGTCGAGGTGCCGGGCATCTTGCTAACCCAAATAGAGCAGTGGTCAATATAGAGAGTAACCTAAACTAGAGTGTTCTATATCGTCACCATAAAGTCAGAAGGGCGTAACCACCATTTTTGGGGAAATTGAGTTATGATCAGCTTTAGTGAACTTGTCGTAAGTTTTACTGTTGCAAGTGACGAAAAAAGCCACACGTGAAAAACAAGGCGGAAATTTCCGATTAAGAGTGCGTGTCTGACTGTTTATTATGAGGAAAAGCATCAGATGTTTTAAACGCAATAATGCCGAAATTTTTGTTTTGATGGTAGGTACGCCCTTCTGATTTTAGGGTGACAATATAGGAGTATTGGGACAGCACACGTTTCCATATATATATGCCAACGGCCTTACCATGTTGATTCCATTAGAGCAGAGCATGTTTCAAACTGCGGCAACTTGGTAGTGTGCACAGCGTTGGCAGGGGAACATGGTGGGACATGATAACGCGCTTAGGCACTATAAATCGAGTCCTCGTCACCTCCGATTTAATCGTGTGACTTGACCATGTTCCCCAAGTGGTTCGGAATCCACTATAATCAGGAGGTCCACCCTGTTAGTCAACTCCCCTTTCCCCGAGGTGAAAGAGTCTGCCCTTAGGGTGCCTCAAGTTAACAAACAGACTCACTCCCCCCGCCAGGCTAACAGGGTTGCTTAAAGCAAAAATGCTGAATGCAGGCGTTAGAAACTAAACTAAACTATATATATATATATATTTATATTATATATACTGTATATGGTGGGTTGTTTTAGTCTCAGGGGGTCATGAAATGAAAAGTTGTGAAGATATTTTCCGGAAGTGGAACATTGGTCGCCGTCTTAATACTCAATAGGTAGATGAATGTTGAATAACACAAGTGGGTTTCTTAGACAAAGTTAATTTTTTTTAACGATTATTTGAGTTTCACTAATTCGGGCTATAGGCCCAGTTATAACAAGTTTTTCTAAAACTTTTTGTTTTTTGTTTATTACAATGAAATACCACGAAGTCATGAGTAATCTAATTTTTTCTAGATGAATCTCCCTAAAATAAGTTACCGTACCAAAAGTCGCATACTATACATGAAAAAAGCGACTTGTGAATCATTCCAAATAATGGCGAAACAGTGACTCGCTGCAATCTTGCTACAAGAAGTAGGGATTTCCAAAACAGTCATCCCCTTATCGTTGTGATATGGTATAATCTTGCCGCGGAACATTAGCTATTTAAAATTAAAATAATAATGAGAACCGGGCATTTTAGCCCGCTAGAAAAAACTACAATGCAGCACAATAAAGTAGTCAAACCGACTAACCATATATAAATCAATGAGAAAAAATACAGAAGAAAGTTTAAACAATGCAAGGATGCGAAAGTGATGGAAATTTTACGGGTAAATGGGAACTTAATAATGTAAATAAATTGTAATTTAAGCAAAATAGATAATTACAACACGGCTATCTTCACACTTGCCTCACTATGAGAACTGGTGAAAGCTGTTTACAATATAAAGGCCTGGTAGGTCGGTCTCACGCAAAGCAGGCCTGCATAATGGTGAATATACTAGCTATTAAAATCAAATTAGACCCCCAATGGCCAAAACGGGGTTTCAGTTTAATTTCGAATTTAACAGGAAATATACATTGTAGCACTATAAAAATGTCGCATCCCATAGAAAAAATGTGGCCTTCTTTAAAAGAGTACAGCCCGTAGGAATGGAAAATTGTCAGCCCGAAATTTAATACCTTTCATTTTTTATTTAATTAACTAATCAAGCTATTGAAGATTTGGCTCATTTAAGTTGTAGAAGACTACTTTATGCATCATATTATAAGGTATTTTTAGTTTTCGAAATTGTAGTTTTTTTTTATAAAATCGATTATACGTGAAACGTTAATTGTTTATAAAATATTATCATGTTTATGAAAAAAATACAATTTCGAAAATGAAAAATATCTTATTATATGATGCATGAAGGAGACTTCTACAACTTTAATGAGCTAAATCATCAATAACGTGCTTTGTTAATTGAATAAAAAATAAAAAGGATTACATTTCGGGCTGCCAATTTCCTACGGGCTGTACACTCGTTAACACCAATTGGCCAGTTTTTTTTAATCACTTCGACTTGACATCCGGCCTTAATGTTCGTTATTTTTTAAAATCTAGTTCAATAATTGTGGCCGATGGGTGATAGCACATCAAAATGTAGAGGAACATTTCCTCTATGTGATGAGATATTTTCCATAACTTTTGACTGACATTCCTAGGAAAGTATTGCGTGATGACTGTTTTTCGAGTAACACTTGCACCGAAAAATGACATGATTTTTCTACTAGGGGTAGTCGCTGTATTTGGTTTACCCTAGGGGAAAGTAGGAAACTGAGGAAAAATAGAAAAATAGAATTCCCGTTTTCCTACGTAGAAAAATAATTCCATAAGGAAACCGGTTTCTATAACATTAGGACATGTAGCGTAGTTCTGCGGACTTTTATCCGAAAGGTTGTTGGTTCCAGTCCCACACTCTACATTTTCTGGTCATGCTTCGGAGGGCATGTAAAGCAGGCGGTCACGGGCTTTCCTAGTTGAGTGTAAGAGAGGGCTTTATAGCTTTATATTATAGGTTGGCTTAGTCACAGAAACAATTAAAAGTCCTTATTTATTTATTTATTTAACATTCCCACTTTACCCAAACCGTAGGTTGGGGAACTGCACTTGGGGAATCGCAATTTGTTGTTGTTTTGCTACTCATTTTGCTTTTTCATTTTTATTTCATTTAAAAAAAATGAGCCCTGCGACAGAATTTAATAAAAAACAACAAAAGGAATCATGTGGCAAGAGGTGGACTACAGCTGATGTTCATCAGTTAATAGCAAAAGGCAAAGAAAATTTGGAGGTAAGTTAGGTTAGGTTTTTCTATTTCTATGGTTGGTGGAGGTATCCTCACGCTGAGCTATTTCTCTAATTTCCTATTTACCCTTTTCTACCAACACAGTGAATACCGGCTATGAGGTTCTGTAGGGACAGTTTTGGTCACTAGGTTCGCTGACGACAAACCGATATTATTATTCAAATATTATTCAAAATGGCCGCCGTTTGCATGCGAAAACTAAGCTCTTAGCATCTAATTAATTCTTTTAATATTTTTACTATGCCTGGACCTTATTTCGCTGCATATAATTTAATATATATATATCCTCCATGATTTGTAGAAAAATATCACTTTAAAATAATACGTAATTAAAAATCATTTTAAAATAGTATTGAGGCTTATGGAAAAATCAACGCTTTGATATCATTGCAACTGGTGCTGCCATCTACAAAATGACGCCACAAATGAACCGCATTGTGGCTAAACTATTGACGACTGCCGAAAGGACTGTTTTGTGTCTTAATGGATCAATAAATTCTATTCGTATAACGTAGTTTACCTAAGTCCCTAAGTTTACCGAGTTTAACTAAGTCTAAATTCAAAATAAACAACGCAAACATGGAAGAATCCCATAATATTTATTTTTTTGACCCTAACACAACAATTTTGCCGGCTAATAATTCACAGAAGAAGAAAAGTGTTCCTTAGTGATACTTGTAGTTGCGGTGATGTTTTAGCTTTCCGTAGTTGATGCAGTAGAAAAACAGGCAGGTACCTGTCAAAAGTTGGTAGAAACCACCAATGCCAGCTTTGCGGGGCAACATGTACTTGTGATTCCACCGCCACCAGGCTCGGCTCGTCGCCTGAACAATGGCAGAGGGGCTCTTGTTACGCCGTGCCAGCCAGGAGCCGAGTTCGCCGAGTTTCACATCACCAAAGTTGGTGTCGGCTGCAACAAGAGGAGAGAAGCTGTTATAAGAACTGTGCATAAAATTCAGAACATGCAGATTAGTGGTACAGACTCCGACTTTGACATGAAAGGCTGTTGGTTCGAGTCCCACACTTGCTACATTTACTTTGGAGGGCATGTTTTATTTTATTTTTTAAGGTTAATCACGTACAAGCAATTTAATGAATGTATCGGATTAAACTCTTCAATCGCCTCACTAAGTTACCTAATAGGTACTTGTTTTACGACACGTCTCCGATCGCAAGGTGTGTAGAGACTCGCACAAGTAGAAGCACGTTACCACCTTGCCACCGAAGTCGCTAAAGCAGGCGGTCCCGGGTCTTCCTAGTTGAGTGTTAAAATAGAGGGCTTTAGAGCTCTAACTCCGCTAGGTTGACTTAGTAATAGAACAAAAAAGTCAAAGTTAAAGTCAAAATTCGGTCATAGCCTGCAAGAGGAAGTTAGAACATGTAGTTTAGTGATAATTTTTACCAGAATGGCTACTAGTTCGAGTCTGACGCATGTTAATTTGTTTTCACTAAGAAATCATCTATGTTTAGGCCTATCTTACTGCTGACAATTCACTTTTTTCTACATTAATCATTTAAACCTTTATATTGTAGCATTATGACACATAATACTGAGATTAAACTAACTTATGTTGAACAAGCAACCTCCTTACTATAACCGAAATTAAAGGAGGTCGTTCTGAAAGCGTACTTCCAAACGTTTCGTCAATATCTGCGGTCGTCATCAAGATACAATCTTAGAAGTCTACGCAGTTCCACTGAAGATGTCGACCGCAGATGTTGACGGAACGTTTGGAAGCACGCAGAGCTACCACGGCCGAACATCCTGGATTCTACGGCTTCATCAACATACATTCATTCATTATTTGTGCACATGTTTAGGCGGGGATTCCACCGACCGGCTAGGGCTAAATAAAAAAACGGTGACGCGGTAGCAGACATTCAAGACTTAGGCGGGGTTTCCACCGACCTCTCATTGCAGAATGCAAATGACATTGACGGAAATGTTTGTTTTACTCTATGCCATAGTTAAAATTGATCAATGATCATACAGTAAAATCACAAACAAACAAACTAAAATTAAAAAATGGCGTCATGGGATAAGTTAAGTACAAACATTTTAATAGATTTCTATAAAAAGAAAAATTCTAATTTCCGTCAATGTCATTTGCATTCTGCAATGTGAGGTCGGTGGAAACTTCACCTAAGTCTTGAATGTCTGCAACCACGTCACCGTTTTTGTATTTAGCCCTAGCCGGTCGGTGGAATCGTCGCCTAAGGACCTGAAAAGCAACGGAGCTATTGGGACGGAATAGAGGCCAGAAGAAGCACTAGACCGGAGTACAGGTAGTAATTAGTAATTAACAATTGGTTCTTCCCTGCGATCCATCATGGAGAACGGCTCCTTGTCACCTGAATCACCAGTTGTTATCGTATGACAGCTTCGCTTGTTTTTAAATGAGTCATGCGGCAGAAAATTACGGGAGAGCTTCCTCTATTTCAAGGTCTAGGGATTCTGATGACTTTTAACGGTATTAACATTTATTCGTATCTTTATATAGATGTTACAGCTTTAGTTATAAATTCTCCATACATGGGCTATGGGCAATTGTTAATTGGTCATAAGGGAGAAAATTACGGGAGAGCTTCCTCTATTTCAAGGTCTAAGGACTCTGATGACTTCAAACGGTATTAAAATTTATTCGTAGGCTATTTCCCAATAAAGTTACGATGCTGTCAATCAATCAATCAATCGTGTATTTAAATGTTAGAACCATATATGGCGGTATATTAGTCTTCAAAAAGATATAGCTTAAGTTATAAATTCTCCATACATGGGCTATGGGCAGTTGTTAATT
Organism: Psococerastis gibbosa; assembly: GCA_963971405.1. Classification (NCBI taxonomy): domain Eukaryota; kingdom Metazoa; phylum Arthropoda; class Insecta; order Psocodea; family Psocidae; genus Psococerastis; species Psococerastis gibbosa. The sequence continues at coordinate 7,015,841 of OZ020490.1, read as the reverse complement.
AGTCATGCGGCAGAAAATTAAGGGAGAGCTTCCTCGATTTCAAGGTCTACGGATTCTGGTGACTTCAAACGGTATTAAAATGTATTCGTATCTTGTAATAAGATAACGATGCTGTATGCTGTTCTTCAAAAAGATATTAAAGCTTTAGTCAGAAATTATCCTTAAATTTTCTATGCGGAATGTAAATTATGGGGCATTAAAGTATAGTTATGCAGTTGTTAGAGGACGTTGCTAGATTCACGTCAAGACAAAAAAAAAAAAATTACTAGCACACGATCATACCAAGAAAATTTTTACATTATTAAGTTACTAGCTACAAATTGAAAAGTAACGGCTAGCATTCATTGTTGGTGCTCAATTCTAGTTTGCCTATGTTAAACACCCGTTCGTCGCTTTGAACCTTGAGGGTAAGTCGGTAGATCGTATCGTAATCCAGTATGCCAAAGTTCCCATAATTTGGAAAAGACATGATGACTACTAGATAGGGCTAAAAAAAGGTAGGGTTGGGTATAGTAAAAAAAAAGTATACATTCGAATCCAGCTAAACAAGTCAAATAAAAGAACTTTCAATCGAATTTAAAATCTAACTTCTTAACCTTAACTTCGACTCAAGCCGGCCGTACCAAGTTGAATCCAGCGGACCAGAGCAGGTTCAAAGCTGCAGATAACTTGGTCGTGTGCACAGCGTCGGTAGGGAAACATGGTAGAACTTGTCCTGTCACCTCCGAACTAATCGTGTGACTTGACTGTGTTTCCCAAGTGGTTCGGAATCCACTATAATCAGGAGGTCCACTGTCCTATGAGCTGGCATAGGACAGTCAAGTCGGAGTCGCTCTATGGGCCCAAATATATGAGGCCTAAGTCGTTATTAACCCGACGAACACTACTACTACTACTACTACTACTAACCTCGACTCCACATTTTTCTCCATTAAAATTTCGCTCCTATGGATGGACCAGATCAATCTTAAGCCCGAATTCCTTATTTATACCACTGTATTTAAATTACAACGGCAAGCGTTCGTCAGTGCGTAGTACAAGATATTTAAAGCAAATAACTGTTTTTTCTGAGACCTTATTTTGGCATGTCTGGTCATTTCTTCATGCCATACGCATCCAACTAGTGTCATATTTACAGATGGGCCGGACCTCCTAACCACCCCCCCCCCCCCTTTGTGGGAACTATGTAACGCGGCAACTCAGCCTCTGGGTACAGCTCCCGTTACCAAAGCTGATCACGCATATCTAGTTAGCTCGACTGGGAAAGAAGGCCTGGAATGTTAATTCGATAATGGTATAGGGACGGGTGCTTTCAATCGGGGTGCACATCGCCTATGGCTAATAAGCAGATCAGCTGAGGGTGTAAGAGAATAATGGAACGCAATCGGCAATCATTGTGAATGATGCTTATTATGCAATAGTATAGAAGCAAGTAATAACAGGTGATCCACCAAGCGTTGCAGGCAACGGTATGGTATCATAGTAAACGTATACAGTTTTCTTCTAAGGCGCATATTCCACCGACCTCGTTCTTGATAGTGAGCATGATATTGCCGTGGTAGCAGACACTAGAGAGTCTAAAAATGTCTGCTACCACGTCAATGTCATCCTCACTATCAAAAACGAGGTCGGTGGAATTTGCGCCTAAGAACAGGCTAAAAAAGATCACAGCTTCAAAGGTGTACTGATGACATGCATTCGCGTCTATCCAGTTAGGTTTTCTGAAATCTGCTCTGTTGGCCCTTTATAGATGCAAATTTAGGTTATTCCTTTGTGCTTTGATCAGGTTATGGTTGTTTGGGAGTGTTCAATACAAGATAATTCATGTTCTTTAAATAAAAGGTAGTGAAAAATTAAATTTAGGCCAACTACAGCAGACGACGCACGATGTAAACAATGTTAAAAATTCACATTTTTCTCATTAAAAGGGTGTATTAGTAATTAATCTGACGGATACTAACAAATTTACTTCTCCAAAGAGTATTTCCAATCATTAATAACAGTATTAAACCAGTTTCATATGAATTTTGGGACGATGTTTAGATGAAGGTCATGAAAGGGCTATGTGATACAGCCATTTACGAGTTTTAACGGATTGATTTCTGAAAACACAGGGAGTGCTTAGATCATTATACAGTTTGAAAGTACTTACGTTTTCCATAATATCTGGCTGGGTCGTATGGTCCATGGACCTTTTGATTATATTCGATCGGGTAGTCGCCGATCGCCATTTTTTCGACTGATGAAAAAAGGCTCACAATATAACAAAACTAAATTTTGCAACGAAAAAGCGGGAAATTTTATTTTTGAAATACTATGGAAAGACCATATTTAAACTTTTTATACAAGTCTTCATTTATTTTAAAACTTTAGGCTACAAATGGAATTTAGATGGGGTTTAAAATACTTTATAGTAAGCAATAATTGTATTTCATTTTATCACTCTGCCTCAAAGGGGTTTACGAGAAAGAAAGATCAGCAGTTTCCGACCTTCCGTTAGTGCCTCCTCAAATGTGAGCCCGAAAACGACTATCTGATATGAATTGTCGCCTTTCAACGAAATAAGGCCTGCCATCGGTACGACGGTAAACTTCCAGTTCCAGAAAGCTAAGAAAACTCATTACTACATTAACCCCAAATTGAAAACATTTGAAAAGGGCAATTTGCAAAATTATTTTTATTTACTTCTACAGGAAATTTCTATATTCCTAGTCCGACATTAGTAGCGCTAGTAAGACAACTAATCAACATTATTATCGGAAAGGCACACAACCATAGAAATATATTAACTGGAACGGTGGGAGCCATAACATCCATTACGGGGCACCCGTTAATCATAAGCCAACTATCGGAAATAAGTACTAGTTGGTGAACATAAAATATATCGAAGTCTTATACATTGCAGCATAGCAGAATGAATACCTGGACCCGGTCAAAAATCTGTACTTAGTTTGTGCAGGCTTTCACCCAGTGAAAGTGCGTACTTATCTTGTGCAGGCCACACTAGCCGCCATATTAATAACCCCAGGATGCACACAACAGCAAATTTTGTCTAGACAGAAATAACCCCAGGGCCCTGAAAAATAAGCGTCGACGCCAAGTTTTGCGCCAAAGCCTTCCTAATCCCGACAACCACCTTCTCCTCCACGCCTTCCACCTCGCCCACAATCTCCTGCAGGCTGGTCATCAACTCATAAATCTCCTCCGTAGAAAACGCTTGCTGTTTATCACTCTCCAACAGCGGCAACGCGTCTACCATCATCCTCAACCGAAAGTACCTCGGCGCCACCTGACTCTTAAACAACATTACCAACAAACTCGCCGCCTCTTTTCCCTCCCCCGACTTCATAAGCCTCATAAACTCACAGTATTTTCCCAAAAACACTAGCCGATCCCCTAGCATCATTTCACATCCCAAATTCTCCAGCAGATCCAAATTCTGAAACAACCCCGTTTCAATATAGTCATTGAGAATAGCTGTTGCAATTTGCGAGCAGAAAATCGGATCCTTAGACCTTATAGCCCATGTCAGTGCAGAGCCCAAATGTCCACGACTCCTATAAAAATGTCCCCTATTAACCGAAACACTGTGAACCACCTCTACGAGATCCCGTTCGGTCGCCAGATGGATTATTTTCAAAGCTTTTGCATTGCTACGAATGGGAAAGGATTCTAGAAGAACTTCAAGAGATTTCCGACCCAATTTCGGGCAATGATCCAAATAATCAATGCCGATTTCCCATAGCGAGGAGTGAGACATCATCAGGCAGCCATAGTCAACGAGGATTCCCTCTATTAGGTCTTTTCCCGAATCAGGCGACGTTGCCACGTGTAGTTTGCCGAGGATGTGCATAAGGTGGATTAAGTGAGTGAGCAGCCAATCGGATTCGTCCCATTCGAGGGCCTTTTCCACCATTTTGTATATGTCCATTTCCATGATGTGACAGAGGATCCAGTCGAGGTGGTGAATGTGGCCGGGGCCGCCGTACAGAGTCAGACTCCGGTTCGCATGGTAGGAGAGGTCAAAGACGCGGGCCGCTGGTGCCTTGTAGATTAACGAGGCAACCATGTGCTGGTACCACGTGTCGCAGTGTTGCCGGATCCGGTCTTGCACTGAGTCGTCTCCCACGATAATCTGTAATAAGTATAATAATTTGAAGTATTATTATTATTATTATTGAGCGGTTTTATTGGTTTTATCATAGAAATCATGGCGTATCCGTAGAATTGACGAGCTCTACGTGATACACCAATAACCTCCGATAGTAGCCGAAATCCAGAGAGCCCGCATCAGGTGGCTAGGGCACGTGGAACGAATGCCAGACAATGCAGGTTAGCTGGAAGAGTAGCTCTTTGGGGCTAAAGCTCGCCTGAAAATAAAGACGATATTTCATAGACAATAGGGCAACAAGAGCAGCCTTACACAAGGTGCCCCAAGGGAGAAGACGAGTGGAACGGCCACGGATGCGATGGCTGTACGACGACGAGTTGGATCATTATAATAGGATCACTCGATCAAGTATTCGAACCTATTATCATTCCAAAGCACTGACCTTGCTTATCAGCTCTACATTCTGATTGGTGGAGAAAGTTCCAGCTCTTTGCAACCGTTCAGCTTCTTTTCTCCAGCTGTCATGTCTTAGCTGAAACTCTACACCTGACAATCCGCTGTATACCTGAAAGTAAAAATGGCACATATGGTATTTGGTCGCCACTAAGTAAACTGTTTTCTTAGGTTAGGGCTCTAAATGTACGGGAATTTGCATGCCGCCATGTAAGCATGAATGGATTAGCAGAATTAGCTACATTACGTAAAACATCAGGTGAATCCAGAGTTTACACAAGCTACATAAGCTAATTCCGTTGGGCGAATAAGCCTACGCAAGCTAAGTAAAGAGTTTTGCAAGGGTCCAGGTATCCATTTTGCTGGGCAATGTTATTTATTTTGATATTTATTACCTTGCCTTACTAATTTTTGGTAGTTTCTTTATGGTATCTATTTTACGTGAAATTTTAAGTCAACCATTTTTATGAAAAAGTTACGGTACCAAAAATTAAAATTCCCTATTATATACAGCATGAAGTAGTTTTCTACAACATAACTGAGCCAAATTTTTAATAACTTGCTTAGTCAATTAAATAAAAATTGGAAGTTTTAAATTTCGGGCTGTCAATTTCCTACTCTTAAAATTACAAATACACCAATTTAAATCTTTAAACTTTTGAATTCATTTTGGAGAGACTTTTTTAAATAAAAAACGTTAATCGCATACAAACAATTTAATGGATGCATCCGATAGTAGCCTCACTAAGTAAACTAATAGGTACTGGTGTCGAGTTACGACACGTCTCCGATCGCAAGGTGTATAGAGACTATCACAAGTACAAGCGCGCTACCGATCTATTTTAGTTTTTGCTAACATAGGGACACTAATGAACTGAACAACCGGAAATTCATTTGAAAGTATATAAATAGTTAGATTTTAGAATTAATAGGCATTATTTTAGCGTGTGTTTACAAGTTCTAGATCTAAAATTTACCTCAAATGTGGGCATAGTTCTCAAGATTTGATCGATGACTTGAAAAGCCTCAGTAGACGAACGCGAATGAAGAGCGAGCAAAGCACGGACCATTTCTGTACGACGCTGCAATAGACAGTCAATGACTACGCTCCAGTAGTTGTGCTCCTTCTCAGCTTCACCGCGGTCCAGCGTCAACAATTTCTGCGCTTCCCTTTCCACCTTAAAAATAAAATATAAACAAAGAAATAAACAAACTGTTCGCGTTTTAAGCATCCCGGGGCTGGAGACCGTTATCAATATGGCTGCTAGTGTAGCCTGCACAAGATAAGTACGCAATTTGGCGGGGAAACCAAGTGAGAAGTGTAGCCTGCACAAGCTAAGTACAGAGTTTTTGACCGGGTCCAGGTATCCGTTCTGCTATGCTGCAATGTGTAAGGCTTCGATATTTTTGCGTTGGTACTTATCTCTGATAGTTGGCTTATGGTTAACGGGTGCCTCGTAAGGCATATTATGGCTCCCGCCGCTCCAGTTTTGGTGGAATTTGATGGAATATACACTATAAATTGTTTTAATTTTCTGAATATTGTATGATGCCAGATGTTGCGTATAGTGTAAGGCACTATATACCAGGGTATTGTCATCCGCCATGTTGTATACCATATTTCCTATATGGTAAGTATTGTAAGAAAAGTAAAAGATTGAAAAATATTGGAAAAAAACGAATACACGTTTTAGTATTTTCTTCTGAAACACGTCCCTAATTGGTAGCACGTTTTTTAAATAATAATAAATAAACAACGATAAATTTCTAAAAATAAGTAGGTAAACAACCAATGCTTGGCTTATACACCAGGCTTATAATGGATACAACATGGCGGATGACAATACCCAAGAGCCCTAGTATAGTGAACATTTCTGTTTAGCCAATAGGCGCATATTCCACCTACGTCAATAGTCAATAGTAAATGTGGTATTGACGTGGTAGCAGACATTTTTAGACTGTCTTTAATGTCTGCTACCACGTTAATACCATATTTACTATTGACTATTCACGTAGGTGGTAGCGCCATAACGATGTTTGGCTGCCTTTAGATTCATTGTGTGCATGTACTGAGCATGTTTAATGCTTGAAACTACATTTAATTATATTTACTACACTTCTCATTTCCATACCTGAGGGACATGGAAGCGAATCCAGGATAAAAGTGGCGACAAAACCTGTAGCCCAGGCAGAACATCGATGAAAATAATTTCGCACAGATGCCAAACGAGTTCCATATTGTAGAATGTAGGAATGCACTTCAAATACTCAGCCTTCTGGTCAGGCCCGCTTGTCTCAGTCGCGGATTGAAAATTTTCGAGGCAGACACGAAGAACACTGCGATATTGTCGGCTCAGCTTCAATACCTGCAATGCAAAATTGAAGAACTTTATGCATAGTGTCAGACAGTTGGAATGCCTTTCAACTACTCTGTATCTTGAGCAAGTACGCTAGTTTCAGCCGAGGAATCAATATTTTCGAGGTAGACACGTAGGGCACTGCGATACTGTGAGCTCAGCTTCAATATCATAATATGTATACCATTAAGTAAGTAACTCAATGGAGACAAAAAAGTGTAAATCAATCATTGAAGCTGTCAGGTGCCAAGGTAGATTTGAAGACACTACCAATATTTGGAAAAATTACAACAATTCATTTAGAGTACCGAGACCAAGCATAAATCCCGGCTGGTGTAGAGAAAAGTTAGCTTGCCATAAAATGTGTAGAGTAATAAAATTAAAGAAATTTGCACAATTTCCACAAAAATATATATATTATTAAAAATTAGTTACGGCTGTTTCGGTGTTTCACCATCATCAGATAAACAAGTTTCTACCTAAAATTAAGCTCTAAACCAATGGGATGGGAGGGGGGAAGGGAACAGTTGCAGCCAGGTCGAGGAGTGGGGAGGGATGTATGAAAGTTATGTCATTTACCAGATTACAACCATTAAACAATGTTTTTTTTATTTCAATACACTCTAATCTGTCTAATAGCTTCCCCTTCCTGCAGTCAAGTCATCCCTCCCCACTCCTACACCTGGCTGCAACTGTTCCCCTCCCATCCCATTGATTTAGAGCTGAATGTCAGGTAATATCAGGTAGAAACTTGTTAGTCTGATGATGATGGTGTAACACCGAAATAGCTGTAACTAATTGTTAATTTTTAATAATATATATATTTTTGTGGAAATTGTGCAAATTTATTTGTTTACATTTATTACTCTACGCATTATGTTTCGTTTCCACGAAGTCACGAGAGACTACATTACATTACATTACATTGGACTTGCCATAAAAGTAAGTTTGCTATAAATGACATTGATAACTTCCCAACTCATCTGTAGTTAAGTTTGGTAAAGGTATAAATAAATAAATAAATAATCTTTTATTTGCAAACAGAGCTAAAAGTCCAATAAAATGCAAATGTTAAATAAAGAGTATTGAGTACGCGATATTGTATCTATAATTTATCTCTTTAATATGGTTAGGGTATTTTAAAATGAATGGTGTTTAATATTAGTAGAAACTGAACGTTACCTCCATATGGAAATCGGTAGTCCCGGATTTCTGGGCCACTTTCTGAGCAAACAAAAAATATCCGCAAGATTCAGCGACCAATTTCCTGGCGATCGGATGAAAAAGAATAGACCGCCTACGCACTTGGTGCACCTGAATAAAAAAGAACAATATTGATGAGTTACTTCGGAGAGACTTGATAGCGTAGCAAGTCACAGCCGCACGATGGGGCCTTCTACGACGAGGTCGCTTGTGTCTGCAGTCCTGTCAATGATGAACCACGACTGCATCCAGAGCCATCTGCACAGATTGGACCTAGTAGAATATCATATCTATCTTTTTTCTATTTGAAATCGCGTATTAACAATTTAATGAATGTATTCGATTAAACTCTTCAGTCGCCACACTAAGTAACCTAATAGGTACTTGCGTCAAGTTACGACACGTCTCCGACCGCAAGGTGTGTAGACACTCGCACAAGTACAAGCACGCTACCTCATTGCCACTTGAAAACTGCCCCCCTCCCCCCTCTTACGAGGCTGAGGGTATGGCCGACTAATTGACTAACTGTAAGGCTCTGGGCAATGATGAAGACAATAAAGACTTGCAGCATCAGTCAGAACTCTACTGGGCGACGCGGCGTCTAATGATAGAAATGGGCGGGCGTTGGATGAGTAAGAATGAACCACAAGGCCACAAATTCTGGTCAACCCGAACTTAGAGGCACCCTACACAGCTGCTGACATCTTTGATGCAATCGACAAGACCGTCTATGTCATATCAACTACTGTACAATCAGGCATTAAAAGCGTGTGATATGCACACGCTAAAGAAGGGCTCAGTTTGTCCACTGCCACTTGTAGCCGGTCTAGGTTTTAAGGAAGAGCATATTCCAAGACGGTCTATCATCTATTCTCTTCGAAGGGATATCGAATCGGCTTCATCCGTGTTGAAATTTAGAAAACAGTTACAAGAGGATGTGCGAAGTGGAATATTCGAAAAGTGGATGTTTTTTATTAGCATTCGTGCTATTTCTGCACACACTACTACTACTAGGTAAACCTTGCGCACATAAGCAAGCTTTCCAACATTAATAGAGCAATGTCTATGGAACCAACCTTATCAACACATGGAGCATACTGACTTTTTCGGTCATTGCCTCTGTTGGTATGAGTGGAATCGAAGGCATGGACTCCAAATTTGTTCACACCCGCCCATGCCAGTTTTATTCCAGCACGTTCACACAGTGGGTCTGGTATACCCTGCAATATTTAAAGGTACGTATTGATTACTCAATCAATCATTCAATCGTGTACTGTCATTTTATCTGCATCCATGCAATCCATGGACGCAGCTCGACCTCGTCATAAAGCGAACTACTCGACAAAATAATTAAGTCACAAAATATAAAATATAAACAAAACAACATTGGTGGGGCTCTCAGCTAGAACTAGGGTTGCCACCTATACGATATTATATCGTTCTACGACACATCTTACCGACATACTGTATTTTAATTGTAATAAGACCCCGTACACTCACTCACGGAGTAAGGACAACACCGCTGGAGCAGTACCTTCACCCTTTTTCTGAACTGTGAGATTTTGGCCTTTCAAGGAACTTGGCAATTTATTGTATAGTCTTAGCCCCATTTGATGGGGTCCAGTCAGTGTTTTGGCTAGTCTGACTAGCTCCCCGTGTGTGGTGGTCATGTTTGTCACAGTTGGATGTAAGCGCTTGTTTCAGTGTGTATGTGACAGTTTCCAAAATGTAAAGACCAGCCAGTGGGAGAATCATCATTGAGCGAAAAATGGGTCCACAAGATACCCTCTGACCCCAAATACCCATAAGAGCCCACACAGCCCTCTTCTGTAGGCGAAAAACTCGCCCTACATCTGAAGAGTTGCCCCAACAGGTCACTCCATAAGTTAAGAGGGACTGAAAAAGGCTGAAATACACAGTTCTAAGCGTATCAGAGTTTACCCGGTATGACAAATTGCTGAAGGTCTTCTCCTATCGTCGGCATCTATACTCCTCATAGCCTAGTCAGTTAGAAATGAAATGCGTCTTTATTTTAAGCAAGCATCGTAGAGACTGAAGTCAAATGAATGCTAGCATGATAAAAAAATGTAGCGAATTACCTACCAATTTTAATACTTTCCTTGTTATAAAGGGAAAACACTGGCAACTGGCATTACAATTTACAGTATCTAGTCCAGTAGTTATGTGGTTTTTCGAGTTACTCAAGCCTCTCCCTCATGATATGATAAGCAAGGCGGGAAGTGAGAACATTACAACATATTGTATACATTGAAATATGCGCTTTATTTTCATATTTTCTTCAGAAAGTCAAGTCAAAATTACTGGGACTACACTCTATTGATAGACGATAGTCCGAATTCCGCGTTACAGTCTACCGGTGCGGTTGCCTTGGGTTTCTATACGAACGCAAACTTACAATGCAAGGAACATTTTTCGACAATCTTGCCGCTGGTTTGTACACTTCTGCCATTGCTACTTAGTAATTATAAATTAATAGTCGTAGAGCTAAAAATTGTGGAGGTTTCTTTTAAGAATTATTGCAAAACATATTTTAAAATTGCATTCAAAAATTCAAATTTGTTTATTTTATTGTTTGCTTTTTGTTTACGATTTGGACTTTATGCGACATCTAGTGGTCGGATCTCGAAACAGTTATTACTGTTTGAAATTGCGCTTTTTTAGGGCCTTTAAAATGTTCAAATCCTAGTATATTAGATGTCGTCAAAAACTTGTTTTAATATTAACATTATTTAATATCAATTAATATTTCTACACGTAATCCATGGTTAACATTGAGGAATGGCCTTGATTTCGAACATCAACCGAGACATAAAGACATTTAGTGTCATGACAGTAGACAGAAATCTCACGTAATCGGAGGTGAGGTAACCCTAATATATTTCAAACTCCATTCTATCTAGTGTATACTGCAAATATTTCGGGACGGGTCCCGGTAGGGCCGCCCTCTGGCTACTGCCTTGTTCAGTACTATTGAATGAAGAACCCGTAGAATCTGGTCTGGGCTGGTGGCCCGTTCAAAGTTCACATTCATAACAACCACGGCCCATCAGCCCGGATTCAACTGGTTCTTCATCTGACTCCGGCCGTGAAAGCCTTTGCAGTTACATTAATTAGTACTATTGTGTATTTTCTACTTATTCAAATGATCAAACTGTCCCCTCAGCAGCAGACACATAATGGGAGTGTCTCAGTGCCGGTTGAAGTGTGGAGTTGTTCCTCTGCGGATAAAGTACCCAAGTCCTTATTTGAAAGAAAGACCGCACCCTTTAAAATTCTTACGTACCTATAATAAATATCACATGCTTGCCAAGCTACTATTAGGTAATCACAAGACATTCCTACCAAAATTAGGATTAAGGTGGAACTGGAAGTCGTCGGTTTTGTATAATATCGTACCTAGCTTATATATTACAAACTAGAAGACCTATTACATTTATGCCAGACTCTAGGCCTCTCGTTTAAGAAATATTTAGTGGACAGATCCAGTTTTTTCACCATTATTTCTCCATGGATCAAAGTAAAAAACAGTAGGCTTGCAGTATTAGACTAAACATTATTAGGCTGTTTTATTGTTCATTTACATTTGCGATAAGGAAATTATACACATGTGAACCGAAAATTGTTGTTGCGTGCCCAAGGTTTTGGTCTATGGGTAGGTAGTATTCTACAGCTTATACTCTGCGGTTTCTTAAACATTCCATGTAGGTATCTCTTCAATTATGAAGTTTCGTATGGAAATCCAACACAGCAGAATGCCCTCCTGTGATTAGCGCGGTGAATTCTCTTATTTACCTTATGGCCATTAGCAATTATATGCTCCATTACTCAGCGTTGGATCATATACGATGCATCTTTCTCTTTAAGATAAGTATGAGGATGCGCCACACCAATCACAGCGAGGCGGATGCCCACCATGTTAGATTATTCAGTAGGAAAGTTCTCCATTATCTGCAAACCGAAACACCAACAAGCTCAAGGCAAATAAATTTGGAAAAGACTCACTATAAAAATATACACAATTGCGGCTTATCCTAAGAGATCACTATAAATATTGAAGCATTACCTACATTTAAGTACAATTGCGTTTGTAGCTTATCTACTATCTCTTCAACTCCAGGAGTTTTCATCTTGAGGACTATGGGATAAATATTAATCATGAATCATACTGCATAAATCATACTACATTATCATACATTAACGATACTACCTTAATTCGCAAACCACATAAATCCAAAATTGGCGAAAAGAGATATCCGCTTATAGTTATGGAAAATATAGGAAATACGGATTCAATGAATTTTTTATTCGTATTTTTTCTCCTGAAAAGCTACGATTATGGATTTATTTGATTTGCACCTATGCAGTTTTCGTCATACTGGCTTTTTAGGCAAAGACCTAAGCTCCAATAGAAGAAACGCACGTAAATTGGGATCTGTCACTTTTTCCATCATTCTAGCTTTAGCACTTTCACCACCGTCTCCCAATATCTTAGCTACTTCTTCTGCGTAGGCGATCCAGACGCAGTTGGCACACCCAGACATGCAACAGTTGGTCGGTTCTGGTGGTAAGGTCGGGACGTCGTTGCCGTTGCTACTGTTAATAAGGCGGTATAGCCGTGTACAGCTGGTCTTGGGTAATGTGGAAGCTCTTGACACCAAGCAGTTCATACTGCAGCCTGAAAATATACAATTCATATTTAGAATTTTGGTGTATACCTTTATAACTGCATTTAAGCAGTGAGATAAGACATCATAAATCATAATTATTGCATAACTCCAAGAGAAGCTTTGCGTAGAATAGCAGGGACAGATGAGAACATCTTAAGTCACACCCGCGTTAACAGGGCATAAATTGTCGTCAAATGTTCATTCTGCTTCTTGCATTCCTTGCTAAGAACTCCATTCGTTTATGATTAATGAACTCTTTACATGCAATCTCAGCGCGTATAAGGTTTATACATAAAGGTAAATATTTACTGACTCCTAGTTAAAATTAAGTATGGTGCCTATATGGCTATATAATGCGCCTTGTGGTAGTACTCGATTGGATGCTTGTTAGTCTACATTTTGTTCTTACCTTTTTTTTATGTACCCAGAGCTATCGCTGTCTTATTATTAAACCAAAATGTTGCATTTCATCTGAAAAATATGCATTGTAGCTAGTTTCATCTGTGAAAAGTTGGTGAAGGTCTGCCTTGCTTGCTAGAGTGCTGGACGCTACCAACACCTTCTTTTCACTCCACCAACACAAAATGAGTGCGCTTTTTGACAATTTAATTGGCATAACTAATAATAAAATTAACAATTTACAAAGCTCTCACATAATAAAATAAAATTTAACATTTTCAACCTTCAATCAAAAAAGGGTCAATGTTTGTTTGGGTTGGCATAAAATTTTCAAATCTGCGACATTTCTACTGCCACGTGTCAGTTTAAGCGCTAATTTCAAAACTTCTTCAACATCCATTTAGAAAAATTAAAATATAATTTGAAAACTTCTGTTGTCACTCTTATCTTAATTTATACCTTCCCCTGTATTTTGAAGTTTGCAAATCCAATAATAACATTCAAAATCTTGTAAAAATTTGGTTATGTCCTGGTCCTGTCTTATAAATGGGCAGACTGGGCATTTGCCCAAGGTGCCAGTCGAAATGAAAATTCCCTCATACGAAATTAATAACTACTGACTTTTCTAAGGTTGTCTAGCCGTGTACCAGCTGAAGCTAAGGCGCGGATTCCACCAACGTCAATAGTGATATTAAATGTTTTTTGACGTGGTAGCCGACATTTTTAGACAGTTTTAGCCATACTAAAAATGTCTGCTACCACGTAAAAAAACATTTAATATCACTATTGACGTTGGTGGAATCTGCACTTCAGCAGAGAAAAATTAGTCCAAATAGACTGTTGTTGCAGCAACCCATTTACTCCAATGAAAGATTTGCCATCAGCACAGTTGCCGTAGATTTGTCTATTGTACTTGTCTATTGGGCCTAAATAGAAGAATCTGTCACCTCTGCGATTATTATTGAATGTAACTACAAAAATCCAGTAATAAATTGCCATGAGGCGATCAAATATATAAATCATAATATAACAAGCCCACTGTCTTAGCGTCAGTTAAAGACGTAATTGTAACAGATAAGGGGGTCAGGTTGTCCACCATTACTTAAACAGCTGGAAAAGGTAGCTGAAGCCTATCATAAACAAACAATTTTAGATAATAGGTGAACAAGACTGAGCCAGTCCGTGTATTAAACATAGCTATCGGCTTATCAGGCAGTAGCTACAACGATAATTCATAGAAAACAAATTGAATTGAAATACTGAAATGCGACATTGTCTCAATTTCAACTAATTAGACTCATAATTTTGTTATGAATAAAATAAGTTTAAATTCAGTTAGGTTCGGCTTAACCGAAATTAGAGGATAGAGAAAAACTGGCTTTGCCGGGATTCGAACCCACGATCTACGTCTAACCGGGGTGTTTTGGTTATTAAGTGGAGGTTACCTCTTCGACCAAAGTTGGGCTATATGGGCTTACGCTCATCGCCGTCATTGATGTATTGTCAGAAATGTATTTATTTTCTCTTAAATGTAATTGTCAATTTTCTGGTCAATACACAATTATTATTATTATTATTAGTCAATTTAATGTCAGTGTTATGTACACCATGTAATACTGCAATATAGTAGGATATTAGGTTTTTCTATTTCTATGGTTGGCAGAGGTATCCTCACGCTGAGTTATTTCTCTATTTTCTCATTTTTCAATTAAAAAAAAAAACTTTTATGGACTTAGGCCTAACTTATAGTGGCCCATTGGTCCCTTGTCCAATACCATCGACCCCATGGATTTCTGTCACTATTTATATTGTTCCAGTATGAATTTTAGGCCATTAACAAACTGGTGTACGTCCTCGAAGTCAACCAACACCGGCTACAAGCGATAATGGACAAGCTGAAACAAGCTTACCATTGACGCCATGTAACAGGCTTACAGATACGAGTCATGTCGAACATAGCAATATGCAATAGCATGGCGGCCGGGGCTTTGGCTTAGGTGCCCATTCCATTGACCGGCTAGGGCTATTACCAAAAACGGTGACGTGGTAGCAGACATTCAAGACTTAGGTAGCGTTTCCACCGACCTCGCATTGCAAAATTGACGGAAATGTTTATTTTCCTCTATGCCATAGTTAAAATTGATCAATGATCATACAGTAAAATCACAAACAAACTAAAATTAAAAAATGGCGTCATGGGATATGTTAAGTACAAACATTTTAATAGATTTCTATAAAAAGAAAAATTCTAATTTCCGTCAATGTCATTTGCATTCTGCAATGCAAGGTCGGTGGAAACGCCACCTAAGTCTTGAATGTCTGCTACCACGTCACCGTTTTTGGAAATAGCCCTAGCCGGCCAATGGAATGGGCACCTTAGAGACACTTATTATAATTACTAATTTATTCTGCTACGGGTTCGGGTTGAAATTGCACATTTAGATAACGTAACTAGCCCGTTATTGCAGGCGCGGATCTAGAATGAGACCAAGGAGGGGGCTATGATTAAATACGAATAAAAAAGATGAATTGCAATTTTTTTTGTTGAAAAATAGGGCTGAAATATTGGGGTTTTACGCATTTTCAGAGCAATAAGGGTTCTATATTATAGGTAATTAATACAATTGAGGGCAAGGGGGGCCCGGGGGTCTCCCCCCGGTAGAAAATTTGTGAAAATTTGGACTGAAATAGTGGGGTTCTACGCATTTTGAGGAACCTAATGGGGGGGGGGGGCGTAGATCCGCGCCTGCGTTACTGTACGACATAAATATAGCCAATATTACACAAATGAATGAAAATCACAATAGGTAATAATTATTAAATAGAAATCCGAATCTTGAGTGATTCTTAATCCTAACTTCTAAAATAGCAACGATATGGTATTATCATATAGTACTCAGAAATAAGAGTCGTTAATACTTTAAGATAAATGGAACAAATTAGATTACTCGTATCTTCGTGGTATTTCATTTTAAAGAAATAATAAAATGGGAAAAAATTAGTGTTTTATTAAAACTTGTTATAAATAATAACTAATGTTAGTGAGACCCAAATAAACGTTAGGAAGTTAAATTTGACTAATATACCTACTAATGTTACTACAAAACTGTGAGCGCTGTCATCCACATATGGAACCCATTAGCACAGTTCTACCTTATCATTTGAGATTTTCTCAACCCGAAGAAAATATAATAATAATAATTTGTGTATTTTTTACATTTTAACATTTCTACAGATATTGTAGGCCCCCTTAACCGAAGGTGTGCGGGGTACCTTCTCAATCGAGGTGACACAATTAACATATTAATTACACCAGAGATAATCGTAATAATTCAGTAATAATAATATGTACTTATATACTATATAGTAAAGTTGGTAGTAGTGACTTTGGTATACTTTAATTTGACTTAAATATACTGTATACTACAGTAAAGTTTTACAATAGTCAGTGATTGGTTTCCTATTTATAGCTTTGGTACCCCCGGTAGTTATTTTAAAAGAATTATATAAGGCATTTGCTGGGTACCAAAAGCTTCGTCTAGACGTTGTTTTAGCTGGAAAGACTGACAAGCCCGAGCGCAGCGTTGTTCGTATTTCGGGTAGTAGTTTTTATTAGAGAGGACTCTAAATATTTTTTGACATAAAGTAAAATCACTTTCTTATGCATTTTTTCTTCTTCTTTCCCCTTATGCATTTCAATATGACAAAATATGCGCATATGACTGGAGAGTGAAAACTCTGGTATATTCGTTAAATCGGTGATAAGATGCAACTGTGCTAGCGGGTTCCCACTGCGGATGACAGTTCTCAGCGCTCAGGGTTTCTTTGAAAGTTAACTTAACGTTTATTTGGGTTTTACTAACTCTAGTTATTACAAGTTTTAATAACACAACATTTTTTGTTGGTTCATTAAGATAAATGAACATATATCAATAACAGTGGGACTTCACCCTTTAAAATTTAAATTAAAGTAACAAATCAGAAATAACGTTTTACGACTCTATAACCATCAAGTAGACTAACTGGTAACATCCGAGTTGATGGCACAATTGCTATGATTAGGTGCTACAACTCGGAAAATGATTGTTAGCCTAGCAAACTGCAGGTACGTAAACTTAAAAAAAATTACTTAATTAGGCTAGCGTTAATATTAATATGGAAGAAGCAAGCTAATGTACCGTAAATCAATTTGCCTTCAGTGAATTTGTAGGAAGACAAACTTAATTGCAAAGTTTCGGCATTGACGTAAATAAATTGGACGGTGAAAATAGCTGCAGCACCTAAAACAAGTACATAATATTCATTAATAATACCACTCGACTAACACAGACTTCACTATAATTTTAAACAAGTTCATTTTAAACGAGTCAGGCCCCCATTGTTGGGGCCTTTCATGTCCAACAATAATTTGGCCTGTTCTCCCCCCCCCCCCCCTGGGGTAGGGAATGGGGTGGTCTTGGGTTATAAGCGGGTAGAGCGGGTGGCCGGGCTCGGGACCCTTTTTCCGCCCCTGAGGCGCAACCCCTGTAGCCCGGTTTCTCCCCCGTACCTGCACAATGCACACTCAGTCGTCAGTATAGTACCACTTTTCGACTGTACCAGTCTTGTATCTGTTCTTGGTCTAGCTCGGTCCGAGTATGTTCATATTAACTATTTGAGTCTAGTTCTCCCCCTCGGTCCGCGGTGACCAGGGTGGCCATTTGCGTGATAAATCAATATGCGTGAATTTTAGATGAATGTCAAACTTAATTGTTAACTAAATAATTAATGGTAATTTAAGTATATAATAAAGTGTCAAACCTAGATATTGGACTTATTATTCCTTTATTTGGCACCACATTGCCCGGAGGTCTGAAATACCGCGTGTGGCCAATACACCCATAATAAAGAAAATTTATGAAAATAGTCTTACCATAAATTGAGACTTGACTACCATCCAAAGTTTATACTGGTCATTTGGTAAAAGCGTTCATTGAACGGGCGGTAGAATTGGCGTAACCTCTGAAGAGCGTTCGAGTCGATAGTGGGATGATTCCGCCCCTTAGTCTTTCCCAGGCAATGCGGTGTTGAACGGCCCTCTGACTTGAGGAGGCATGGAAAGCCCTTGGTAGAATTGAAGTAGAAATATTTCTCTGTCACAACTGGTTTCAAACCTAAGAAATCCTGGGAAAAAAACAACATATAATATATAATACCATATAATATAGACAGTTCATACAATACTTGAGACACTAGATGTGTCAACAGTATATAATACAATTGGCACCCGAAAATTAAATACTTTTCATTTTTTATTTCATTAACTCCGCAAGCTATTAAAAATTTGGCTCATATAAGTTGTAGAAGACTATTTCGTGCGTCATATAATCGGGTATTTTTACTTTTCGGTTTTGTAGTTTTAGTCCCCAATGGTTTTTATGAAAGAACTAATGTACCAAAAATTAATATTTCCTTTTATATTATACATGATGTAGTTTTCTATAACTTACATGAGCCATATCTTTAATAACTTACTTTGTTAATGAAATAAAAAAATAAGAAGTCAATAAAGACAACAAATTTTGGGATGCTCTCTGCAGGCTGATCATGGCGATTGGTATTAACCATTAGTAAATATTTAATCTATGGTATTAACTTACTCCTGGGATTAAAACTGTAAACAAACAAATTTTGAATAGCACTATCCATTATAAAATTGTCTTGTTTACATTTTTAATGCCAGGGTTTTACATTAAGGCGCCCATTTCACCGACCGGCTAGGGCTATTTACAAAAACAGTGACGTGGTAGCAAACATTCAAGACTTAGGCGGGGTTTCCACCGACCTCGCATTGCAGAATTGACGGAAATGTTTATTTTCCTCTATGCCATAGTTAAAATTGATCGATGATCATACAGTAAAATCACAAACATACTAAAATTAAAAAATGGCGTCATGGGATATGTTAAGTACAAACATTTTAATAGATTTCTATAAAAAGAAAAATTCTAATTTCCGTCAATATCATTTGCATTCTGCAATGCGAGGTCGATGGAAACCCCGCCTAATTCTTGAATGTCTGCTACCACGTCACCGTTTTTGAAAATAGCCCTAGCCGGTCGGTGGAATGGGCGCCTTACCCCGGTATTCTAATCGCCATGATCAGCCAGCAGTACATTACTATTATTATTATTTATAATAAATCTGGAGAGAGATTAAACAAAGTACTAATACCAAAAATATTAAATGAACTTCCTCCACAAATGAAAAGATTTAAACAGATGGGTGAGTTAAAAGCGGGCATTAAGAAATGGTAGGGAGGACGGGAAGAAGAATGAGAAATTGTCAATGTAATTGTAATAATAAAATAAATAAATAAATAAAATATAAAATAAAACAGAATATTAATATATCAAGTAAAAATAAAATAAACTATAAATAAATAACAAAAAAAATTGTTTAGTAGCACTGTACCTTTATTGTATAAGCCCGTTGTCCCAAACAAGCGCTAGCTTGGGAATGCGAGATGGTATATATTGTATTCTATATTTTTGTAAATCTATGCTCCTTGTCCAGGGAATACTGGGCAAGGAAAAGAAAGAAAGAAGAAATACTACAATTTTTCGTATTGTATAATTCATAACACAATCGCATCATCAAAAATTAAAACTACACTGTATAATTTATATCAAATAGTCCTCTGCAACTTGAATGGACTAAATATTTAATTACTATATACTTTAACTACTATAAAACTATTTTAATGTGATTCGGGGTATCTAAGCTCCATATCCTATCAAGAAAACTTACTTGAAGCCGAGCCATCTCAGCGGCAGGATCGACAATTAATCGCTCTCCACTGACAAATAGGAACTGGTTGAGGGGGAAGAACCGGAGCCAAGTATCTAAATGTTTGGCATAAACACCGATACGGACGGGACCCCAGGACGTGTCCACAGGGCCCTCAGTCCCATTTTTGAATGCCAATTCTTCAAACGGACGCATATCTGCCTTCTTACTGAAAAACAATGATACATTAGTATTATTACTTATATATATATATATTATTGGCAATCGATTCTAGAGTTCTATATAGCAGTGATAAGCTCCCGCCAAAACGTTTTGGGCCCACATCTTTTAAATGTATGGTCGTAGGAAACATGGCAGGTGGACCCAGAAATTAAAAATATTATTTTTGGCGGGAAGCAAATGTCTCATCTCTATTATAGGGGTCTTACAGTGTTGGTGTTATCGAGTTAGTTGTGCTATCCAAGTTAACACACAATCGTGAGTAGACCTCGGGAGTGAGTTATCATGCTATATTTAACAGGGTAAACAACGTGGTAGTAGTCAGACGTTCGTGGCACGGTTTTAAAGAAAGTGGCAGAACTCTATTCAAGTGCCACATTTGTTTATATTTTTTGTTCATTTTGAGTATTATAATTTTTAGTATTTACGATAATTGCTTGCGCCATAATAGATAATACAAATAAATTTAAATATTACAAAATTTTAAACGCGTGTTTCAAATCATTCAACAAAAACAAAGATGGCGGCGGTCAAACGTGAGCTATCGATCGCAGCGCTAGCTAAATAACACGTTAACCAACTTGAAAGTGTGTTTAGGATAGCACGCTGGTTAGCTTGGTTATAGGTGTGTTAACTTAACTTGATATAACTAGGTATAACTCGATAACACTATGAAGACCCCTTATATACAGTATAACCTTCCGGTTCTTAGTCTAGTTCTCTATTTACTAGACTATTCCTAAGATCCTGACCTATAAACCTCTCCCAAATTAAATTTCAGATCAACATACATGAGTAACTTACCTAGAGGCTTGAGCATAATCAGACACGACCCTAGTAGTAGGGTCTCGAACTACCACAACTAATTTTGCTGAGGGGTTCATCCGAAAGACCCGCTGTGGAACTTCCCTCGTTACAAAATAGCTTGGGGTTTTCTCCATTGTCACCTGAAATAATTAGAAATACAAAAGAAATGAAAAGAATCATAGGACAATGCATAATGCAATTCATTGGGGTCATAATAAATGCATACAATAAATTGAATTTTCTACCTAGTAGTACTAGTAGTTGCTGCTAGATCGTATTTTAGTCTCCTTTAGGCGGTAAGAGTCTCTGCTGTAGAGTGTATAGAAATAGCCATATTATTGCTATTGCCAATATCCGTAATAGGGGGTCTCCCCTGGGTGCTTCGTAGAGAAAATAGGCTCCAAGTAGTGGGTTATAACGCATTTTAACAGCATTAAAGTTTAGATTTTATTAAGTTTACTGAGGACGGCTTATTTATATTACCGGTACTAGAGTTATTTAATATTTAAATTTAGTTTTATACTTCAGTCATTAGTGGTACAATTTATCATTTTATGTATTGTTGCAAAATTGGAATAAATAAATATTTGATTTGAATTCTCAAACTTTCACTTACGACTTGTTTCAGAGCACATATAAAGGACATGAACGGTGTGAATATGAAAGCACCCCCCGTATTGTACACACCTTTTCGCCCTTTCGGGTGGCTATTTATATTATTCGCAATTTTATTGCAATTTTTAACACGGTTGATACGACTCTGGCTAGTCAAGGACAGGGCAGGGAATATTTGTATATTTGTATCTCTGAATGCATGGAAGCAGAAAAACTGTACCTGTCCTTCCAGAGTAAGAGGCATTCTTCTCCGATACCACCGTAAGCCTCTTTTGTAAAATTTATCAAAAAAGTGTATTTCGGAGCCGGCAGCTCGAATGTCCGGATGCAGGCGGGCAAACTCGAGCAGTGCTCTAGTTCCGCCCTTCTTAACACCAATGATTAAGGCATCGGGCAGGCGGCGTGTGGGCTGTAGACCTTGCTGTCGTAAAAATCTATATTTTGGCGCTCCATCGAAAATCGAGTCCTGCAAGACGAAGAATCAGTATCAGTCAGGGCATGTAGAGTAGTGGCAAGAAGTAAGAACTCGGACTTACACCTGAAAGGTTGTTGGTTCATTTGCTACATTTTCTGGTCATGCTTCGGAGGGCATGTAAAACAGACAGTCCCGGTCCTTCCTAGTTTAGTGTAAGAGAGGTCTTTACCGGTTGGTAATAGAAAAAAAAGTCACTATATATTTATCTATTTATTCTGTTCAATTTTAATAAAGCTAACTAATAGGTTGGGACGGTTTGTAGGAATACCCACCGCTTGAAAGGAGGTCGTAATAAATAGACTAAATTAAATTAAGGAGCTTAAGATGTTAAAAGCTATTATTCTGCTCAGTACTGAGTTTATAGAAAAATCATATATAC
Source organism: Psococerastis gibbosa (assembly GCA_963971405.1). Taxonomy (NCBI): domain Eukaryota; kingdom Metazoa; phylum Arthropoda; class Insecta; order Psocodea; family Psocidae; genus Psococerastis; species Psococerastis gibbosa. Next base: position 6,993,346 of record OZ020490.1, on the reverse strand, counting down.
CATGGTTCTTCCAAGGACGGTTACAGGGGGGGGGGGGCTAATTGGCTTCTAGCTAGGCGGCTAGATCACTTTCTGACATGACGTAGAAGGAACTGTTATCGTCGACTGCTGCAGCTGCAGCTCCACTTTCATTGACTATTCCTTAATTTAACAATAAACCAATGTAAAGTTCAATCCTGTACTTTTCTAGCTAGGGGCACAGTGAAGCGTACACTTGTAATACCTACATCTTTGGTTTCAGCAACAGTTTCCAGAGGTACCACTCTAACATTATCAATGCTCTGTACATCTGCAACAGCCGCATCCTCGTCTGTTATCATGTCCAAAGCAGCTCTTCCATGCTTGCGAAGTAAGTGCTTCAAGTTTTTTACTACGCAGGAATTAAGTGTTAATGTAGAGTATGCCACAAGTAAACAGAACAAAAGGAAAAAGCAGGGATAAAAGGACTTATAGCATAACCAATTTTTCATTGAGACTGTAAAATTATGTAAACGGTAACATTTTTAGTCATTAATATATTAATTAAATTGATTTTTACATTTACTTTACACAAATTACAAATGTATACAAATACATAACTTTGCGACAAAATTTTGCCAACATGATCAAATTTACATTCCCATTAAAATTTTAGCGCTTGGGGTGAAAAAGCAAAAAAAAAAACAAAAAAAAACTATAATATAATTTTACATATTTTTTAATACAGTTCACAACTAACGTAAATAAGTATGTTTAACAAGATATACTTACTTTAGGTTCAAAGTATTAGGTTTTACCATAAATTAAAGGTTTCTTTAAAAATGTAACTCATTTATTGGTTTGAAGCAAGCGCTATATCGCGCACTAGTAAAGTTGTAGTGATTTAATTTTTAGTGGCATATGAGGTTATTGATCTAGCTCTTTGCGTACACCGTTCAAAATGATACTTCGTACACTGATATCCACATAGGTTACACCGTCACGTTTATTGTGTATTGTGTTTGTGTTATTTGAAATGCCGCCTGTTTCAGAATCGACGTCGACAGACGACCTCATACTGGACCCCTGCGTTGATTGCAGGGAGCAAGTTGAAGAAGAAGAAGGAGCTCTACGGTGTGATAGATGCGAAAACTGGGTCCACAAGAAATGCTGCAATCAAAAAGAGGCGGAATACAATGTAATTAAAAGCTAAGGAAGAACGCTGGGCTGATATACCTATGCGACATATGTAGACCTCTTATTGGCAAGCACCTACTGCATATCTCCCTAATCCACGATCTTAAAAACACTATGGAGGATGAAATGACATTCTTGAAAATCCAACTCAATGAAAAGCTGGAAGACATCCAACGGAAAATACGTGCAGATCTCGCTGAAGAAATGAACTCCTTCAAGATGAAGAGCGCTGAAAGAAGCACCAGTTCGGAAGCCCATCCATTGGCTCCCTCTCCCCCCTTAAGAAAGGAAGAAGAGGAGAAAAGAGAAAGACAACAAGCCCGGAAAATGAAGTCGGCCCCCCAACCACCAAGCGAGCTAAGTGGTAACAATATTAACAACATTAATAGAGATGGGAAAGACAGACCGCCACTTACAGCAGCAAAGCAAATGCACTGGAGATTTATAGGTAGGCTTAGCAAAGACACTAGTACAGAAGCACTCACAGAACATATCGTCAAATGTGGTGCGCTAGGCGAAATAATAAAATGTAACACATTTAAATGTCGCAGAGAAGAAAACTTCAAAATGGAGAAAGTGCGGCCATCAAAAATCAAAATTTGTAAACAAACCTCTCGGGGTCTATCGCTCTAAGAACTAAGAAGGTGAAAGAACTCGCTCGGTGTAAAATCTGAATTGAAAAATGATCCCATTAAACGATAAAATAGAAGATTTTGTAGTTGATTTATTTAAAATTAATGCGGTAAAGTTTGGTGAATTTAAGCTTAAAGTTGGTATAATGTCGCCAATTTATTTTGATCTTCGTGTGATAGTTTCTTACCCAAAATTAATGGTAAGTGAATACATATAAATATCATCATAGAAACCTGATCAGCAGGTCGGCAATGCCGAATACAAATTGTCAAAACTATGTACTATTTTAAAAAGCTACGAGATTTTCCCAATGTTATGGTTGTTTTTTTTAATACGTATCTTTGCATCAGAGTATGGCGGGGATTCCACGAACGTCAATAGTGATATTAAATGTTTTTGACGTTTATAGACAGTCTAAAACTGTCTGCTACCACGTCCAAAACATTTAATATCACTATTGACGTTGGTGGAATCCCCGCCTAAGTTACAGCTAGTATCTAAAAGCATCCGCCTTCCGCTAAAAGCCGTCTGTGGGATGTAAGGAGCTAGCGTAGATGTGTCCTGTGAAAGATTTCGGTTTATTTTTACAGAAACAACTTTCCGACTTATTAGTTGAAGTAATGAGCAACGCAGCCCTAAAACCGAACCACATATGCGGCGTACCATACACTGCCCTGCCTATAGCAAGTCTCATATCCGTTGCTACGGACACCTCCATGATTGTGCGCAGAAAGGAAGCAAAGGATTATGGAACTAAACGGATGATAGAAGGAATATACAATAAGGGAGAATCGTGTGTTATCATTGAGGATGTTATCAGTAGCGGGTCCAGTATTTTAGACACTGTGCGGGTAAGTGTAAAACCCGAAAATAATTACTTCTTCTCTTTCGGATCCTTGAGTATTTCTTACCTGTTCGCTATGCCTGATGCCTTTACAAAGCATAAATTTGTTAATCATTGTTAACCAAGTTACTTAAGATCTATAAGGACATTTGGTAAAACTCACGGGCATAATACGAGGCATCAAAGTGATATAAACCTTGACCACGTGACATCGACTTTTCGTAAGAAGAGCATCCTCCATGAGGGGCTATCCAAATAGAAGTAGGGAACTAAAAAATCAAGACTGCGTTGAGAAATTCAAGATGATGGTATTAGTGTTATTTAGGCCGGCAGCCATCCCAAGTTGAATCCAGCGGACCAGAGCAGGTTCAAAGCTGCAGATAACTTGGTTGTGTGCACAGTGCCGGTAGGGAAACATGGTAGGACTTGTCCTGGTCACCTCCGAACTAATCGTGTGACTTCACTGTGTTTCCCAGGTGGTTCGGAATCCACTATAATCAGGAGGCCCACTGTCCTATGGGCCCACACCGTGGCCTGGGACTGTGTCCAACCATACTAATACTAGTACTACTACTAGTGTCATTGAACAGTGAATAATATTGATGAACTGAATAGCATCAAGTGAACTCAGTTGATTTATTAGCACATAGTGCTTATAAACACAACAACAACATAATTTCAGCTGGACGCATCGTATGTTTCTTCATAAACTGGTCAATTTTTTTTCGTTCTGCAACAGTCAACAACAACTGACTCCTTGTCTTCCACTCCCAAGGTCCCAACTTTCCTCCGGCGTTCTTTTCAGATCCGCATACGTTTCGCAGTTGAGATCCCTTAACCCATTCATCTGATCCTCCGGGATCGCTTTCAGTAGCCCAGAGTCACGCCCATTTTATGTCTTACCATAAGTTTTGTATGTTTCAGGACTTGAACAACGAAGGACTTGTAGTTAAGGACGCTGTTGTGCTGCTGGACAGAGAACAAGGTGCGCGGGATAACCTGGCAGATAAAGGAGTGACTGCGCATGTTCTGGTGCCCCTCAGTAAACTTTTGGACATTCTTTCCAGAAAAGGGTTAATAAGCAAGCAAGTAAGTACCCCAGTGGTGGATCTAAACATACCCAAAAACATATTTATTGTCATCATCATTAATAAGTGGGACATGATAACGCGCTTAGACTATACCAGTCAGTCTACGTGCGTGTCAAGTCGTGGTCACCTCCGATTTAATCGTGTGGCTTTACCATGTTCCCCAAGTGGTTCGGAATCCACTATAATCAGGAGGTCCACCCTGTCAGTCGACTCCCCTTTCCCCCGAGGTGAAAGAGTCTGTCCTTAGGGTGCCTCAAGTTAACGAACAGTCTCTCTCCCCCCGCCAGGCCGACAGGGTTGCTTAAAGCAGAAATGCTGAAAGCTGGCGTTGGAAACAACAACAGTTTCCCGGGTGGGATAAGTGGGCCTCCTCCACTACCCCTGTCTCTCCAACTCTGATTATTCAACACTTCCTCTGGTACTAGCACTAGCCCCGCTCTACTCAGATCGTCCTCAATCTGGTATTTTCTTCATTTATAATTGAATTCTTTACTTAAACGTATAAAAATTACATAAAAATAACAATTGTATTGTTATCAATAATAATCTATTGGTAAAGGTTAATGTCAATGTAAAATTACTTAGGTAAGGGTTAGTTACACTTACATTGCCTGCTGTGTTAGTCAGTATAGCGTCAGGGCCTCACAGTCATCGAACAATTAGGGTAGATGCTATTGTTCGATTCCACTATCCGTAGATTTACCTAAGCATGGTGTAACTTGCGTTCTACAAATAGTACGGTAATTTATTTTAAATAAGTTAATAAATTAACCATTTCAATCTTTTATTTTCCAGGTCGTTGAATCAGTACACGATTTTATTGTCAAGTCTCAGATCAACACGGATGGAACATTCAAATCTGCAGGTTAGCTAGTTTTGTTAAATTACTACCTATTAAATACTATAGGTACTAATATTCCAAGTTCCTTAGTCAGCAAACCACTGCCACCGGTTGATCAAGGCAAGGCTGCTTGTGAATGTGTGACTAAATGTGTGTGGGAACGTAGATGGTAGCGAATGTGAATTAGTGTGACTGTTATCTTGAATGGACGGTATGACTGATATTCGGTATGAATGTAGTTTACAAAATTACAGTATATTTCTATTAGACTATCGTTGATATGTACAGACGTACAGTTAGGTGTAAGAGAGGGCCATAGGCCCTAATCTCGCTGTATCTACATTATTATTTTTTCAAGAAAGACTTTAATATTATTATACTGCTAAATACTATTAGTAGTGTAATTGGAAAGGCGTTCACGGCCGGAGTCAGATGAAGAAACAGTAAAATCCAGACTGATGGGCCGTGGTCGATCTGAAAGTAAACTGCCAACGTTTCATCAACAGCTGCGGTCGACGTCTTCAGTGACGCTGACTTGGAAGGTTGTAGCTCGGCGGCTCCGTAGCTCGTCTCTCCCTTGGGGCACCTTGTGTAAGGCTGCCCTATGGTCTGGCATTCGTTCCACGTGCCCAAGCCACCTGATGTGGGCTCTCTTGATTTCGGGTACCGTCGTAAGTTTTTGGTATATCGCGTAGAGCTCATCGTTTCTATGGTCACGCTACTCTCTCTGTCCCTCCCTCTCTTCCTGATTTTGCACTGGTCCATACACCTTTCGGAGTATCTTACGCTCCCACCTTTCAAGAAGATCCTCGCTCCTCCGAGTCATAACCCATGCCTCACACCATAGGTTACGACTGCTCGGATTATTTTCTTGCATCTCCTCGATGAGGCTCTTGACGGATGAAATAACATCTGTTCCCAGCGCAGATTCTCCCTTTATTTCCTTGCTTCTCCCAATTTCTCATTCTCATGTACGCCGGTGACTCCAGTATGCCTATTCTGTTGAGGTAGGCTGCCAGTAAGTCGCATCCAGTGGTAATACAAAGTATAAACAAAGTTTTCAAGCTTAAGAGCATGACACGATCGCTGCGGATTCAAATAGGATGATGAATGGTACCGTGTGATTGCGGGAATAAACCTGGACTTGTTGTTTTCAGTCGTTACAACAGAATCCGCATCGCGACTGAGCCTGTCCCTGTCAGCACGAGCTCTTTTAGCGACTCATCCCCTTACAAAGCGCCTGCTGTTACTAATGGAGCAGAAAAAGTCGTTACTAGCTGTCGCCGCGGACGTTGAAACTAGCGAGGAACTACTAAACGTCGCAACAGACGTCGGACCGCACGTCGCTATCTTGAAAATCCACATGGACGCCGTCAGGGATTTTTCTGCTGACACTGTTAAACAACTGAAGAGCTTGGCAAATAAGTTTCAGTTTGTTATTATGGAAGATAGGTAAGTCCTCTAGACTAGTAGCGTATTGTCAGAAAGAAAGTAATCAAATTTTCCAGAATTTATTAGTCTGCATCCCAAAACGACCTTGGTACTGGAAAAATCCTCTCCCAAGAAAGGTACAAACCACGGCCATAAGACTGCGGCTAGGTCACGCCTCCTTCCCATGCCATCTGGCACGGATCGGTGTCCGAGAGTCTCCTCTCTGTGAGTGTGGGGATCAAGAGGGTACTCCGGACCACATCACTTTTGAGTGCGCCCTCTACAGCCGGGAGAGGACAGAGCAGGTTGCAGGACCAGGGGAAGTTTCCGCCATTCACATATATGGATGTGCTCCAGGACTTGGACAGAGAGGTGTTGACAGGTGGTCAGCTTCCTGGAGAGTATCGGGCAAAAGTGGTAGGACGTTGGGCAAGCTGTTTTAGACGGTCCCTGGGCTACCTCGTTGTCCAGTGAGCTCGCGATAGCAGTCCTTTGCCAGATGGATTTGGTAATGGCCGTATACCCTTAGCAAAAAAAAAAAGTCTGCTATATTTACTCAATTTTATATCTATTATAGCCTACCAACTGATTAATAATAAAGCATCTACGGGTTCACACTTACCGGTTCTGTTTACGTAATTTCATGCTGGCCTTAGCTGACGTAATATACTATACTGTACTTTGTGCTTTCAGAAAATTCGCCGACATTGGTAACACAGTGTCCCTTCAGTTCGCTAACGTGAAAGATTGGGCGGAATTAGTAACCGTTCATTCCTTGCCAGGCCCATCCATTATTTCTGGCTTGAAGAAAAGCGCGGGAGCTGAACCTCGCGGTGGATTCTTGGTGGCGGAACTGAGCTCTCAGGGTGCGCTAACCAATTCGGCTTACGCTCAAGGTAAACCTAGGCACGACATAAGAGGGGTTTCCACCGACCTCGTTTTTGAACGTGAGCGTGATATTGACGTGGTAGCAGACATTTTTAGACTGTCTTTAATGTCTGCTACCACGTCAATATCACGCTCACGTTCAACAACGAGGTCGGTGGAAACCCCGCCTAATCTATTTGCAAAGGTTAATGGCGATGGTGTAACACGATATGTTAGCCATTGGTTAGGGAAAAAGTGAAGTTCTAGTAGAAATTTCAAACTAGTATCATCTGGCGAGGGCCGTGGTCGAGTGGTTAGGGAGCTTGCATGTCAATCGGGAGAACGGTAGTTTGAATCCTCAAGGGGATCGAATTTACTTAATAATTCTGAGTAGAATACAAGAGCGATGAGGCAATCGACCAAAAACCATCAGTCCTTCTCAGGGCTATGCCTGATGATGGGAGTAGCACCCACTCCCGAAACGTCGCCCCCTTCCCCTGACAATGGGCTCCGCCCTAATTGTTCGATGACCGTGAGGCCCATGTCTCTAATGACTATTAACACAACAGGCAATGTAAGTTGTGATACAGACTCCGACTTTCACCCGAAAGGTTGTTGGTTCACCTCAATATATATTAAAAAACCCTTAAAACTCAATTGCATATTCTGGAACGAACAGACCAATACATTGTAACAGTAGTAACAATGCCACATGTCATGTAATGTATTGGAGCGTGAATTTTCCATAATTTCTCAAAAAATAATTTTTTGCACAGAAGCAAATATTTTTTTGGGAATGCAACCTGCCCACTTTTGTTATCCTATTGAACATCTAAAACATACCTGAAGGTAGAAATCATCGATAGAAAGGTTCCGCAGAAAAATTATTTTTTAGTCATTTTTCATTAAAATTTAGTTATTTTTATTTTGTTACCCCCCGGAGCAATCTATCAAGGGGCAAGCGACCCCCCGCATTTTGTTAACATTAATAACGACTACAATATATGTGAATTTAAAAGAAATCGTTGGAGCCGTTTTTGAGAAATAAATTTTTTGGAGTTTTTTGAGAATTAAACCCTTCAAAATTGAGTTAGCCCAAAATAAAAAAAATGGTCCCGGGGTATGATTTTTGTGAACGTATATGCCAAATTTCATCAAAATCGACCGAGTAGTTTGCCCGGAAATCGGTGAACAGACAGACAGAGCGACAGACAGGACATTCAGTAAAAACCACTTTTTTGGGTTCCTGGGACCTCAAAACGTGTAAATCCGTTGAAATCTCGGAATCGAAAATTTCGACCATCACAAAGCTTTCCTTATACTACGTATAAATTGGAAAGCAAAAAAACTCAAACAGCGTGAGTTGAAAGAGCCCAAAATACTTTTCAATTGAAAAATACAATCTTTGCTATTTCTTTACAGAAACAATGAGAATGGCGGAAAGCAATAAAGACTTTGTGGTGGGTGTGGTCTGCCAGTCACGTGACCTCAACAAAGACCCGACATTGGTCCAGTTGACTCCTGGCGTCCAGTTTAACGCCACTGGAGACAATCTCGGGCAGCAGTACACGGATCCCCGGACAGCTGTTGTGGAGAAGGGAGCCGACATTGCTGTCGTCGGGAGAGGGATTTTGGGCGCGAAAAATCGCGGGGAAACCGCGAAATTATACAAGGAAAGTCTGTGGGCTGCGTATTGTGAGAGAATTGAGGAAGCTGTGAATTGATTTGAATGGGGGGGGGGGATAATTTTTGGTGCCTTTTCCGATACTATCGGACTCTCACACTGCTGTAGTTTAATATTTAGTTTTAGAGGCAAGATTGATCGTAGAAGTGTGTAGTATGTGGCCGTCACTAATATCGAATGGCCACCGTTATTGAAGAAGTTAAAAATTTATGGAAATTTTTTTCATGAGCCAAAGCTCATTCTTAGAGTTACCGTCATCTAGTGTCAAGCCTGCCAGTAGAGTGAAGACGGGCGGCATTCACACATTCATTGAAACTGTGTGGGCATTGGCCAGAAGCAGGTCTGCAAGTAACTCTGAATATAGTTCTATATAGGAGAGATGGGACATTCGCTGCGCGTCAAAAATATAATACCTTGTCATTGAAAAAACGTAACAGGACTCAAAACAATATTGTCCTATCTCCCCAATATTGAGCTCTAATCGTGGTGGCCAGTTGTACATCTGAATCGAGCCACAAACACAGATCTCGGTAGGTCATTGTTTACCCCAGGTTTCCATGGCTGCCCTGCTGGGCTATACAGTAGAGGTTTTTTTATCTTCTGGTTATAGCGCAGTAAGTACTGGATCGGTGTTAGTCATAGAAATATATTAACTGGAACGGCGGGAGCCATAATATCCCTTGCGGGGCACCCGTTAACCATAAGCCAACTATCAGAGATAACTACCAACGTAGAAAACATCGAAGTCTTACACATGCACACACATTGCAGCATAGCAGAACGGATACCTGAACCCGGTCAAAACTCAGTACTTAGCTTGGGCAAGCTATTTTCCCAGCGAAATTGCGTACTTATCTTGTGCAGGCTACACTAGCAGCCATATTGATAACGGTCTACAGCCACGGGATGGTGTTAGTGACGGTCATATAGCATAATGGAGAGGAACATTGATCATTCCAGGATGAATATTTCCATAGAAAATTAATTATTGAAAATAATGCAAGTATTGAGTGCCAGAGGTGGTTCATTCCAATGGGGCCTTAAGGAGAAAACATAAACATAGTACCTATGTAGTTTAGGTGGTATAAGTTATTATGAATTTACGGGAAAACTATACTATACGATTACGATCCAGTTTGGGTAGATGTTAAAATAGCCTACAATTTTTTAAGTTTTATGGAACTCAGGTTCATTAAGTGATTTTGTCGACTGTCAGATGAGTTGCATTTACTTATACATACTGTATGTAGCCTACTTGTTATGTGCATTGCAAAATTATTTTAATGGTTTCGGGATATGGTCTTTACAACCTACTACTAGTATTTCATTATGTACATGTTAATAACATTTCCTGTGTGGGAAACTAAAAAAAAATGCGTTTTTCCTATTTCACATAGTCTACTGTATTTTTGGGAAGTACAGTTTGGAGGCAGTGATCAGCAATAACGGACAGTAAAAATGAAGCGGCTGAGATTCAGGTTATCAGAACTGCACGTCCGAAGACAAGGGATGGGATTAGAATTAAAGCGTTGAGAAGAGAGTTCGAAGGGTGGAAGAACCATTGGTGGATAGGATAGCGAAGAGACTGCAATGGATAAAAGCAGGGGCGCGGAGAAATGACTTTGGAAATGGAGGGAACACGAAGAACGGGAAGAGATACAGAACCACATTGAGGACGATCTCAGAAGAGAGGGACCACTGCCAGAGGAAAGCGAATGGATAACAGCAGGTGCGCGGGGAAATTGCTAGAGAAAGAAATAGAAGGAACACGAAGAAGGGGAAGGCCTAAGAGAGATACAGAAACCAGGTTGAGGACGATCTCAGAAGAGAAAGGAAAGCAAATGAATAACAGCAGGTGCTCGAGGAAATGGCTAGAGAAGGAAATAGAGGGAATACGAAGAACGGGAAGAGATACAGAACCACATTGAGGACGATCTGAGAAGAGAGGGACCACTGCCAGAGGAAAGCGAATGGATAACAGCAGGTGCGCGGGGAAATTGCTAGAGAAAGAAATAGAAGGAACACGAAGAAGGGGAAGGCCTAGGAGAGATACAGAAACCAGGTTGAGGACGATCTCAGAAGAGAAAGGAAAGCAAATGGATAACAGCAGGTGCTCGAGGAAATGGCTACTGGAGGAAATAGAGGGAACACGAAGAAGGCGAAGACCAAGGAAGAGATGGTAGGTACCCCGCACACCATTAGGTTAAGGGGGCCTACAATATATGTTGTTATGTCAATATATGTTGAGAAATACACGAATTATTATTATTATCTATTAGATGCAGGAAGAGATTGAGGACGGATGAAAAATGAATAAAAAATAAATTTTCTGCTGAACCTTTCTATCGATGCTTTCCAACTTCAGGTATATGTTTTAGTTGTAAAATAGAAAAACAAAAGTAAACCGGATCGTTTGCTTTCTCAAGCTAAGTTTTGGCGTTGAATTAATTTTTTTTGTATGAAATTATTGGTAATTCTTGCGAATACATTGCATACCCTGCCGCCAGTATTACTGTGTTGTAATATATTGCTCTGTGCTTTTGGATAGGGAAAGTCAAGGCAACCGAAATTTAACCCTAGGACAAATATTTCCTACTAATATAATTTATTACGGTACCTCTCCTAGTTGATAAATAGGAAATAATAATAATAATGCGCGTATTTCTCAAAAAACAACAAATTTTACTGAACCGGTGCCACAAAGCCAAAAAGGCGCGTTGGGATCACCAAGCATGTATAAGTCCACTCGTACCGTTTCTATATGTTTACAACAGCACAAATTTCATATTTCCATGGCGATTTCACAAATGCCACCTACATTTCACTGCTATCGACCTTACTTAGCTTATGGTTAGGCGCCATCTATTCTTAATTTTTTAGTCATAGGAGACTTGGCAGGTGGCGCCTGAAATTAAAAAATAAGGTTTTGGCGGGAAGCGAAAGTCCCGTTTCTCCTATAGAACTTTTAAAATAGACAACACAATTTACATAAACAAATTACATATATGGAGACCCATTTATTTTGACAAATTATTCGAATGCAGGCACGGCGAACGCACAGGACTTTTTATGAATCGGGTTGACAACCTCGCCAATGTCCTCTGAAGAGCGCCTCTTCTGGCCCTTTGACAAACTACAACTCGCCGCCGACTCCTCCGGCTGCCCATTACTTCCATTGCCGTCATTGGCTTCCTTTTTCCTTCCTTTGAAATCATAGTACGTCTGTATAAGGCACTTACCATTGGGTTTCTTCATAAGGGTCTTTTTTATCTTTTTTATGTACTCCTTTGCCACACCAATATACGCCGATGTGCTGTCTATCCAGCAAATATTTATAAAACCTGAAAAAGAAAATTGTTAACCATGAGGTTTTTCCATTTGCTTTCCAACTTTTTTTTTTACTAATTAACAGCCTTCATTTGGCCCACGTTCATTGAACTCAAAGACAGCCTTAGCGCTGGACCAGGTTGCAACACAAAAAGATTAACATAACAGCAGTCTTATTATGGCGATTTGGTGGATTAACATAATACCGGGGTTTATTTTGTGCTTACATCTAAGGGTGAAAAAAATTGAAAGGCGGCTATTCCACGGACGTCGTTTTTCATTGTGCAAGTGCATGACGTGGTAGCAGACATCATTAATAAGTCTCTACCTCGGTGGCTCCGTAGCGAGTGGACGGGTTCACTTTCAATTCGACCACGGCCCACCAGCCCGGATTCCACTGGTTTCATTCATTTCACTTCATTATTAGAACTTCTTTGGGCTATGGTGCCTTGGGTAACCAATGGCATAGCTTGTGAAAACGCAGAGCTGGTTATTGGAATCTAACTAGCAGCAACTTGTCGAAGTAATGAACACTGAGCATCCGGCTGCAGCTATGTTCAATGGCCGTGTATGTACATGAGACTGCCAAAAATTCAATCAGAATGTGCAGAACACTTGCTGTTCTGATGGGAGTTAGCAAGTTGGTTTGGCGGTTACTAAAAAGCTGCGCTACGGGGACGAATGGTAACCGAAACGAATATGGCTTAGTTCAGGAGCTGGCACAGCTATCGGAGCTAAGAAAAAATGTAACCAGAGGGACACAATGTGAAACCACAGGTTACAAATGCCAATGGTTGAGAGATGACCAGTTCAGAGGGAACCCAAGTAAGCAGTGCATCGAAAACAATTTCATAAATTGTAGTCGTTCCACTGTTAAATATTGTTCCTACCTCGGACATCTTACGCACAGCAAATTACAACAACCCAATCCAAAACAACCTAATAAACTATAGGCTATGCCTGAATATGAAATTTGGATGACTTACCAAAATCTTTAAAGTACTCAAGAATATCATCTCTCTTCCACGAGTCCGGGAATGAGATATGAAACACATTGTTTCTCTTCGGATTGTTGTAACAACCATCCAGGTCCATGTAGGGAATGTCGGCCAGACGGGGCACGCTTAACTTGTTGATCATCGGTCGCAGTAACGGACTGTCGGGCAAATTTTTGTAAATATTCGTCGTATTCAACTTGCCTACGAATTAAAAATAAAAACATTCAGTAGAATGTGATATAGGTATCGCCGAGTCATCCGAATGCCACCTATGCTTCCAAGGGGAGGGGAATGCCGATCACCTATTCAGCTGTACTGGCATTGAGGTAGAATACCGAACTGTGACACAGGACGGATTGGCCCAGCTCTATTACGTGGCACGGCGTCAAATGGCCTACCAGCCAAGGACGGGCGTTGGCTGAAGAAGAAGAAGAATGTGAAATCCTCTGGGATGACAAGATCCCCACAAGAAGAAAGCAAGCGTTATTTATAACGTAAGTAGGACGTACAGAGAAGAGAGACATGGGTGGGACATTTGCTAAAACACTAAAATCTCGTACACACCGTCATTGGGGGCACAGTGGAAGGAATAGAAGAGGGCGGCCGAAGAAGGAATTCATGGATTAACTCCAGGAGGACAGTAATTGAAGAAGATGAGAACTGGAGGATAATAAGTAGGTAGCTGCTCAACAATCAATGAGATTGTGACCTCAGAAAAAGTGCTCCCGGCAGAAGAACATTCTGGTTGAAAAACCTGAGGCAGTGGTTTGACAAGAGCACGACTTCCCTTTCAGAGCAGCAGTCTTCAAGGTTCAAATGGCCATCATGATCGCCAATCTTCGACAGAAGAGGCATTTAAAGAAGAAAAAGTACACAAAGGTAACCTGCTTGTCAAACTTACCCACTCGCCCCATCATAGCCAGAAATGAGACTCCCGTAAGGTAAGCATCATAAGCAGCCTCATGCAGTCTTTCATTACTCCGCGTGTACCCCAGACCAGGCTTCTCCGGGGTCACTTCCGGTATCTCACTGTCCTCATATCCGTCGAGAAGGTTATTCAGCGTGGAGTCACGGGACACGCCCAAAGAGGCCGCCACGTGTTTCGTGTCAATCAGCCGCGGGAAAATGTCCTGTACGAGCTGGCGGAACTCAACGAACGACCTGGGTAACGGCTGCAGGAATTGATTGATTGTGAATAGCAGGTCATGGAGGAGATTGTGTCCTACTAGTGGTTTACCCTGAAACAAGAGACCCATAGAAATATAAAAATAACAGCTTGCTACTTATGGCCAAGGGGGAACAGGAACATTTGCGCTGGAGGAACTTTGCTGCATTACCTACAACAGCCAAGCGCACTGAACTTTTCTGCCCGAAGGTCTAGCTTTTCTTCCATTTTCTGCTGGCGCTCTTCGTCAGTGAGCCCCTCCATAACCAGCATTGTCTCGTCCTTACAGCTCTGCAGCGTCACCTGTCCATCATAGAAGAAAATTCCAACCCTGGAAACATTTTCTGCTATGCCAATGGCTCGGAGGGGCCCTACCATCACTTCTCTAAAATGTGTTGCACTAACCGAAACTAGAGGATCTAGAAAATTCCCGCCAAGTCCAGATGTTTCTAGGAGGAGGTTGCCTCTTCAGCTTAAGTTGGTTTAGTGTCAGTATTATATACCATAAAATGCAACAATATATGTTCTGTACTTACTGAATCGATGATTAATTTAATAACATTGCTGAATCCAACTTGCTTAACGATGGCGTCTCGCTCTTCCTGTCGCTTTTCTTCCGCTTTCCGCTGCCGCTCTTCGTCAGTCAGTCCCTTCATAACCAACATTGTCTCGTCCTTACAGCTCTGCAGCGTCACCTGTCCACCAAACTTTTGTTGCGTCGACTGATAGATGAGGCGTCGCATGAATGAATTGTACCTAAAATGAAGCATTATTTATCATTATCTGAAATGTTTTGTGGTACGTTTTTGCGTATACTTTTAAGAGCAACTCGGAATGCCCCCACTACGCGTCTTTCGTCGGAAGTTGATTTGTAGGGGCAATATCGATATGGTCCGTTCAATTACCGGAGGACTATTTTATGCATAGTGCTACGAGGATTTTTTTAGTTTTGAAGAAGGGGGTTTCCCGTGAAACTGATACGCGACTAACATTTACAGAATTATCAAATTTATGGAGTAATAATAACAAAAATAATGAACACTTTATAATGTGACGTATGAAACAGTCCTCAACCAATTGATTGGACTAAATCATGTTCTTCTTGAGTTGCAATCAAGGGATTGGTTTGCAGCGAATATAGTATTATATAATATATAAATCATGTTAACTTATATAAAAAACCAACCTATTTTGGGGTGATCCATTCTACAAAACCTTGTATGACCTGGTTGCTATTGTAGTGAGAGGATTTTGGTGGGTGCACGTGGTATCATTCCGTACTACAAGTGCTCTAAGACTTCAAATTACTTAAAGGTCTTGACAAGGTAATTACACAAGATACCCTGAGACGATCTAAAGGTATGATGAGACACCACATATATGGACCTAACTTAAAAATGCCCAAAATCGTGACCAACGAGACGTAACAGACAAAAGTGTGGAAAAACTGAACTAAATTTATGTGCCTTGTCTCCAGGCAACTCACTTGATAGCGGAAGAGCTCGCTTCGCCTGTTTATATACATACCTTTTTAATACCTTTTGTAACAGCTGGAGCTAAATAGTATATACTAGTTGATGATTGTCGGTTGATTGTTTCCAATCTACTCCTATTTAATACTTCGGTTATCCATAGCCTGTCTGACGTCAGATCAGGATCATTCTTAGGAATGCCTAGTGACGCTTGTGCAGCACTGTTTGAACAAATGCAGCGATATCAGAATACCCGATGTTTAAAATAAGAGTACGTTGGAACTAAGGCTTACATGATGACATATTTGGTGCATAGTACCTAGGTAATGTTGAAGTTTTCTCTTCGCCTTCCAGAAAATCGCCAATTTTTTTAATTACACTGTCAATAATAGGCTTATTTTCTTCAGGAATTCGAATCGATGGAGAGTCGACAACTTGACTATATTTCTCTTGACGGCACTTTAACTTCTCTAATGCATTGTCCGCTTCGTCTGTAAACAAATAAAAAAAGTTAAAGAATGAGGGAAAATTGCCCGACCGTTTGAAATCCTCTGGATGGACATTTGCTGTTCAATGGATGCCGAGCCACGTCGGAATAGCTGGATACGAAAAGACTCACCTGCTAGCCAAGATAGCCACAAGTGCAGCTTATTTGGTAGTTCCTCTAACGTTAAATAGTGCGAACTTCGAACCAGGTGATCAACAGTGCTACCACCAGCTAAGATGATAAGCTAAGTATGCGACATATTCTGCTAATTATTTCAGGGGGACAAGTTTTGTGCCTACTATTTTACTATTTCTATGCCATTTCCCCCCGGGGGAAACCCTCAGGTGAGTCAGGCCCCTGTTTGCGTTATAGGAATTTTCGCATGTAAAAATTTGTAGAAAGAAATCTTTTTATACAATCAAAATTCATAAAACCCACTATTTCAAATTCCGAGGCTACTTTTTCTGATTGTATCCCTTTACCAGGCCTCGCATCAGCTTTTGGCAATCCCAAAATACGTGACTGATACCATTTGTAAGGGAAGCACACCACTGTTCCGCTAGAGCCGAACGTGTTTGCTGTTTGTTTCCAACGCCTGATTTCAGCATTACTGCTTTAAACAACCCTGTCAGCCTCGCGGGGGGAGTGTCTGTTAACTTGAGCCACCCTAAGGGCAGACTCCTTCACCTGGGGGGAAAGGGGAGTTGACTGACACGGTGGACCTCCAAGTGGATTCCGAACCACTTGAGGGACATGGTAAAGTCACACTATTAAATCGAAGGTGACTAGGACTCGACACGCACGTAGCCTGACCGGTATAGTCTCAGAGCGTTATCATGTCCTACCATGTTCTCCTGCCAACGTCGTGCACACTACCAAGTTTGCCGCAGCTTGAAACATGCTCTGCTCTCATGGATTCAACTTAGTAAGGCCGTTGGCAGAGCCTAACATAATTTATTCTGTTATTATTATAACTCCTGCATTGGCCGAGACCACTCCATAAAGGCGGACACTCAGTAATACACTGTGAGGTATGAAGAATGTCGCAAGCGAGTCCGGTGTCCAATTTATTTCGCGTATGCAGCCTACTGCCGGTGGGCGTAGAATCCATAAAATATGTGGAGTTACAAATTACTATTATCCCAACACGCATGTCACAAAACAAAAGTAGGCACAAGTCCATAAAAAAAAAATTGTACCTTGTGTCAGATAAGTTATTCCACTTTTGAAAAGCTTGTTAAAATCAAATCCACAGTCCGCCAGGAATCGTATGCAGCTAACCTCACACGTGAAATTTCTTCTAGATGATGCAGGAAAAATGTAGAAATTGTAGGCTCTGCAAGTGTACCTGAAATAGAACAAGCCGTACTGAAATGAATGCATGTACTGTTTTTAGAACCCCAATGTGGAAAAAAAGACTTACAATGGCCTTCGATGGCATAGTGGTAGCTTGTTCGTACTTGTGCGAGTCTCTACACATCATTCGATCTGAAACCTGTCGTAACTCAGCACAGGTATTACCTACAGAGGCGGCTGAAGAGGTTATTCGGATACATGCATTGAATTGTTTGTATGCGAATAATCTTTTTAAAAATAAAAATAAAAAAAATAAAAAATTTATTACATTTAAAGCCGGTTTTAGGTGGAAAGGGTTTCTGTGGCATCATCGTGACACTCGTTACATGGTCATTTCTACTGATATACTTGCATGCAATTTATTCCACATTTTCTCAGCTTTACAGTAACATTATTTAAATAAGTTAAATAAGGCGTACTTGTCATCATCCGGGTGGTATTTGAAGGCGCAAATTCCGTACTGGACAGCTAAAAACGACTGAACTTGCTCCCTGCTTGAATCGTAAAGCTCGCATAGCGTCTCAAAATAGTTGTAAGAACTCTTTCCGTCAAGTCTAAGGCCTGTGAACTCCGTGTCGAACGCTATGAATTGCGCATCTTTAAAGACATCGGGCAGTGTCTTCAAAACATCTTCAAAATCTGTAAATAACAATTAAATTTATAACTGAAATTTAGTAATAAGCCTCTTCCCATTCGTTTTTAAAGAATACGTTCCAATCTACCATTCTTCTCTCAATGTTGCACCTTTGTCCATTTTTTTCCCAGTTCCGCACTAGAAGCTTCGCAAGATTTAGCAGGATATCGTCCAATCTATCCATAGATTTCTTTCCCCCGTCGCCATGAACGCACATGGGGGCTTTGCTCGAAGAGACTGTGGACTTAGTTGTCACTGTAAAACATTTTATGATACCCCTATGACTAGGCACTACAAGTAGTAAATATAACCAAAAGACAATGACCCCCAGTTGTTTAATATATCGAAATTACGGAGACTAATTCAAATACTAACTTGTTATGGTCACTTCCATTTCGTTTGTTAAATATGTTGTCTTTCATATTTTTTGTTTACTCGATGTCAGCGCTCCGTGTGAGTTGTGTTGAATTTCTGAACTAATGAGCAGTGTTGTTCGCATGTTCGCGACAAATATTTTAGTTTCTTTATATTGGTGTTTACTAAATAAATAAATAAATTATGGAGACTGCCGCTACGCCAAAATTTAATAATTAATAGAATTGTGTAAAATTAAGCTACTTAAAAGGGATCTAAAGTATAGTTTAGTAAGAAAAAATACATTGAGGATTTATGATACCACGGTAAGTTTTGTTCTTTTAATGAAGTGGTACATGGCGACAAGACGACAACTCAGTTTAGGTCCAACTTCCAAGCCATAACTGTCACAGGCTTCTTATTGAATGTTTTGATTAACTAATGAAAATAATTCCGATATGAAATATGTAGCTGACCTAGTGGGCACCGGCCTCTTTCTAGTAATAATAAAACTGACATTTTGTAGTTTGGACGGTTTTATGGCCGGAGTCAAACAGGAAGAAACATCAGTCATTTTACAGGTAAGACAAGATAAGATACTGTTTATTTCAAAGGTATTCGAAGAATACATAGAAATCGTCGCGTACAATATAAATAATACAAAATAATGAGGTACCGTAACATCGTAGGCTATAAAGCCTGTGTCATAAAGTTAACAAATTCATTAACCGAATAAAAAGCGTTTTTAGATGTTTGCGAAAGAGTTTGGAAGATGGATTCAAATCATGAGGTAAAATGTTAAAGAGCTTACTGCCTACATAAATATATAATGTATAAATACAGATATGAATATATGATAGCAGGTAAACAAACGTTTCATCAAGAATTGCGGTAGACCTTGATGCTTGTGCCCCAGAGGCTAAGTAGCTAACGTCTAGATCTGGATAGTACCCTAAATCAAGAGAACATTGTAGAGGAAAGGATTTACAGCAATACGAAATTTGTGATGGGTTTGGTCCGAATTTGGGTCGGCACCGAACCTATAGTACATTGAAAACAATATAATAAGTGGGTGGACCGGACCACCCTACACTTCTCTGCCTGGAGCTTGACGATTTGCTCAACATGTAAATTGAGTACTAAAATGCCAATATATTTTTTAATATAGGCGAATCACGAAGTTTGAAAAGAAAATTAAAAATACTCCTATCGAAGTACTTCTTCGTCCTCTTTTCCCTTATTGCCCCGGGTGTAGCGTAGGAGGTCCCCTAACCCATTTCCCGAACTCGCCCCGGTCGGACGCTAACGCCTTGAGCTCGGCCATTGCTTTCCCTCTTGCTCCGGTGAGCTGTTCAATCCTTTCCTTGCTTCCGTCAACCTCCGGATGGTCCTGTTCTCGTCCATCCTTTGGTCGTGGCCGAACCATTGCAGCTGCTATCGAAGTACAATAGTTTAAAAAGTGCATTGATCGCACATCATCATAGAAGGGAGGTAAGCATGGAAGCTCCTATTCTCCCGATATCCTGGGCAATAACTCGAGCGCTCATCTCAGAGTATATTGGGAGGAAATTCCATACTAAATGTTTGGAGGAAACTGCATGCCTTCATACGAAGCGCCTCGTTAAGCATCCAGACACCAAAAGGGCTATGAGTCTGCTAGCACTGGATAGAACGCGCTTGCGTTGGGTGATATCCCTGCTCACTGGTTACGGGAATTTCAGGCATCACCTCGTCCGGATTGGTGCCTAAATTGTGCGATGGAGGCCGAAAGTGGATGGCACATTCTCTCTGAGTGCCATGTTATCTGGCGCCTGAGACTCGAACATCTAGGGTGCACTGTTGCTACTAACGGCTGGGCTCCAGTAGTCCAACTCGCGGCCATAGCGAGATTCGCAGAAGCAGTGAGACTCGACTAGTGTGACGAGGGACCTATGGGCCCAAATTGTAGCCTGGGTCCGACTACAAGTTCATACTACTACTACTAAGCATGGAAGCTTGCCTGCGGTGCCCTGAGCCTGAGTTTATTGCCATTTCACTCGTTTCTGTTCTGAAAATTTGGAACCGGACTGGTTACATCCCACATGTGCGATAAATTTCCACTTATTGTCCGATCGCTCGTGAGATAAGCAACCTGCAGTTAAAACTCGCTCTACCCGATCGTAAAATTTTATTTGTGTTCGTCAGAACTCGTAACATAGTTGATATATGCCTCTAGTATGTGAGTGTACGAAAGGTGGTCTGACAACTTGGTAAAAGTCATTCGTTTACCTTGCGCTGCGTTAGTGTGCTTCGAGCTTTGTTTCTCATTAAGTTGAAGAAAAACCACTGCCTGAATGTCTGGTTAGTAATTTATTTTACGTATGCAGCCTGAAAATGTGTGACTTTGAAGTAGTAGTCCTCTAAGTGAGGTCAAAAGTTACTATCGGGCAACCTATCTCCTTTTATCCCTAATCAAATTCCACAGGAAAAATTGACTGTAGAGCTATAATTGAGGACTCATCAGTAGATGGAAGACATTTTTCACCACATTCTGATTATGAGTATACAGCCTTCACTAATGTGGACATATACAAATCAATGCTGCGCATATCTTGGAGAGATCGTGTCGCTAATGCTGAGGTCCTAAGGCTAATGGATACAGAAGCCGAGTTGCTGCTGACTGTTAAGAAACGGAAACTAACATAACCCCAAGTCTGTACATATTTAGATGCATTTTACATATCTTAAAGCGTGAGGTGTTGGGGACACCCACACCTACAACACGAGGCAACGGGGAGACCTTGTAAGGCCAGCGCCACGCACAGCCAAATGTGAGCGACTGGATCCTATACTACAAGGTTTCGCCTACCTTAGAAATCTCCTGATTGAACTGAGAGCGGCGAGAAACGCTTCTAACTTGCCTAAATTGCTTAGTAGTGGGTATGCCTAGCTGGGGGGTGCTGTGTTACAACTTACTACTTGATGGTTTCTGATCAGAAGAGGCGGGCGCCCGATGAGTGAAGAATGGGCAGCTTGGTCGATCCGGCAGAAGGGGGGGGGGGCACGGCACGACTCACTAATATATCATAATATATTAAAATTGAACACAGGAAAGCTCCATATGTAACGAGCGACATCAGCTGGTCTGAAATTGATACTAGGCTATATTGGTGCAGTTTTTCCTCATAGTCATGTTTTAACTTGGCTACTTAGAAACCATCTCTTAGAGAAAGCTTTCTATACTGTCACTGAGGCACTAGCACTGACAGAACTACCTTATTTTGACGATTTTACTTTGTACTTTCTTGTCAATTACTTGATGATTACTTGTATTGCATAATTTAACAGAAATATATATATATATTTATTTATTTATTCTTCGGCCATGTGATGAGGAACGAAAAGTATCGCCTTCTGCGTTTAATAATGCTAGGGATGATAGAAAACTGAAGGCTCCCGCCCGGCAGAAGATGAACATCCTGTGAATAACCTGGGGCTAAACGGTATGTAGCCGGCTATGAACATTTATTTTCTTTATTTAAAAAATGTAATCGCATACAAACAATTTAATGAATACATCCGATTGACATCTTCAGTCGCCTCTGTAGGTTAGTACCCGTGTTGAGTTACGTCCCCGATCGCATGGTGTGTAAAGACTCGCACAAGTGCAAGCACGTTACCACCTGGCCATCGAAGTCGAATTACTGCAAGTATTGCATTATTTTCACTCTTGAAATCTTGAAATAGTTGACTTGTCATAAAGTGTCCCCGGTGGGGCCAAATCCGAGTATAAAATACGCCCATTATTGTATCTTAGGTTAATGATCATTTTGGCCTTGCCCGTTGAGTATACTTTCGGGTCAATGGACCAGCTAGAGCTATCTATTTGCAGGCTGTTCGATCAACATCATTCTCTTAAAAACTTTCACTGATACAATTGCTTTGTATTATAACACTTAACAATAGCTTTAATAGTTCAAGGTCGAAATATAAATAGGTGGTCCATGGAGTGATAGAAAGCTTATTGGAGGTAAAATGTACAAGTAGGATTACTGGCAGTGGCAGATTCAAAGGAGGGAGAGGGGTTAGAAAATACTTGTGCAATGCTACCTTACACTTTTGCACCTTTCTTTCTTTTAAAAAAGGGTTAAAAAATAAGAATTTATTTTATTATCCATATTATTCTATTTATTGCTTTCCAATTTATACGTAGGCCTAGTATAAGGAAAGCTTTGTGATGGTCCAAATTTTCGATTCCGAGATTTCAACGGATTTACACGTTTTGAGGTCCCGGGAACCAAAAAAATGTCTGTCTGTCACTCTGTCTGTCTTTCTGTGCGTCGATTTCCGGGCAAACTACTCGGTCGATTTTGATGAAATTTAGCATGTAGGTTCACAAAAATCATACCTTGAGACGATTTTTTTTATTTAGGGCTATCTCAATTTGGGGGGGGGGGGGTGTTTATTTTCAAAAACGTCTAAAAAAATTATTTATCCAAAACGGCTCCAATGATTTCTTTTAAATTCACATTTATTGTAGTCGTTATTAATGTTGACTAAATGCGGGGGGTCGCTTGCCCCGTGATAGTTTGCTTCTGGGGGTAAAAAATAAAAATAACTAAATTTTCATGAAAAATGACTAAAAAATAATTTTTCTGTGAAACCTTTCCATCGATGATTTCTACCTTCAGGCATGGTTTAGGTGTTAAATTGAGTAACGAAACCGGACAGATTGCTTTCCCAAAAAACTATTTGGTTTTGTGCAAAAAAAATGTTTTTGAAAAAATGATTTTGCGTGCCCTGCCATTATTGCTGTGTGGTAATTTGTTGGTCTGACCTATCTAGAATTTACCTCACTTCCAGTGACGTCAGGTGGACCCGCCGCCCCCCCCCCCCCCCCCCCCCCCCCCCGAGATGCCCGAAATGTAACTATAGGAAAACTATTTACCATGAAATTACTCATTTTCTCTAGCTACTACTTGATAAATTGGAAAGCATGTTCGAGTAAACTCTGACCGGTTCTTATATATATTATTGACTTACTTGACTTAACTTGGCGCTGTCAGCCCTGAGGTACTTTTGGCCGCATTCACAACACCACGCCAACAGATCCTGTCCTTCCCCAGACCACGCCACTCATCGGCCCGAAGGCCAACTTCCTGCGCATCTTCCTTTAGCTGGTCGCCATAGCGTCGTCTCGGACGGCCCAAAGGTCTTCTTCTGTTGGAACATGTCACCCTTACTGCTTGTGCTGTTCTTTCTGCTGGCATACGGACGACGTGTCCCATCCACTGGAGCCTGCTACTTCGTGGTATTTGTGTGACGTCTGGCGAGCCGAAGAGTTGGTGGATTTTTCGTTCGTTCGGATTCTCCAACTGTTGTTTTCAAAAACTCTTCCGAATATTCTCCGTAACATCTTATTCTCGAAATAATATTATAAATATTATTATATTTATTATATATATTACTATATATTTCTTACAATTTCCTTTCGAAACATTTTCCTTCAATACGGTAGGGGTGGTGGGGGACTTGTTGCCCAGGCCGGTGAAAACTCAAGGTCGGGACCTGGTAAAGTTGTATAAGTTATTCCCTTAGCTTTTGATGGGGATGTGGTCCTCTCCACTGTGCTTTGGCTGGCTACGCCACTGACTTTGCTTGGGATTAGAATGTGGTCTCTTGTTTTCGCGGATATTGTTAATTCTGGACCGGAGCCTGCGGCGAAACCTTGAATCCCATCCAGATTCCATGGCGACGTTATGCAATAAACCTACTAAACTTCGAGTTATTCTTAGAACAGTGCGCGTGCGTTGTTCCACCTATATCGGGAAGCGAGGAATTTAGTGGATTACTACCAATACAAGTTTAGTGCCTCCATCGTAATGAAAATAATATAAATTAAATTTTTATTATTGCTTTCCAATTTATACGTAGGCCTAGAAAATTTATAAGGAAAGCTTTGTAATGGTCGAAATTTTCGATTCCGAGATTTCAACGGATTTACACGTTTTGAGGTCCCGGGAAACAAAAAAAGTGTTTTTTACGAAATGTCTGTCTGTCTGTCGCTCTGTCTGTCTGTCTGTTCACCGATTTCCGGGCAAACTACTCGGTCGATTTTAGGTGAAATTTGGCATATAGGTTCACAAAAATCATACCTCGGTACAATTTTTATTTTATTTTGGGCTAACTCAATTTTGAAGGGTTTTATTCTTATTCTTATTTGGGGGGGGGGGGGTTTATTCTAAAAAAACGTCTAAAAAAATTATTTCTCAAAAACGGCTCCAATGATTTCTTTTAAATTCACATATATTGCAGTCGTTATGTTAACATAATGTTAACAAAATGCGGGGGGTCGCTTGCCCCTTGATAGTTTGCTACTGGGGGTAAAAAAATAAAAATAACTCAATTTTCATGAAAAATGACTAAAAAATAATGTTTCTGCGGAACCTTTCTAACGATGATTTCTACCTTCAGGTATGTTTTTGGAGTTAAATAAAAAAAAAAAAACCGAAGAGGTTGCTTTCCCAAAAAAGTATTTGGTTTTGTGTAAAAAATTATTTTTTAAAGAAATTAAAGAAAATTAACGCTCCAATACATTGCGTGTCGTACTAGATAGAATGGAGTTTAAAAAAATATTTACTAAGAAGTAACTCATTATCTCTATCTACTAATTGATAAATTGGAAAGCATGTTCGAGTGAACTCGGACCGGTTCTTGTTGACATATTAGTATACATTACATTTCTTTCATGCAAAAAACAACATCAAAGAACAAGTGAGAAAATAATAATAATGCAATATATGTATTATCAGTCACTCATTCATTCATTCTCCCCTCCCCAGAAATTGATGTTAGGCTAGCCTAAATCTCCCCAAATTATTCTGTGTCTTTTTTTCTGGCGAGAAATTGCACAACCTAAGGTTGTTCACTGCGAAGGAATGGTTGTGTCCATTATCAATGCATATGCCCAACTTCTATTGTAAAGAATGAAAAAATTGTATACGACCTTGCTCGTGATTGGCTGTTCGGGTAGTTGGTAGTACGTGTAGTAGTTATCCACAGAACTCTTCAGTCCATCTCAACGTGTTGACTAATAAGTGTGTCGGTATCTAGAGAATTACGGCCAATTTACGTATATCCCGCTTCCGTGTCAAGTTCTATTGTGTCTTCATTAACCTAAATCCTTCGTTGACTTTGTAGTATTGTATTGCGGCATCGTTTAGCTTATCTTATACTGTAAGCAGGCTTTTTTTAAGTAGGGCAACCTGTATATGTAGGCTCTTATATTGGCAGGACGGCTCTAACTTGAAAATTGGTCAGCATTTATAATGTTTCTTCAATGTAAGATTCATCTTCAGCAAATTATAATTCCTTCTTCTTTCTTTTCCTTGTCCAGCATTCCCTGGACAAGGAGCATATATTTACAAAAAATATACAATACCATCCCGCATCCCCAAGCTAGCGCTTGTTTGGGACAACGGGCTAATACAATATAGGTACAGTGCTGCTAACAATTATTTTTATTTATTTATTTATAGAGGAAATTTTATTTTTACTTGATATATTATAATCAGTGGCGTTGCCAAAGGGGGGGGGGGGTCAGCGGGGTCCGGACCCCCCCAAAATTTAGCAGATTTCTTTTAGAAAAATTTACCAGGGGGACCGGTCCCCCCTTTTCCAGTTTCGTTAATAAAGTTATCATCTGCAATATAATTTTTTTTTGCCGACTAACTATTTCAGGCCTATCTTTTAAAAAATAATCCCCCGGGGGGGGGGGGGGGGGGGGGGAGCGCCAAATGAAACACCACCCCATTTTTCACCTATCGTAAGCGGGCAAACTTTATGAAAACTGGACCCCCCAAAAAAAGTCTGGCTACGCCACTGATTATAATATAATAATAATAATAATTCGTGTATTTCTCAACAATATTAACATAACAACAAATATTGTAGGCCCCTTAACCTAATGGTGTGCGGGGTACCTACGAATTTGTCTCATTGTCACTGGTGTCTCGTTTTACCCCATCCAAAAGCAGCGGCAGACTATAGCCTTCGGCATGGCTTATGGGAACACATTCCTTCATGTTGAAATTATACTTTTTTATGTAAATAAATAAATATATATTTCTGTTAAATTATATAATCAAGTAATCAACAATAAATAAAGTAATAAATAATATTAAAAATAATATAATATATGTACGAGTATGTATCGCTCCTTGATTTGCCAACTGTTGTAACTGCAAAAATTCGTCCAATCGCCCTATCTCGAAGCCTGTAAAAAATTGATAATATCTTGGCTGAAGTGTAGGAGACACAAGATTAAAATCACCGGAAAAATCATTGGAACGCTCTCCTGAAAAGTTAGCATTTTGCAGTTAAAGCAGTTGGCAAATCAAGGAGCGATGTATGTATTAAAATATAAAAATATATAAAATATATATATAATAAAATAAAATAAATAAAAATAATAAGGTAATCAACAATAAATAAATAAATATTTCTGTTAAATTATACAATCATACAAGTGAATGAATGAAATATTTTTTATTTATTTGTACTTACTTTTATTGCTTTTTCCTCGCTTTTATCCCTAGGGGGTGTCAGCGATACAGCAGGTTCTCTTCCACTCCTTGCGATTCTGTGCTTCGTGCAGTTGTTCCTACAATTGTGAGGTCTTGGCCAACTTTCACTTCTACTGTTAGCCTGGGCCATCCTCGTCTTCTTTTCCTCTTAGCTTTGATATGTTTTACTTTATCAAGTCATTTGGCTGCCTTCTTTCGACGTGGCCCCACTATGACAGTCGTCGCTGCATTTATTTATTTATAATCTTTACAAAAACATTTGAGTGCAGGTCTGTATACAAATGAAAACATTTATGGCAAACAATTCGAATTAGAGCAATCTTTACAAAAACAATTCAGTGCAGGTCTGTATACAAATGAAAACATTTATGGCAAACAACCCGAATTAGAGCTATCTTTACAAAACAATTCAGTGCAGGTCTGTATACAAATAAAAACACGTATCGCAAGCAACCCGAATTAGAGCTATCTTTACAAAAACAATTCAGTGCAGTTCTGTATTCAAATGAAAACATGTATAGCAAACAACCCGAATTAGAGCAAAGTTACAAAAACAATTCAGTGCAGGTCTGTAGGCAAATGAAAACATGTATAGCAAACAACCTGAATTAGAGCAATCTTTACAAAAACCATTCAGTGCAGGTTTGTATACAAATGAAAACACGTATAGCAAGCATCCCGAATTAGAGCGCATATTCATTCAAAATTCTTCTCGAATTAGCCCGTTATTACGACATTCATTATATGTTCTATTCAGTTTCGTAAATCCTTATTGTTGAACAGTCTTTTCTAAAGATTCAGTTTTCCTCGTTGTAAACTAGTTGTTAATCATCTTGCTTAGCAAGTAATACTAAATGCGGAATAAATTAAAATCTTTATCGCCGGTAGGTACCATTACGTGTGTACCATGCCTGCGGCTCCATCACCCCGACATCGCTAACATGGTTTACAGTAATAGAGGAAATGTATAACTGGACCTCGATTACTAATTGGCATATCTTATGGTAACAAAGTGATTATAGTTGAAAATATTGACTTCCAGGAACCTGGATGCAGCCCGATCATGGTGATTTGCGATTAAAATATAAAATTGAGTATCAATGAAACTTTATTCTGTAATTTTTTGGAGGAATACATTTTTACTTTACTTACTTTACTTTACGTAAACCCTGGTGTTACGTTAATCCCAAATCGCCGTAATAGGGTTGCGGGGAAAAAAAAAATCGTCCATCAAAAAGCTTTCCTTATACTAAAGTATAAATAGGCAAGGAATAAAATAATAGCAACTGACAGATTTTGGGACGCAGGTCCCCTTCATAGGGTTTTTTGGTTTTCAGTGATTCTAAAATGTTTTTTAATTAATAAATACTCATACCCCAGGGGTGGCCAACATCTACGGATAGCATCCTTTTCAAACTGACCAATGTCACCTCTGTTTACGGTAGGCTACGTGCCATTTCCATAACCTACACACTGTCCTTGACTGGCATCATTTTAATGACATTAATTTTCCAGAATTTTTCGCTGTATAACGAAGCTAATAAGTTTGCATGTTCCATGAATCATTATTGCTATATGTTCTCTGTTAGTTGCCCGTGAGAACCAATATCGGATGTTGTGATGTCAATTTAATCTGGCACCATGCTCGTGGGCACAAAAAAAATGTGCATGTTAGCTGGAAGAGTAGCTCTTCGGGGCTAAAGCTCGCCTGAAATAAAGACGATTTTGATTTCATTTCACCAGCGCGACGTACTCCACCTTCAGACCTAGCACTAACCTAAAAGAATAGCTCACTTGGGATTAAGTGTAAACTGGCCCCGAGGGCGCAGGAACTCGATGAAGAGTCAACGGTCAAAGAGTCATGTTTTCTACTATTGCTTATACATTTTTCTCTCATTTCTGTTGTAGCCTTTTTGAACGATGGTTTCGTAAACGAACCAGCCCGTAGCTGACCTGTGATGGAGGAGGGGCAGAGAAAGACGTCGCAGAAGGAGAAGCGACTGGCGTCAGCGAAGCGTCTTGTCGCGAAGCGGCTTCCGGTCATACAGTGGCTGTCCGAGTACAATGCGGAGAAGCTAGTTGCTGACATGATTGCTGGCATTACGGTGGGACTCACTGTTATGCCTCAGGGTCTGGCCTACGCTGCTCTCGGTGGACTACAGCCTCAGGTATGGGTGACGTTCAAATAATTAGCCAGCGCGATAGGGGTTTACCCTGAAGAGCTTCACTGTCCCTATAATACTGAGGTCCTGAGACGAATGAATACAGAAGCCTAGTTGCTGCCGACAGTTCTTCTTCTTCTTCTTCTGGCACTAAAGCCCTTGATAGGCTTTGGCCTGCTCGACAACACTCCTCCATTCATCTCGGTTTTGAACAGCGTTCCACCACCTACAGACTCCCAACTCGCGAAGGTCAGTTTCCAACTCATCCTTCCAGCGTTTTCGAGGACGTCCAGCCAGTCGTCCTCCTGTCATGCTCATTTTCGGCATGCGATCATCTGACATTTTTACGACGTGTCCCAGCCGTCTTATTTTATGAATCTTCTCCGTTGAGTATTGCGTCTATACATTTTGGGAGGGAGCACTCCGGTTTCCTTTGAATTTGTTTAAATAATAATGGTTTTCTCCCTCTGATTGCCACTTCCATTTTGGCCTTTTAACTTGTAATTTAAATGCCTTTGGCCTGCATAATAATGAGAAGGTCTCCTCGCTCACTCCTCAAGGTCAGTCGACTTGTTATGTTCATCGGGCCGCACATAAATCTGTCGTGGCGAGTGATTCACTTCCTCTAAATCTACATCTAACCGCCAAGGATGCCCTCACGCGCAGTCTTCGCGCCAGGCATGCTTAGGTTTACGACAATGGCGCCTAATCTGACGCATTCGTTTGTTAAATCGTCTGTATATGCAAATGGAGTGCGCCTCTTCTGCTTTATCTGTTACAATCGATCGATTAGTCTGCAGCAAATTGTTACCGTTGCACATATACATATGCATATAATAATATAATATATAACATGTCCCTGATGACGTATCAGCTGGTGTTTGGATAAAGGCCGACTACGTTGTACTATCGCATTGCAACCCTAATTTCTACGTTAAATTGTTTTCAGTATGGACTATACAGTGCATTCATGGGTTGCTTCGTGTACGCCATCTTCGGCAGCATCCGCGACATCACCATTGGTCCGACAGCTCTTATGTCCTTAATGACGTATCAGCAGGTGATTGGCCGAAACGCCGACTTTGCTGTCCTTCTCTGTTTCCTGTCCGGCTGTGTCCAGATTGTCATGAGCGTTCTCAGATTAGGTGAGTACTTGCAATAGTATAGTTTTTTACTTAAGAGTTTACTTAAGAGGCGCATAGGTCCCTTGTCCAATGCCAACGACCCCATGGATTTCGGACATTGTTTGTATTGTTTCCATATGGAATTTTGGCCATTGGCAAACTGGTATACGTTCGCGACGTCAACCTACACCGGCTACAAGCGATAATGAACAAGCTGAGACAAGCTTACCATTGACGCAATGAAACCGGCAAAAGCATGACTTAACCAAGTACAGACACGAGTCTACAATAGTACACTTAGTCATGTAATTCATCGTTTGAGACAGCTGCCGCTCCGTCGTAATGACGACGTTCAGGAATACGAGGAATTCACCTTCCGGAGTATCTACCAAGTACGAATACCAACCTATATTTGTTACTCTTCTCCACCAAAATTAATATCCATTTTGCTTATATTGCAGGTGTTCTCATTGACTTCATATCCATTCCAGTCACAGTGGGTTTCACATCAGCTACCTCAGTTATTATTGCAGTGTCCCAGCTGAAAGGTCTGCTGGGACTAAAATTCACGTCCTCTGGCTTTATTGACACCGTACAAAACGTTGCGAGTCATATACACGAAACACGCTTAAATGATACTCTCCTTGGATCTGTTTGTATTATAATTCTTCTTCTACTTAGGGTAAGTGCAGTATAAGTCGTAGGCCTGGTACACACGGATGATTCAAACGCCAGTGATACGCAAGGAAATTTGTCATGGGAGCAATTGGGCTGGTGATTGGTTGGTGCAACAAAAAAGCTGTGTATGTCTGAACACACATAAGAAAATGCATAGGTCGCTGGTGTGTTGAGGGAAAGCCGTGCACCTACGACAAGCGAAAGTGACAGAAATCTGCTGAAGTTGACGGAGGTTTTTTTTCAAAGCCCATTTCCATACATAGTAAATTTCTCAGGGGAATACGGGCGTGCGAATCGTGCGTGTTTACTGGGCGGTATAGTTATGTAAATAAAGCAGTAAACGTTTCCGGGTCTAGGTTGAAGGTGATTTTTGCGTCGCTGACACAGAAAAGAGTATCTACAGCAAGTGATGTAAGATATAGGCGCCAATACATACGTGGAGCTGAAGAGTGCGTGCCAGGATCAAGGGGAGTGGAGGCATCGATGCCACATGTTACTGCCAACCAGCCAGCCGGCTGTAACTTGGAGAACAAGAAGAGTCTTTGTCATTTGAATTTTGCATGCCTGGATATATATAAGAGGTTTCAATCAGCTAAGAGCTCGTCAGAGGACAAGATGGGATAGGATTACAAGCACTGAGAAGAGAGTTCGAGTTAGAAGAACCATTGTTGGAGAAGATAGTGAGAGGGCGTGAGATCTGCAATGGTTCGGGCAAGTAAAGGTAATTGATAGCAGCAGGGGCGCATGGAAATCGCAGGAGGAAGAAAGAGAGGGAGCACGAAGAAGGTAAAGACCAAGAAAGAGATACAGGAGCCCTTCCCGAGAGCAGAGGAAGGGGAGAGACAGGAGGGAGTGGAGGAGGCTCACGTGGCAAATGGAGCTGATTATAGCTGATAATGACTTTTTCACTGTTTTCACAACCAATCTATTGTTTACAGAAAGCAAAAGACTTCCCAGTAATCAGAAAAGATGTGAAGCCTACAAAGAAGCAGAGAGTTGTCAAAAAGGCGATTTGGCTCATCTCTACAGCTAGAAATGCTCTTGTTGTAGTCTTCTGCTCACTTATTTGCTACTGGGTCTATGACTCTAATGGCGAACCTACATTCCTTCTTACCGGTAGGTATGCTTTTAATTTATTGGGTATTAAAGCCAGGTATATACCGCCGATTCAGTCGATTGTTTGTTACGATTTGTTCGACTCTTTCCTCGAGGGTTGTCCTCGGTCTGCCTTGTGGCCTTGCTTCCGCCAACCTCCGGGTTCTCATCTATTCTTTGGGCGTGGCCAAACCATTGCAGCTGCTCGTTCTTTGATATTTTTTTTACACTTATAAGGAATTAAAGGAACTTATTATTTTTTTCTGATTGTTGTAGGTGATGTTAAATCGGGTCTTCCAGAGTTTAAGCCGCCGCCTTTCAACACAACAATCGGAGAGACTGCCTACTCATTTACGGACATGTGCAATATGATGGGGTCCGCCATAGTTTTAGTTCCAGTTATTGCCGTTCTTGGCAATGTAGCCATTGCCAAAGCCTTTGGTAAGTTATTTAAAACGTATGACTAAAATTAATCATACCAAAGTCTTAATCAAGCTCATTAATCAAACTGAACTGCCATTTTGATTGTATACATCTATAAGGTTTCTCCCCTTGTTGCCATTTAATTTTAATTGGTCAAATTTCTAAATTTTTTCTAGCGAGTGGTGACTCAATAGACGCCACTCAGGAGCTGCTGACTCTCGGGCTGTGTAACCTGCTCGGCTCGTTTGCCTCCTCCATGCCCATCACGG
This sequence comes from Psococerastis gibbosa, assembly GCA_963971405.1. NCBI lineage: Eukaryota > Metazoa > Arthropoda > Insecta > Psocodea > Psocidae > Psococerastis > Psococerastis gibbosa. The sequence goes on along the minus strand of OZ020490.1, from coordinate 6,960,692 downwards.
GCTCATTTTCAAGAAGTGCTGTGAACCATGCCAGTGGCGTTAGGACGCCCCTGGGTGGTGTTTATACCGGTATGTATATACGAGTAGTAAGTAGAAGATCCATTCAAATCTGAAAGTACCACCCCCACATAATCATGGTCAGATATCTCTATTTGCGATTTACAAGTTAACACACCATGGCTACCAAAATAAATAAATACACCTTGTAGCAAACGGTCGCTTTTCAACAGCCAATAGGAACGAAGCAATAAATAAATATAAATAATAAATAAATAAGACAAAATTTCGGCTATTTTGCTCTTAAAAAGTAAGCTTTTTCACATGCGGTATTTTGCAGTATCAGCGATGATGTGTATTTTTTATGGACAAACCGGCGATAGAGTTTACGCTGAAAATATTGTATTTTATTTTTTTCTTTCCTATTTATACCTAGTAGCCTACATATAAGGAAAGCTTTGTGATGGTCGAAATTTTCGATTCCGAGATTTCAACGGATTTAAACATTTTCAGGTTCAAGAAACCCAAAAAAAAGTTGGTTTTTACAAAATGTCTGCCTGTTCGTCGATTTGCAGGCAAACTACTCGGTAGATTTGGATGAAGTTTGACGTGTAGGTTCACAAAAATCATGCCTCTGGAATATTTTTGTATATTTTGGGCTAACTCAATTTCGGGGGCTTATTCTCAAAAAACTACTAAAAAAATTATTTCTAAAAAATGGCTCCAACTAATCTGTTAAATTCACATTTACTGCATTCGTTATTAATGTTAACAAAACTCAATGGATCGCTTGCCCCTTGATAGTTTACTTCTGGGGGTAAAAAAATAAAAATGACCAAAAATAATTTTTCTGCGGAACGTTTCTATCGATGCTTTCTACCTTCAGGAATATTTTAGGTGTTAAATAGAGTAACAAAACCGAACAGGTTGCTTTCGCAAATAAAGCTTTGGTTTTGTGCAAACAATTATTTTTTTTAAAGAAATTATGGGAATTTCACGCTGCCATTATTACTGTGTTGTAATGTTAAACACAGATAGAATATGTAATCGTCACATCGATCGTGCTTTGGGATAGAGGATGTCGAGGAATCCGAAATTTAACCCTAGAAAAATTATTTACTGTGGAATTATGTATTATCTATCTACTTATTGAAAATGGGAAAGCATGTTCGAGTAAACTCGGACCAGTTCTTTTTGTGACTTGACTTACTTTGACTTAATTAGGCGCGATCAGCCCAGGGGGACTTTTGGCCGCTCTGACGATTTCCCTCCATCTTTGCCGATCCTCAGCAGCCTCTGTCCAATCTGCTGCCTCGACGCCAACTCGAAGGAGGTCCTCCTGGAACTGGTCCGCCCATCTTCGCCATGGTCTTCCTCTTGGTCTTCTTCCGCGGGGGATTGCTTCCCACACGGCCTTTGGGGGTCTGTGGTCCGGCATCCGGTGCACATGTGCACATGTCCTATCCATTGTAGCCTTTTTGCTCTAAGATCGTCAATGACGCCGAGAGCATTGTAGAGCCTTTTTGTAAAATGATTAATCGCATACAAACAATTTAATGAACGTATTTTATGCATTTTTTTCAGGTATTATAATTCTTCTGGCTCTGTACACGTTGACGCCATATTTCTTCTTCATTCCAAAGGCTGCCCTGTCTGCAGTGATAATCTGCGCGGTCATCTTCATGATAGAATATGAAGTAGTGAAGCCCATGTGGAAATCCAGTAAGAAGGACCTCATTCCTACAATAGCCACATTTGTGCTCTGTCTTCTTATCGGTGTGGAGTATGGGATTTTGGTGGGCGTGGCCATAAACTTAGTCATTTTACTGTATCCGTCTGCCCGGCCTTCGTTACGCATTGAAAAAGCCTCGGTAAGTCTCAGCTTTAAAACCAACGGTTATAAAATAGAATATAAATTCTCCTCTATAATTTTTATGCATAATATGTGGCTCGGGGCTCTTCCTAACCCCAACTGGTCACAGTTCTTGGACTCCCTCCTCGCACACTAATCGTTTTTGTAAAAATCGACTTCAATCTGTGTTAAGAAGAGTTAGGTACATATCATGTATCAAAATACTCGGAAAATGTCCTCTGTTTGTCCTGATATTTTTGAGATATTTGATTTTTACACTCATAAGTCTTTTTCCTCTGCCATTGTCTCTTAATATTATATTGTACTATGTAATTGTTTTGGCCCTCCAAACAAAAACAAATCCTGTCGTGTGCTGTGATTCGTTGAAAGAAACCTTGTCAATTGTTTGAAAAAGACGTATGTATGACCTACGGAGAGGAGTGCTGGCCATTGGCGGGGTTTCCACCGACCTCTCATTGCAGAATGCAAATGACATTGACGAAAATTTTTGTTTTACTCTATGCCATAGTTAAAATTGATCAATGATCATAGAGTAAAATCACAAACAAACAAACTAAAATCAAAAAATGGTGTCCCTCAATGTCATTTGCATTCTGCAATGAGAGGTCGGTGGAAACCCCGCCATTGTGAAAGGACGATGAGCAACTGCTGCATGTGGCTGAGATGCGAATGTTGTGTTACTGTCTGGGTTACAAATTGACAGACAGAAGGAGAAACGAGGACATCCGGGCAGAAGTGCAAGTAGTATCGAAATATTCAGGGAGTGAAGACTGGCGTGGTGGGACCATACGAAGAGAAGAGAAGACACTTGCTACAACGTGTGAGGAACTATACGGTGGAGGGCACAAGACCTAAGACCGAGGATGTCCCTTGAAACGAAAGAGAGGAAAGACCTCGGTCTCTCACCGGATGATACCCAAGACCGGAACACCTGGAAGATGAAGATCCGTGCCACCGACCCCGTGGGAGGGAAAATGCGCCGTTACAGTAAAGTAGATGGTACCAGAAATTCAATAAATATGGTTGGTGGGAGTAAATGTCACATCTCTTCTACATGGAACTCTAGTTAATGTCTGTTGATATATATTGGTGTTATATTTACTTTTTTTCTGTTTCTAGACGGCTTCAGGAGCCGAGTACCTGATGGTCACACCTAGCAACAGCCTGTACTTCCCGGCTGTAGACTTCATCAGGTCCAGTGTGGTCCGTGCTGCTGTCAAACAGGGCTGCAGCTCTCTTCCGGTCATTCTCGACTGTCGCCATATGCTGGGTGCTGACTTTACTGCAGCCAAGGTACATACTGTATATGGCAAAGTCTTTCATGCTAGTAGGCCTAAAATATAGCTTTCTGATGGTCAAAAATATTCAATTTCTAAATTTCAACCTTTTGGGATCCCAAGATCCAAGAACCGGTCCGAGTTTACTCGAACATGCTTTCCAATTTATCAAGTAGTAGCTAGAGAAAATGAGTAATTTCATGGTAAATAATTTTCCTATAGATCAATTTCGGGCATCTGGGGGGGGGGGGTCCACCTGACGTCACTGGAGGTGAGGTAAATTGTAGATAGGTCAGACCAACAAATTACCACACAGCAATAATGGCAGGGCACGCAATGCATTTGACCGAGAATTTTCTATCATTTTTTCAAAAACATTGTTTTTGCACAAAACCAAATAGTTTTTTGGGAAAGCAATCTGTCCGGTTTCGTTACTCAATTTAACACCTAAAACATGCTTGAAGGTAGAAATCATCGATGGAAAGGTTTCACAGAAAAATTATTTTTTAGACATTTTTCATTAAAATTTAGTTATTTTTATTTTTTTACCCCCAGAAGCAAACTATCAAGGGGCAAGCGACCCCCCACATATTGTCAAAATTAATAACGACTACAATATATGTGAATTTAAAAGAAATCGTTGGAGCCGTTTTGGATAAATAATTTTTTTAGACGTTTATTGGAGTTTTTTTGAAAATAACCCCCCCCCCCCCCGCCCCAAATTGAGATAATTTAGCCCTAAATAAATAAAAAATGGCTCGAGGTATGATTTTTGTGAACCTTACATGCTAAATTACATCAAAATCGACCGAGTAGTTTGCCCGGAAATCGACGCACAGACAGACATTTCGTAAAAACCACTTGGGACCTCAAAACGTGTAACTCCGTTGAAATCACCATCACAAAGCTTTCCGTACACTACTTATAAATTGGAAAGCAAAAAGTGATTTGATGTCTGTTCGCGGATTTTCTGCCAAACTACTAGGCGGATAAAATAATATGGCCTAAATAGGTTCACATAAATAAATATATATTTCGGTTAATTTATACAATCAAGTAATTGACAAGAAAGTATAAAGTAAAATCGTCAAAATCAGGTAGTTCTGTCATTGTGCTAGTGCCTCAGTGACAGTGTAAAAAGCTTTCTCTAAGAGATGGTTTCTAAGCAATTTAGGGAAATTAGTAGCATTTCTCGCCGCTCTCAGTTCAATCGGGAGTTTTCTGAGGTAGGCGAAACCTTGTAGGATAGGATCCAGTCGCTCACACTTGGCTGTGCGTGGTGCTGGCCTGATAAGATTTCCCCGTGCCTCGTGTTGTAGGTTTGGGTGTCTCCATTTTGTTTAAATTTCCCCCACATCTCAGCCTTTAAGCAAAATGTATCTAAATATGTAAAGACTTGGGGCTGTCATCCAGGGAAGTTTTTTTCAGCTTTTCAATAACTTTAATCTAGAGGCTTTATCCCCAAAAAAACGATTAAACAAATTTTCTCAAAAACGACTCCTACTGCTTCAGCTGCAGAAGTATTTTCTTAAAATAAATGTCCAACCTTTCCAGGGTATAGCGGCGCTTATAGACGATTTCAACAAGCGCAAACAAGCCATCTACTTCTTCCAGCCATGCGCAGCCGTCGTAACCGTGTTCAAAGGCGCTGTCGTGGACGAGTTTATACATGTTTGCAGCCTGGAAGAGCTGGACTACCTGCTGTCTACGTCAGATAACAGTAAAAAGGCGCGAAACGGTGAGATGTGCAATTTGAAGATCGAAGAGCTCACGTCAGAGCCTTCCCAGCTGACTAATCTTCTTTGATTTGTTGTTTTTGTTGGATATTCATTCGGGTGAATTTTTTGCTGTCTTTTCTTACATGTACACATGTATTGAACTATTGAACTCCTGCGTCATCCTTCAGTTCGCATGAATTTCTTCTTCAGCCGCCCTCTTTTATCGGTTCCTTCCGCTGTGTCCTCAATGATGATGTGTATTATCAAATGCCCCACCCATTTCGCCCCTATACTTTTATTAAACAAAAAATAACAAAAACTTAGAGTTTTAGAAAAACTTGTTATAACAACCCGAATTACTATAACCCAAATAATCGTTAGGCCTACCTAAGAAATTAACTTTGTCTAAGAAACCCACTTATTTGGGTTTTACTAATTCGGGTTGTTATAACAAGTTTTTCTAAAACTCTAAATTTTTGTTATTTTTTGTTTATTAAAATGAAATACTACGAAGTCACGAGTAATCTAATTATTTCTCTTATACTTTTATCTGAGATAGCAGCTGTCTCTCTTCTTCAGTAGCCTCTAGCACTCTTTCATCCGTCACGTGGTCCCTGCAGCTGTTCCTACTGTCCGAAGCATCCTTCTATAACGCCTACATGTTTATATGATCCATTGCTATAGCGCATAGGTGGGTATTCCACTGGTCGATAAAATTTGATGTTGTCATTGACGTTTGTTTTGTTTTAAGGAGACTATTATGTACATACTTAACATATTATTATAAATTAAGTTATAGTATGGTAGAGACTTATTAATGATGTCTGCTACAATATTATAACTCAATTTATAATAGATAAGTTAAGTATCTACATAATAGTCTCCTTAAAACAAAGCAAACGTCAATGACAAAATAAAATTTGAAGTAAAATTGCCCAGTGGAATGGCCGCCATACACCAACAGAATTTATCTATTTTCAACGTCATCCGAATTGAATGTCTGTTTCAGCATTTTCTGTGATTTTAAAGTACAGTATTTAATATTGTATTAATAATTTGTGTGCACCTGTTTTAGTTTCAACATAGGCGCCGATTCCACCGACCGGCTAGGGCTAAATACAAAAACGGTGACGTAGTAGCAGACATTCAAGACTTAGGCGGGGTTTCCACCGATCTCACATTACAGAATGCAAATGACATTACGGAAATTGAATGTCTGCTACCACGTCACCGTTTTTGTATTTAGCCCTAGCTGGTCGGTGGAATCCCCGCCTTAGTAACGTTACGGTACTGATATTTACTGTGGTATTATTTGTTGGATCTGATTTTAATTTCATAAACTTATTTTAGAAAAATGATTTCATTTTGGTGTTCATATTGCTGGTTTAAAACCTTTTGGGCTGCAGCGGTTATGTTTTATGTAGACACGTGATTGTATTTCATAGGCGTAAATATATTTAATAGTTGGAGAGGAAAGTTCAGTTCAAAATCGTGCATACTTTTATTTAAGGGAGGTACCCTCCTGCTTTCAGGAAAATTGATAATTTCATTAAAATTGTTAAGGCGAGGTTTCCACATACGTCAATGGTCAATGAGAAATATGGTTTTGAAGTGGTAGCAGACATTTTTAGTATGTCTTTAATGTCTGCTAAAACGTCAATTTCATATTTCTCATTGACCATTGACGTATGTGGAAACACCGCCTTAGGGAGAGAAAATTAATTAATTCCTCGTTCCACATCCATAAGGACTGTGGTCAGATGAAAAATCATTAAAAATATGCAAGCTGTCTCGAAAAGCAGGCTATTTATCCGACTGCTTTACTACTATTCTATAAAATCGGTTTATTGCACCTAATTGTTGTTTTTAAGTAATCTTATTTCCGTTGATAACATGTAACTTTACAAACATTGCGAAAGTTTTTATGGAACTTTCGGGCTATTTTCATATTCTTGTTGCTGTGGAAGGAGGAATTAATTAATTAATGAAATCAAATTGGCTCGGTGATTCTTTGTTCACAAAATGTTTTTAAATTTGCGCCGTAATATTAAGAAATTCCGCCTATGAAAGGAAAATAGTTTCTGATGTCTACCTTCTGATTTTGCCATCCCCATTAAGGAGCTGATAATGCGCCCATGTCAAATATCTACCTACAGTATTAATAGCAATTAAATTAGCGGCGGACTGCTGCAACATTATAGGTAAATAACGTCACAGCAGAAAAATCACGGTAAGTAGACTGAGGGAAACTGTGCGCAAATTATATATGCGATGCGAGCTTTCGTATATATCATTTTTGAAATGACTGTTGATCGTGTAACACTTCCATGATATGCCTCAGTCAACTTGCCGTGATTTTTTTTTTTTTTTTTGCTGTCACGTTTGGCATTAACTCAGCGTAGTTTTATAATAGTTCTTCGGTATTATGATATTCGTGCCATTAAAGTGCAATATAAGTTTTTCAATAACATTCCTCTAAATATATGAATACTTCAAAAAGTGTTGTATTGCATTGTATTACTATATAGTTGAGCATTAATGCAAAAGGCGATTTGTCACAAAAAAAAAAAAAAAAAAATTGAGTTGGTGGTACATCATTGGAATCGTCGCATTGACTGCTACAAAAAAAAATGTAATAAAAAGTGTAATGTGATTTCTATATTGTAAAAGAATATCAATTAAAATATTACATCCAATAATGTAGAAGAATTTAGATTTTAATGTTTTTTTTGCTTCTCCTGCATTTACAGTTTCAAGTGACAAATTTAATTTAATCGCCGTTTGCATACGTGCTCCCCAGTTAGAAAACGTATTTGTTCAGAGTTAATTTTCTGAGAATTAAAATTTGATTTTAAATCTTTTAATAACCTATTATTTTTAAATCATTGTATACCCGGGTAGTTAGGTTACCCGTTTTCCAGTCTTAGCCTACAGAAACGCAATTTGCTATAGCTCGTTATGTGCAGCGCGTGTCATCATTTAAGCAATGACATGTGCACCCTGTTGCGAGGATCAGTGTAAAATAAATAAATAAGGACTTTTTTGTTCTATTACTAAACCAACCTAGCGGAGTTAGGGCTATAAAAAGCCCTCTCTTACACTCAACTAGGAAGGTCCGGGTCCGCCTGCTTTACATGCCCTCCAAAGCATGGCCAGAAAATGTAGCCAGTGTGGGACTCGAACCAAAAACCTTTCGGGTGAAAGTCAGAGTCCGTACCCGTCAATCCGTTGGTGGGATCTCGAAATCGATCATTTTGACCATCACTAACCTTTCCTAACGTATATAAATATGAAATCCAAAATGTTGAGAATCTCTAATGTAAGAAGGTCGCAATTAAGAAGCATCGGCATACATTATGAACTAAAGCCCGTCTTAAATACAAACCGAATCAGAGTATCATATTCACGAAGTGGGTGCCAACACAGCTGCAACAGAGGACCGACTATATACTGTATGTGCTATATAAATAAATAATCATTTATTTGTTTCTATAGTATGGTCGGAAAGTCACCACAGAACGGCTTGCGACTGCTGTGTATACAGTATACAGTCTATCTACTCAGCAATAATAATAATAAACGTCTTATATTTACGGGGCCAGACTCTTAAGACTAGCAAGTCTTTTTCTGCCTTACCCACGTCCAAAAACAATACAATTTCCAAAAACATACGCTTAACTTAAACAAACTTATTCTAACAATGCATAAAAAGAACTTATTCAAAACGTGACGTGACGTGACGTAAAAAGACATACAGTAAATATCTAGACAGTAATCTTATTCTAAAGCTATTCTGTTCCTAGCAATTTTTTCAGCAACTGGGTTTTGAACCCACGAATCTTTGACTGCGATCTAATTATGCAATGACACATAGCTGGGCTAGCCTATATATTGGGTAATGTAGTTTGCATGTTAATTGTCAAGACGGATGACTGACGTTAAATTATCGATATATAGGGAAATGATATAATGGTATTTCAGATGAGGGAGAGGGTGGTGGTCACGTGATCTGGACCGGGGAGGCTGTATCGATCGCGGGCCGCAGCTATAGCTCGACCACTTAGATCAAGTTCATTGACAACCCTCTCTCTGGTTTTATTCGATACGTTGTGGACTGTGCGAATATTGATTAGAAAAGGAAAGGTAGAGTGGCTGCAGATTTTAGAAGTAGGTCTTCTTCGAATGCTACTTCTATCGAAGATAGGCAATCATCATGGAAATTTGCACCTTGGAAACTGCAGCTCTGAATTTAAATTTTGGTGGAATGATGTTTTCTTAAAATTAGCAAATTTTAAGTAGCCTAGGTCCGATATATGGGCCTATTTTTTCAAATGGAAAAAATGGCATCACCAATTTTAATAAAGTATAATTGCGTAGGTAGCCCCTACCTAGTAAGACGTGATATAAACAAATAATGGCTTTTTGTTCTATTATATACTAAGCCAACCTAGCGGAGTTAGGGCTATGACATGGAATGAATGAAATAAAATGAAGAACGTTTTTATATGAGGTTCATTTGTGGCGTCATTTTGTAGATAGCAGCACCAGTTGCAATGATATCAAATAAGCGTTGATTTTTCCATAAGCCTCAATACTATTTTAAAATGATTTTTAATTACGTATTATTTTAAAGTGATGTTTTTCTATAAATCATGGAGAATATATATATATTAAATTATATGCAGCGAAATAAGGTCCAGGCATAGTAAAAATAATATAAAAAATATTAAAAGAATTAATTAGATGCTAAAAGCTTAGTTTCCCCATGCAAACGGCGGCCATTTTGAATAATATGGATATCGGTTTGTCGTCAGCGAACCGAGTGACCAAAACTGTCCCTACAGAACCTCATTGGCGAGCTTTAGCCCCGAAGGGCTACTCTACCAGCTAACCAATTTACAATTTATTTTTCACATTGATATCATAACTTTTTTGACAAGAAAAAAAAGAAACAAAAAAACAGCAAAAGAAAAGATAGAAAATATTAACTCATTCATTTACTCTCACACTTCACTCCCCAGAACCTGATGGCAGCTGCTGTCTTAAAACTCCCCAAATTATTCTCTGTTCTCGTTTCTTCTGGCAAGGAATTCCTAATCTTAGAGGTGTTCACTGCAGAGGAATGGTTGTAGTAAATTATTAAGCTATCTCTTCCACTCAACTAAGAAGACCCGGGACCGCCTGCTTTACATGCCCTCAGAAGGAAATGTAGCAGGCACGTAGCCAGGGAGGGGGCTTTGGGGGCTGAAGCCCCTCCCGTAATGTAAAAAAAGGGAAAAACAATGATTTTTTGGTTTATTTATATTTGTTCTCGTTCGATCCAGTGTACATAGGCCTACAGTAGATTCAATAGTGCAAGATACTTCCGCAGATTACGTAAGTCTTGACCCGCCGTTTTACTGGGGGTATTCCATACCCCCCCCCCCCCCTACCGCCTGGTAGTTAGCCCCTCCCGAAATAAAATCCTGGCTACGTGCTTGAAATGTAGCAAGGGTGGGACTCAAACCAACAACCTTTCGGTTTAAGGTCGGAGTCCGTACCGTACCACTACTCTACATTTCCTGATGTAAACACGAAAGCTGTCGGGCAAAGATAATACTCTGTGTTGACAAATACGAAAACAAAATTTAGATTCAGACATTTCCTCGTATATATAATATTTGTAGATTCATATAGATTCAATTAAATTTAATATGAAAAATTTTGGCAAACAGAGAGGAGTGGTTTTTAAATTGTCGAGCTATAGAATTCAGTAAGCATTTGTTAGGCGTCTCAACAGCACTTGGGAGTCTTCTCAGTCACAGCTCAGTCGTAAGCTCATCGCTGTCCTGGCTGCACTTAGCAGGTACCAATTTTTATTATTTCAGGTTTATTGTAGGTACAATTATTAGTCTAATGTATGTTAGTGAGTATGTTTAGCTTATATATACTTTCTACTGTACGTTGAGTTAGATGCAGAAAACCCAAGTTTAATTAGCTTAAGAATTTTTATTCGTCTTCGGCTTAAGAATTCTAGACTGAATTAAAAGATTACCTACATTAATTGCCAAATGTCATACTAAGCTGAATCTAGGAGAACAGAGCATGTTCCAAACTGCAGCAAACTTAGTAGTGTGCACAACTTTGGCAGGGGAACATGGTGGGACATGATAACGCGCTGAGACCTGAGACTATCTATATAGTCATATACTCATTTATATCCTGTAGTCATTCTATAAGTGCGTGTCGAGTCCTGGTCACCTCCGAATTAATCGTGTGCCTTAACTATCTTCCCCAAGTGGTTCGGAATCCATAATTAGGAGGTCCACCCTGTCAGTCAACTCCCCTTTTCCCCTGAGGTGAAGGGTGCCTCAAGATAATTAAGAATCAGACACACTCCACCGCCAGACTGACAGGGTTGCTTAAAGCAGACGTGCTTAAAGTAGGCGTTGGAAAGCAAATAGACATTAATTTAAGAGACAACTGAGGAGACCCTCTGTTGAAATTCAAATTTCACATGAAATCTTTTTTTTTCTAACACCTGCTTTCAGAATTTCTGCTTTAAGCAACCCTGTGAGCCTGGCGGGGGGAGTGAGTCTGTTAACTTTATTTATTTATTTATTAACTTGAGGCACCCAAAGGGCAGACCTTCACCTCGTCGAGAAGGGGAGTTGACTGACAGGGTGGACCTCCTAATTATAGTGGATTCCGAACCACTTGGGGAACATAGTAAAGTCACACGATTAATTCGGAGGTGACCAGGACTCGACACACACGTAGATTGACTGGTATAGTCTCAGGGTGTTATCACGTCCCATCATGTTCCCCTGCCCACGCTGTGCACACTACCAAGTTTGTCGCAGTTTGAAATTCTGCTGTCGTGGATTCAACTTGGTGAGCCAATAGGAATGTCTTCTAAGGCGCCCATTCCACATACGTACAACGTCAATGAAAATTATGAAATTGAAGGACATTTCAATTTCTCATTGATGGGGGCCATTCCATATGTTTTTCAAAAATTGACAATTTTCAATTGAAGCGTATGCGCCAAATTTTTGAAATTTGTTTCTTGAAATTGTATTTGTTTTCTTCGTCGCCTTATTATTTAATCCTTATTATAATTTTTATACAGAAATGCTTTCTTTTTAGAGAAATCAATTAAAATAGTTGTACTTGTCATATCACATGACGCCATTTTTTAATTTTAGATTGTTTGTTTCATTGTTTGTGATTTTACTCTATTATCAATTGATCATTGATCAATTTTAACAATGGCATAGAGTAAAATTGAAATGCCCTTCAATTTCATAATTTTCATTGACGTTGTACGTATGTGGAATGGGCGCCTAAGGGATGTGACATTTTTTTTATAGCTCTACTATCGGCGTGTCCTGTGAAATTGGATTTAGATAAAAATAAATACGACAAGGGTTGTTGCCCGATTGCGCCCCTTAAGACAATCGATTTCTAGCCAATGAGAGAACGTGCGATATTAAACAAAGGGTCGGTTGGACTTGCATTAGGGGCCTAGGGCGGAGCCCATTGTCACAACGGGGCCGCTCTCATTGTTCGATAACTATGAGGCCCATGCCTCCAATGACAGCAAGCAATGTAAGTCCAACTAGCCCTTTGCTGAATAGTGTTACACCATTGCCATTAACCTTTATTACCAATAGAATGTCATAATATGAATAATAAATTAAAAAAGAATATTATGGCCACCATTTCAACAAGAAGAGGCAAATGGATGGGGCATATTCTGAGACAAGAAGGGCTCCACAAGAACATCATTGAGGGTATGGTTGAAGGCCCCAACTGAAGAGGACGACAGCTAGGAAGGAGTACCTAGAAGATGTCATGAAGGACCTAGTATACGACACCTATAAAGGGCTGAAAAGGACCGCACAAAACAGACAAGTGTGCTAGAGGAGAAGAATACAACATTCGCTGCAAACCAATCCCTAGATTGCAACTCGAGAAGAAGAATATTGTCCAATTTCTTACTATTATTAAGGGACCAATTTCAAAATATTTTGGTTGACAAGACAAGAAATGGTTTGTATTTTGGACGAAATTATAATCCTACAGCCCCAGAGATGTGAAAGTAGTACGTCAGATGAAAAACTCATAAAAATTTCAAGCTTCCTCAAATAGCAGTCTATTTCCCCGACTGATTTAAAACTGATGGAGCAGTAGCATCCGGGATGATATAGCCTATGGTCGTTCTGGAAGGGTACTTCCAAACGTTGCGTCAACCTCTGCGGCCGCCATCTTCAGTGGAACTGCGCAGACTTCTAATATTGTATCTCGGAGTCTCAAGTCTACGCAGTTCCACTGTAGATGTCGAAGGCAGATGTAGTACGCTATCAGACCGACCACGACCTATCATCCCGGACAGGGACGGATCCTTGGGCGCCCCCCCCCCCCCCGAGAAAAATAGCTTTATACTAGATAGAATGGACTTTTGAAGGAAATGAAGAGAAATTGTTACTCAAGTAAGGGAAACGCGATATTTTTCAGGTCACCGCCCCCCCCCCGAAAACTTTTTCTGTCTGAAACCGTCCCTGATCCCGGATTCTACTGCTTCATCACGTAACTCCGGCCGTGAAAGCCCTTGTAATTATGTTCATTTGAAACTATTTTAAAATTAGGTTTAATGCGCTTTATCGGGGTTTTCAGAAGTAGCCTAATAGCCTTATATTTCAAAGGAGAAAATGTAAATTTCATTCGAAAAGTTGAATTTGCGGCCAACTGTAGGTCACCACTTTGGGCGCTAAATAAATCTTATTCTACCGGGATTGAAACCTATTGCAGCTGGGCACGGTTGTTGGCGTTAGTAGTCTCACTGGACTAATTTAATTTCTTTCAGACAAATGGACAAGCCGCATTGAAGACATAGCGGCTGATGCCCGAAAGTGCCCCAACAGCACCAGCAAGAATGGACGCAACCTAAGAGATTATGACGTACCGACAGAAAAACACACAGAGAGTCCATCACACCAGCATGGACGTCAACAACAGGAGGCAAAACAACTGCCCGACCATCATCCGACGCATTTCCGGTGCCGCCTACTGCTTCTTCTGGCTCTTCAGCATCATTTCCGGTTTTTTCTTACTCATTTTCCCGGCAATCCCACTAGCATTTTTGGCGCCAAAAGTTTATCGAAGATGGAGCGATATTGTGTTCGGCATGTGGGAACCGTATCCTGTGGTGAGTAACACTTAGGCCCGGTATACACCCGAACGTTCCACGAGGCGTGAGGCACTGAGAATTAATTATGGAAAAAAATGGGCTGATGAACGCACTTCTCAAGGGTTTGTGACGTTGGCGCGTGTTCGGGCGGGTCGAGGGGAAAACTGTATACTTTTGTGTGGTCGGCTTCACGCCAGCTATCGAACTCGTCGAGATATCGATAAGAAATCTTCTGCTAGCCCTATTACGCGCTCTTAGAAACGTTTTCGTGAGGATTAATAGCGCCATGCAAAACATGGGGCTGCCTCCTTACTCTTCCTACATATTAACTGTAGTTCGCTTGTTAGTTGTTCTTAACGCCTGCTTTCAGCATTTCTGATTTTAAGCAACCCTGTCAGCCTGGCGGGGGGGGGGGGGGTGAGTCTCATTGTTAGCTTGACGCACCCTAAGGGCAGACTCCTTCACCGCAGGGAGACGGGGAGTTGGCTGACAGGGTGAACCTCCTAATTATAGTGGATTCCACTTGGGGGAACATGGTAAAGTCGCACGATTAATTCGGAGGTGACCAGGACTCGACACGCACTTAGACTGACTGGTATAGTCTCAGGGCGTTGTCATGTCCCACCATGTTCCCCTACCAACACTACCAAGTTTGCCGCAGTTTGAAACAGGCTCTGTTCTCGTGGATTCAGCTTGGTATGGCCGCTGGTTGAATTTATTAATTAAAATATGTACCGTACCAACTACCTATGCATGGTTCAATCCTGAACTCTTTCAACTAGGAGCACTGTACAGCGTACACTCCTATAGTACACGCTCGGCAGGAGGCTTTGAGGAGGCTAGGTGTTGCCTGAACAAGTCTAGACACTCATTCCCGATATTTGCTCACCAGTGATACAATAACAAACCTCTTTATAACCTAGTTGAGTTCGACCCCTGGAACTGGACGGTGTGAGTGCTGAACAAAACCTTTGCTGCAGTTTTGAACAGACTCTGTTGTGGTGGATTTAACTTGGCATAGCTGTTGGTTGTTGTAAAAAATAAATCAGCATAGAATACAAATATTTAGAGCTTGCAATATAGTCAACGTTGGGGAAGAGCAGGTGTTTTGGCGTGGGGCCATTATAGAGGATAAAACTGATGTTCAACTGTCGGGGTATATCTCCGGGTGCTGTTGACATACGTCTTGTTTTATTTTTAAACCTTTCGCATTTTATTCTGTGCTGTCTTCCGACATTAATTGCACCACTGGAATGTCTCTTTGAAGTTGTATTGCTAACTGTTTTACGAGAATGTAAACATTGTGGCTCTGCGGGGAGATAGTAATAGCCATTGTCAGCAGAAAATTTGGAAGCGTGGCAGCACACTAGCCAAATTCCACGTCTAGGTTGACTCAGGGACGGATCCTTGAGGGGGGGGGGCGGGGGCGGAGACTATGATGTTCTTCCCCTGGGGATTTTTTTTTTAATGTCAGGCTTTCAGGTATTGCATTGGCGCCCCCTCCCTCTGCCACAGGATTCGCCACTGATCCGTACATGTTTTGAAAAATGGCGCGAAATTGGCTTATAAAAAGTTGCGACAACTTGCAGTACCACGTCTTGTTTTCAGGCAATGATGGAGATTCTGTTCAATGTTCGAGTGACGATGAGTGGGGACAATATCGACCCCTCGGAAGGCGCCATTTTCATAATGAACCATCGAACGAGACTCGACTGGAACTTCTTGTGGGCTGCCATGTACCATAGCGGGCATCCCCACTGCCACAGCCTTAAATTCATTCTCAAGGCTCCTCTTATGCACATTCCAGGACCAGGTACGCTAAAACGCTAAAACACTAAAATCACCTATTAGTTGGGGTATGTATCAGGGAATGCTGGATATTAGCAGGTGCTTGGGAGAACAGGGAGGGAACACGAAGATGAAGACTTGCAAGGAAGAGGTGCAAAAACTGGATTAGGGCGACCATCTCAGAAGAGAGGGACTGGTTCCCGAGGAAGTGTTGAATAATCAGATGTGAATGCAAGCAGGGGAGAGGGGAGGCTGGGGGAGTTACCGGAGAGAGTGGCGTATCCGTAAGAATGATGAGCTCTACGCGATATATTGAGAACCTCCGATAGTAGCCGAAATCAAGGGAGCCCGCATCAGGTGGTTACGGCAAGTGGAACGAATGCCAGACCATAGGGTAACAAAAGCAGCCTTACACAAGGTGTCCCAAGGGAGAAGACGAGTGGGACGGCCACAGATGCGATGGCTGGACGACGTCGATAACTGGCGAAGGAGAGCGCAGGACCGCGCAGGCTGGCGCGATGTGACAGAGCACGCCGAAGCCCTTCACGGGCCAAGGAATAAGTAAGAAAGTAAGTAAGAGCTCGGATATTAACAACTGGAGATGCTTATTTTTTATGATTTGTATTGCAATAAAGTCCTTTAGCCTATTCATTCATTCATTCATGTCTTTTCCAGGTTGGGTAATGCAAGCATGTTCATTCCTTTTTATTCATCGAAATTGGGAGAAGGACCAACAGCTTTTATCTAATAGTCTGGACTATCTCAAATCAACAGCGAGACATTGCCAGGTACTGTACGAGTACGCCATTAGCAAGAAATATATACAATAGATATTCATAGACTATCTTCTTCTTTAAATGTCTCTTCTATCGAAGTTTGGCTGTCATCATTGCAATTGTAGTCATGATTATATATATATATTTATTTTTAATAATAATCCCGGCAGAAGAATAACATCCTGGTTGAAAAACATGAGGCAGTTTTTTTTTCTTCAAAAAAAGGTTAATCGCATACAAACAATTTAATGAATGTATCCGATTGACCTCTTCAGTCGCCTCTGTAGGTTAGTACCCGCGTTGAGTTACGACACGTCTCCAATCGCATGGCTTGTAGACAATCGCACAAGTACAAGCACGCTACCACCTTGCCATCGAAGTCTAGCCGAGTTGGCAAGAGCACGACATCTCTTTTCAGAGTAGCAAGGCCCAAATATCCATGATGATCGCCAATCTTCGACAGAAGAGGCATTAAAATAAAGAAGAAATATTTAATAATCTAATACATATATCGCTCCTTGATTTGCCAAAATATGTTCTAACTACAAAATGCTAACTTTTCAAGAGAGAGTTCCAATGTTTTTCCGATGGTTTTAATAAGTATCTCCTACAGGCAAGAAATGTTCAATTACTTTAAAGGCATGCAGATACGATGATTGAATGTAAAAAAAAGAGGGAAAAAATTAAATTTTTTGATGTAATAAAAAAAATTAATATTTGCAGTTAAAACAGTTGGCAACTCATCAAGGAGCGATATAGGAATATCACATAATCACATAGGCGATGGTAAAGTAGAGAAGCTTATAGTGACAAAAACTGAAATGAATAGCAAAGCCAATGAAAAAACACTGGCTTGCTTTAGGGAGACATTTGTTTAGAGCAGTTGATTGGAATAGACGTTTGCTGATATATTTGCAGCCTGCTGCCTCTGGTAGCATATGCATCACTCAACAGTTTGTTTTAGATTTATTGACATGTTTGTGGCAAGGAAATAAAGATAAAGTGGTGTTTCACCTTCAAACGTAAAGTAGACTAAGGTGCCCATTCCATTGACCGGCTAGGGCTATTTCCAAAACGGTGACGTGGTAGCAGACACTCAAGACTTAGGTGACGTTTCCACCGAACTCGCATTGCAGAATTGACGGAAATGTTTATTTTCCTCTATGCCATAGTTAAAATTGATCAATGATCATACAATAAAATCACAAACAAACAAACTAAAATTAAAAAATGGCTTCATGGGATATGTTAATTACAAACATTTTAATAGATTTCTATAAAAAGAAAGACAAACATTTCTGTCAATGTCACTTGCAATCTGCAATGCGAGGTCGGTGGAGACGCTACCTAAGTCTTGAGTGTCTGCTACCACGTCACCGTTTTGGAAATAGCCCTAGCCGGTCAATGGAATGGGCGCCTAAGTATAGACTCCAAAGTGTACAGTCATTGTATAAAACGGGAATACCCATCAAAACGTATCAGAAAATCCTCAGCTGTAGCTGCGTTAGTAATGAACCCCCTTTGTACTACTTACTTACTTACTTACTTACCAGCCAACGCCCACCCTTGGCAGGTTAGCCATTTGGTGACGCGCTGACCAGTATAATAAATAAATAAATAAATAATGACTTTATTATAGCTGAGACCACCCTAGTGGAGTTAGGGCCAGTATCTCCTTGCTGTCTCCCGGAAGATGTCGTTCGTTTGGTCTTTCCCGTCTTCTACAGTTCTACCAGGGCTGGGCACTTGTACTATTGTGGAGGATCACCGGCCAACCAACTCACCAAGTTGAATCAATGAGAGCAGAGCATTTTTCTTGTTAGTGTGCACAGCGTGGGCAGGGGAACATGGTGGGATATCGCGCTGAGACTATACGAGTCAGTCTACGTGTGTGTCGAGTCCTAGTCACCTCCGATTTAATCGTGTGACTTTATCACGTTCCCCAAGTGGTTCGGAATCCACTATAATCAGGAGGTTCACCCTGTCAGTCAACACTCCCCTTCTCCCCGAAGTGAAGGAGTCTGCCCTTAGGGTGCCTCAAGTTAACAGACTCACTCCCCCCGCCAGGCTGACAAGGTTGCTTAAAGTAGAAATGCTGAAAGCAGGCGTTGGACACAACAACAAGAACATGACCGACCCCATAACAGTTCATACTCCACAGATCCCTGCCGTACTATAGAACGCTTGACAAAGGTATGCATAATTATGCTCTTCTTCCACGTTACAGATTCTTATATTCCCGGAAGGCACAGATCTAACAGCAAGAAGTCTGGAACGAAGTCATCAGTTTGCTGATAAAAATAACCTGCCCAGATACTGCAGGGTTCTACATCCAAAAACTACGGGATTCATCTACTTAATTAATAAAATGCGCAAAAGTAAGTTGTCTATTTTTTACTATCTAGGAGACTGGAGAAACCAGTAAATTCGTGGAAGTGATGCATGACAAATAAGAATAAAATTATATAAACAACTTTGCACTTAATTCCACAAATATTTTTTTTAAATAATGACAGCTGTTTCGGTGTGACACCATCTTCAGACTGTCACACAGAAACAGCAAAATTATTTTGTGGAATCTAGAAGACGGCATGCCGTGTGCACAGCGTGGGCAGGGGAACATGGTGGGACACGATAACGCGCTGAGATTATACTAGTCAGTTTACGTGCGAGTCGAGTCCTGGTCACCTCCGATTTAATCGTGTGACTTTACCATGTTTCCCAAGTGGTTCGGAATCCACTATAATCAGGAGGTCCACCCTATCAGTCAACTCCTCTTTCCCCCCGAAGTGAAGGAGTCTGCCCTTAGGGTGCCTCAAGTTAACAAACAGACTCACTTCCCCCGCCAGGCTGACAGGGTTGTTTAAAGCAGAAATGCTGAAAGCAGGCATTGGAATCAACAGGTCTCAAGCATATCATTAAAATAATTTTTCGTTCCAGATAACCAACTTTGTGCAGTTTACGATTTAACAATTGGGTACCCTAAGACGCTTCCAGAGACTGAAATGGACATGGCTAGAGGGAAGTTTCCAGAAGAACTCCATTTTAATGTCAGAAGGTAAGCAATCTTCCGTTTCTTCTGGCTCTACATCAGCCCTCGATGTTCTTTGGGGTGCTTAACAACTCTCTTCCAGTCGTCTCAGTTTTGCATGACGCTCCACCGTCAACTTGCAATGAGGTTCTGTAGGGACAGTTTTGGTCACTAGGTTCGCTAACGACAAACCGATATCCATATTATTCAAAATGGCCGCCGATTGCATGTGAAAGCTAAGCTCTTAGCATCTAATTAATTCTTTTAACATTTTTTATAATATTTTTACTATGCCTGGTCCTTATTTCGCAATATTTAATTTAATATATATATTCTCCATGATTTTTAGAAAAATATCACTTTAAAATAATAAATAAATAAAATAATTTTAAAATAGTATTGAGGCTTATGGAAAAATCAACGCTTTTATATCAGTGCAACTGGTGCTGCCATCTACAAAATGACGTCACAAATGAACCTCATTCGTCGGTTCGTTGTTTGATGGAAGTCTCTGCAGCCGTTTCTCCGTTATGCTTGCTTTGTACAGTGTGTTCGATATGCGGTCCTCAGCCATTATTTTTGTGCTTTTACAGAACGGACTTCTCCACTGAGTATTGGGTCTATTTCGGTGTTGTCCTGTAATACGCCACTCTCAGTTTTCGTACAGGGGGATTCTCCTTACTAACTTCATTTCCTATATTCATAGCCCGTATGCAGATTGTCCACGTATACATGAACAAGACATTAACAATCAAAAACCATTTCCATCGTCATTTACTAACCACAACTTCACAGATCAGCAGCCTGATCGAGGCGATTATAATACCGAGGTTAAATAAATACCCTATACTTATAACTGTAAACAACCAAATTTTGAATAGCACTTTCCATTATAAAATTATCTTTTTTACATTTTTGATACCAGGGGATTAAATAAATACCGGCATTATAATCGCCTCGATCAGGCTGCTGATCATAAAGAACAAAACAGCATAAACGAACTCTAACTGATTTCATGTAATATTTACAGGTATCACGATGAAGAGCTACCAAGCACTGAAAACGAACTAAAAACAGGCTTACAAATAACCAAAAGTAGAGGATTTTGAAAAATCTGGATCGATTACACGATCTATGCCTATCTGAGGCATCGTCTTAACTGCTAGACCACAAGTACAGATTTATCAAAATCCTCCACTTCTTTGCTCTTTGACAAGATTCGTACTTTTTAGACAGGTTAGCACAGCTACACAACTACCTAAGCAAACAGGTCTGTGAGCTAACTTTATTGCTTAAAGGCAATCCGTTATTCAACATATTGCAGCATTATATGGTAGCCTATATAATACTTGGCGGGATTCGAACACACGATTTACGATTATCCGGGGCATCGTCTTAACCGCTAAACAAGCCCGGAAGACGGAAGTTTTCAGATTTCGCTAAATCCTCTAGTTATACGGTCTTTAACCAAAGAACAAAAACTCAGCCGACTCTACAGTAACTCATCATTTACCAACCAACCATCACTTCACCCCAGACTGCCTAGAACAGAACAGCATAAACCAGCTCTAACTGATCTCATGTAATATTTACAGGTATCACGAAGAAGAACTACCAAACACAGAAAACGAACTGAAAAACTGGCTTACAACCGTGTGGAAAGAAAAAGAACAAAAACTCAGCCGATTCTACAGCAACTCATCATTCACAAACCACGACTTCACGCCAGACTGTCTGGAACAAAACAACACAAACGAAATCATCAAGAAAAGGGCCATGGTCCAAAACCTATGTAACGACGAACCTGTGTGCCATTGTAACAGGTACTTTAATAAAATAATTCCCAACGATAGTAACAATTCTATTAGTAACAGAGTAGTAAATAATGACAGAAAAGTCTTAGAGAAATATGAACCGGGTAATATTTTGTATCTAACTTTAATATTTTGGACGTATTTGGTGTTTCTGCATTTTCAACTACTTCTACAGAATTCTTTATACGGAATTTATGTGTTTGTAGTGTCTATACTTTTTCTCACGCTGTCTTTCTGTAGTGGGGGTTTCCATCAGATTATAGCTAATTATCATAAGGATAGGGGCCAGGGAAATATTTTGAAGAAGTACGAGTAGGTAGAGTTAATATAAATAATAATAATAATGGATATTTTATATATAATGTATAATTTTTTGGGCTTGTCTTGTCATACATTCTTTCAATATGCGGACTAAGAAAAATGGGTTTCGAAAACGCCATTTTAAGAGATAATGAGCGTATTCGAGTACAGTAATGCGTGTCCTTTAGATTTATAAGTACGGGTCACACTTGTCGCTACCGGGTTACAACAATCCGAAGGCTGCAGTAGGGTTTAAAGAATTTAAAAAAAATAATGGTAAATATGCTATGAAACCCATTTAATATCGCCAAAAATTATGAGTAAGGAATATGCCCACAATTGGTAATTGTTCGATGACTATGAGACCCAGGACTATTAACCCAACAGGCAATGTCAGTCCAACTAACCTTTTGTTAAATAAGGAATATGCCACAAATTTAGTCAAAATAGTGAAAAATTTAATAAAAATTTCACCACTACGAACCATATAGAACAGTAGTGCTCGCAATAGGGTATGGGCCACGCAGGAAGTTTACTAACCAAGTCTGAGGAACTACCCAACTTAGGTACGTAACGTATATATTAGGGATTCTCTCATATCCAAATGTAAAGTAGAAACTCAGTTATGGCTCCGTTAGAAATGAAAAATAAGCACATAAAATAATAATAATAATAATAAAATAAATGTATCCCATAAAACTCATTTTCTTTTTTGGGAAATTTTCACTCTCCTTTGGGATACGTGAAACGAGAGTACCTCACCCACATTTCATATGGCTATTTAAAAAGCCTTACATTGTCAGGTATTGTTGGTATAGTCTGACTATGAAACGAAAGTGCGAGGTTCGATCCTCAACATTAATTAATTAATCTTAATTTTTAATAAGCGATGAACATACATACATATGTTCAGACAAACCTTTCGGTTTTGAACTTATATAATTGTATTTTTAACCATCATAGGCCTATATGTAATAAAATAAAATAATAAAAAAAAAAACGAAAAGGAAAGAAATTTCGCCTGGTCAAGGTCCACCCAACCCTCATGGGTAGCCTACCTAACCTACATCGGTAGGAAAAATGCGGCTACCGGGCATGTTACTGACCATAAGATAATGTTAAACACAGATAATTATAAGGATGTATGACGGACACAACGCCTACAATAGTAAAATTCCAAAGCACCCTGTGATTATAAAAATTCTTCTAGTAGGGCTGTTAATTAGAAAATTTTGATAATTTATTACTGTGTAGGAAATTGTTAAAAAAATTGGGGCAAATTTGTTATAAAACGCAATTAGAACGCAAAACCATTGCCCAGAGAAAAGAACAGGTTATTTTTATGCCTGTTACTATAGTTCTACTTGTACTCGAGCTTGGTTAAGTCACGCTTAAGCTTGTTACATTTTGCCAATATCAGGCATGTTTCAACTGGTACATAGGTTCATGTTTGCCGGTGTAGGTTGACGTTTAACAGTTTTCTAGTGGGAAAAATTCATTCGGAAACAACACCAATAATGCCCGAAAATATCAATGAGGTCGTTGGCGGGGCAAGCTTCAATGGGCCACCTTCAAAAATACATATAAATAATAATATTATGGGCCAATCATGGGCAAGCTTCGCAAGCCTCGGCTTGCCTATTGGTGCTTGCTTGACTTACTTGACTTAATTAGGCGCGATCAGCCCAGGGGGACTTTTGGCCGCTCTGACAACTTCCCTCCATCTTTGTCGATCCTCAGCAGCCGCTGTCCAATCTGCTGCCACGACGCCAACACGAAGGAGGTCCTCCTGGAACTGGTCCGCCCATCTTCGCCTAGGTCTTCCTCTTGGTCTTCTTCCGCGGGGGATTGCTTCCCACGCGGCCTTTGGGGGGTCTGTGGGCCGGCATCCGGTGCACATGTCCTATCCATTGTAGCCTTTTTGCTCTAAGATCGTCAATGTCGCCGAGGGCATTGTAGAGCCGATGGATTTCGGCGTTGCATCGGATTCGCCAGACTCCGTTGATGACTGTACCTCCAAAGATCCTGCGGAGCATTTTATTTTCGAAAACCGAAAGCATGCTTGCAGCCAATGTAAATAGAAAACGAACAAGTAAGTTTGCCAAAGGCTAAAAGCAGAGCGGAAACAATACCAATTTTCAATTTAAAAAAAAAACACTGAGGTCGGCCTGAAGCCTCAGCTTGCCTATTAGTATTGGTGTTTGCAGTCGATGTAGATAGAAAACGAACAAGGAATAGTTTGCCAAAGGCTAAAAGTAGAGTGGAAACAATAGCAACATTCAGTATTAAAAAAACACTGAGGTCGTTGGCATACACCGCAAAAGCCTTAAAAAATAATAATAATACTATATGGCAATGATGTTATATGGTAAGCTTGTCCCTTATCGCTTGCAGCCGGATTAGGTTGACATCGAGCTCATATACCGGTTTGCCAATGACCCAAAAATGCTTACGGAAACAATACAAACATTGTCCGAAATGCGTGGAGTCTTTGGCATTGGACAAGGGACCAATGGGCCACTATAAGCAGGCTTAGGTTAAAAAAAAGTCCTTCGGGACATTAATAATAATTTACCATTGATAAGCAAGCTCTGCATGCCTCTTCTTGCCTATTGCTGCTTGCAGCCGGTATAGGTTGAGGACCAGCTAATTTGCCAACGGCCATAAACCGAGTGGAAACAATACCAATTAAATATAAAAAGCCGTGAGGTCTTTGGCCCAGGGCAAAATGTCATTTGAAATAAATTCGATAAATAATTTTAGAATATGGAATTCCAAACTCCCCCCCCCCCCCTCGTGTGTAGTTTGAGAAAGTCCTAAAATTCTCAATTTTAATTTATCGTCAATGTTTCCAATCCCATTTCATCATTCGAAATTGCCGAAGATGGAAACAGTACCTAGAATACTCAAGTTGTCTAGTCCTATTTATAAGTTAAGTGTACTGTATGTGTTAAGTACCTAGGTGATAAGTATTTAAGTATAGGAGAGCCCTTAAAAATGGGCGAGAGACGTGAAATGTGTGCCAAAAATTTAGATTGAAACTCTGATGTCGTTTTACACAATGAATCAGAGCTCGAAATAGTTTTACTAATAAAATTAGGTCGTCAATTTAATACGTAAGCTTTGTCTTATAGCACGAGAGAAACGGGGTTGTTGGTTCGATTCCCACACTTGCTACATTTTCAGGCCATGCTTCGGAGGACTTGTAAAACAGGTGGCCCCGGGCCTAGTTGAGTGTAAGAGAAGGCTTTATAGCCCTAACTTCGCTTAATAGAACGGAATGTCATTATTTATTTATATTAAGCTTCAGACAACGGCAGCAGCTTGACATATTTTCTGTCGAATTGGCTATAAATTTGATTAAATTATATAGATGTAACTCATTTCCCTTTCGTTATTGCATTCCAAATTAAATAACTGGACTGTGTACCGCGTGTTTTATTAGTAAAGCTTATTTTCGAAGTGTAGGTAGTGTATTAAGTTACTTAGTAATAAAACTTTTTATCGTACAGAAAATTTCTGTTGCTGAGGTGCATATGTATAATTCGTAAGCATAATATGAACATTCATTCATAGTATGAGGCTGGACTGTTTTTTTTTTCTTCAATCGAGTCACTTTTAGTTAGCCTTGGGGATCAATATGCAAGAATTATTCTGTTAGAGAATAATTACTACCATTTAGATACAGATGAACATTCATAGAATAAAAATTTACTGTGAACATTAGTCTAACAATGCATCTGTTTGGTACATTCGACGCATGTTAAAGATAGTTTCACTCTAAATTGGGACATGGGTTTTCAATGCATAATAATAGTAAATACTACCCGACCACGAATTTGGAACACTTTGTTTATTCGAAAACGTGCATAAGCGGAACACCTAGTTTATTCGATTTTTATAAGTGTTCCAAATGTCATCCTATCGTGGTCGGGTAATATTATATACTGTATGCTATATAGCATTGAAAATAAAATCCCAATTTAGAGTGAAACTTTCTTTAACTTGAGTCGATTGTAATGAAAATTATAAATCCATTAGGAAGATGTTATTTTGTGAAAACACACCAAAATAAAACCCCAAAAATGAAAATTTCTACTGTACATTTGGTTCCCTAGAATAGGCTATGCAAATTGAATTACGGTAAGACTTACACTTCTGTGATATTCTCAGATTACTTAAGAGAATTTGGGATTAACGTAACACCGGGGTTTACTTTTTAATACCGCATTAGTTATGTCACGCGACGGTGTTAAAATATGTGCGGGAAATTCAAACTAATAAATTATTGGAATACAAGAGAATGGTTGGATTGTTTTACAATTGAAGGAAATACTAATAGGCCTAAACATTAAAATGTACAGGTAGAATTTGGAAATATAACAAGAATTATAATTACTGTGTCTACATCTAAAGGAGAAAAAAAATGAAAACTCACCAAAACTATAGCCGAGGATTAATTCATCAATTTGAATTTCCCGCTCATTTTGCACTAATTTGTTTAAAACCATTGAATAAACCCCGTTATTAAGTTAATCCCAAATCGCCATAATAGGGCTGCAGCAGTAGAAATATTAGAAGGTAGGTTTTACACAGTGTTCACATACGGCGGGTAATGTTTTCCCATTGTGGTCCGGAAGAGACGGAAGTGTAAGTTTTACTGTACAGTTATAAGTGTCTACTGTAGATTATATTATGTAGCCTAACTATATACACATATGGGCAAAAACTCTTGACACTGTCTCAACTTATGTAAAAATGTACTGTTTAGTATGTAAGTTAATTAATTAGTAGTAGCTTATTGTATTACCAAAAAGTATATTCTAGTCACTCGTGATGTATTTTTGTTAAAAATGTAGTTTTCCGTACTTCAGTAGCATTGTATTGTAGATATTTTAATAGGATTTGTAAATTGAGGGAACTAAGTGTAGAATTTGATTATCCTTAACCATCGACATAGCTTGTGGAAACATAAAGAAAGAAAAGAAAGAAAATTGTTTTTGTTTTCCATATGGGCGTTTATCAGTAATTTTGACTTAAAAGTGTATGTCCCGTAGGAAATTGGCAGCCCGAAATTTAATAATTTTTATTCTTTATTCAATTAACTAAGCCGGCTATTAAAATATTGGTTCATTAAAGTTGTAGAAGACTACTTTGTGCATCATACCATAGGGTATAATAATTTTTGGTATGCTGGTAATTTTTTGATCGTATCTGTTAAGTACATGAAATTTTAGCTCTCAATCATTTTTATAAAGAAGCTACGCTACAAAAAATGAAAAATACCCTATTATATGATGCATGAAGTAGTTTTCTACAACTTAAATGAGCCAAATCTTTAATACCTTGCTTTGTTAATTAAATAAAAAATAAGAAGTCTATAAAAACAACGGATTTTGTTTGGGGTTCCTACGTATTTCCTACGGGACGTACACTCTTAAGGCGCCCATTCCATTGGCCGGCTAGGGCTATTTCCAAAAACAGTGACGTGGTAGCAGACATTCAAGACTTAGGTTGCGTTTCCACCGATCTCGCATTGCAAAATGCAAATGACATTGACGGAAATTAGAATTTTTCTTTTTATAGAAATCTATTAAAATGTTTGTATTTTTCAATTCAATTCTGCAATGCGAGGTCGGTGGAAACGCCACCTAAGTCTTGAATGTCTGCTACCACGTCACTGTTTTTGGAAATAGCCCTAGCTGGTCAATGGAATGGGCACCTGAATTCAATTCAATTGTGTATTACCAACATACAAAAATACAAGTTATAGCGATTTACATCATCTACCGTAAGGCATTGGCCCGTCAGCAGTTTAACGTTGGCTAGTTTGTTACCTATCTACCTGACAACTAATTACTAAGTTGAAAACATAATTATGAAATCGTCGTATGGGGACTATAAGATATACACTGAAATACTTAAACTAATTAACTAAATCAAGTTAATTTATAAAACTTCCAGTGGCATTTTGCAATTTATGAGACCTATCTCATGTATGGAAACTAGTGTTTGTCTATGTTGTAAAAATTGTACAGTATTGTGTATTCCATGTAAAATTATACAGACAACTATCAATATTTAATGGTTTGGCCCATCACGGGAAAATTTTAAAGGTGCCCCTACAGTGCCGGATTAACCCCTGTGGGGGCCGAGGGGCATAAGATACGTGGGGGCCGTGGCCCCGTGGGTGCAAACTCTATTTACCAACATTGCAGCCAAAAATGTTTAATTTCCTGCCAATTTCAAAATTTTGTTT
The DNA here is from genome assembly GCA_963971405.1 of Psococerastis gibbosa. Lineage (NCBI taxonomy): Eukaryota > Metazoa > Arthropoda > Insecta > Psocodea > Psocidae > Psococerastis > Psococerastis gibbosa. The sequence goes on along the minus strand of OZ020490.1, from coordinate 6,932,687 downwards.
GAAAATTGTTTTCAACTTTTAATTGATATTTTATTTTAAAAAAATTCTCGTTTCAGCAGCCTGATCGAGGCGATTATAATACCGGGGTTAAATAAATACCCTAGGATTATAACTGTAAACAAACAAATTTTGAATAGCACTTTCCATTATAAAATTATCTTGTTTACATTTTCATTGCCAGGGGATCAAATAAATACCGGTATTATAATCGCCTCAATCAGGCTGCTGGGGGCCGAAATTTCAGGCATTTTTGTGGGGGCCGTAGGCCTGTGTCCCAAGAGTCCATGGTTTAATCCGGCACTGTGCCCCTCTGTTTACCTTGCCATGTACCTTTTTCAAGCAATAAAGATTTACTTTACTTTAAATGTTTCTATTAGGAAAATTGTTGATTGAATTTGAAGAAATATGTAGGGTCATTGGTGAGAGCAAGATAGAAATAATAGGACATCTTTCCAAAAATTTAAAAACGAGAATTAAATTAATAAGTTCTCACGCCATGCTGTTTTCTAGAAATTTGAAACGATTCCCCTTAAATAAGCATAGGGCTTGGTTCAGGGCTCACTACCTACACCAGAGATACGGTATGAAACCTCAGGCTGACTTTACACTACCTATTGTATTGCGGCATCGTCATATTCTGATTTTACTGTAAGGCGCCATTCCATCGACCGGCTAGGGCTATTTTCAAAAACGGTGACGTGGTAGCAGACATTCAAGACTTAGGCGTTTCCACCGACCTCGCATTGCAGAATGCAAATGACATTGCCGGAAATTAGAATTTTTCTTTTTATAGAAATCTATTAAAATGTTTGTACTTAACATATCCTATGACGCCATTTTTTAATTTTAGTTTGTTTGTTTGTGATTTTACTGCATGATCATTGATCAATTTTAACTATGGCATAGAGGAAAATAAACATTTCCGTCAATTCTGCAATGCGAGGTCGGTGGAAACGCCACCTAAGTCTTGAATGTCTGCTACCACGTCACCGTTTTCGGAAATAGCCCTAGCCGGTCAATGGAATGGGCACATAAGTAGACTTTCCTAGGTCTGAGCTGCAGGCTACTAGCGGGGTCGCAGGTGGCGAATAGGCCACCAAATTTGGTGGCTAGCTGTGAATATAACAAATAAGCAGTCCCCGAGCAGCATTATTGGAATCGGCTAGTCTGGTAGCGCAGGCTTGGCTAGAAAAAGCCACAGTAGTCAGAATGGCTATGGCGGGGTTTCCATCGACCTCTCATTGCAGAATGCACATACGTTGACGTGGTAGCAAATATCATTAATAAAGGCGGGGTTTCCACCGATCTCTCATTGCAGAGTGCAAATGACATTGACGGAAATTTTTGTTTTACTCTATACCATAGTTAAAATTGATCAATGATCATAGAGTAAAATCACAAGCAAACAAACTAAAATTAAAAAATGGCATCATGGGATATGTTAAGTACAAACATTTTAATAGATTTCTATAAAAAGAAAAATTCAAATTTCCGTCAATGTCATTTGCATTCTGCAATGAGAGGTCGGTGGAAACCCCGCCTTATTCTTGAATGTCTGCTACCACGTCAACGTATAAGCATTCTGCAATGAGAGGTCGGTGGAAACCCCGCTTATGGGACGGGGCGAATACCTGCTGCAACTAAAGAAGCAACCACTGCCAGGGCACTCTTGTGTCCTGGGGTTCGGCCCCGACGGCGGAGGAACTCAATGAAGAGTCAACGGTATAAGGATGCAGAAGGCATGTACCAGTAGATAAACAGGCGTACATGAAACTGAAGACAGTGATAAATACAAAAAAATTACCTATAATCAATCCCAGGTACTGTCTTAAACAAAATCTTGCCCATATAAGCTTCTTTCGGTTTCGGTTCTGCTTGCGTAGCCTTCTTCACATTTTTGTTTTCCTTCGGCTCAGCCTTTCCTCCGACAGGAATGGCTACTTTCACAGGATGCGAACCCACTGGAAGTCTGTCCCCGACTTCCGGTGACCACTGCGCATGTCGCTTTGCGTCTGAGTCGACTTCTGCTAACTTTCCCGTGTTTGTCTGCGGGCCCAGTTCTATCAGGGTTTGGAAATCGGCGTGAGGCCCTAACCGGAAACCGATGCCGAACCGTGTGTCTTGGCCTGTAACAATGGAGGACAACAAATGAGTGTTATAGAAGCAAACCGGTCTAAGTCCACAAATTTCTGAAATTGAGTTTTTGGCGCCAATCTGCTTGATATCTATGAATTGAATTAATCAATAGAAACTAATTCTGGCATAACCCAGCGTAAAACTAGCTCAAAAATTGGGTTTAGATGCAATCACAGGGTAATCAGCTACAGTTTTTTGACTCCTAAAATATTAACTGAAATAGACTTTGCCCGTTTTACTTCTATACCACCCAAATAATAAATATTATCTTCGATTTTGAATAGTCGTCAATTCAATTACAACCCACAGCAGACAACCAACCTCCCCTTCTTCGGCAAAACCTAACAGACAGAAGGAGCTTGGTTGCAGAATGTAACACAATAATATATACTGTATGTACAATATATCTATTTCTCTCTATATTTTTTTTTAATATTATTTTTATACTTTTTGCTTTTAGTATTATTTTTATCTTGTACTATATTTATTAAGTAAACATACCTATTTTAAGCGGAGGGATGTTGGAATATACTAGTGATAGGACGGTAGGAATCTCGTTCGGCACAATAAGCGCACAGCAGACTGAAACAATAAACAAAAGCAATCAATCAATTTTGCAAGCCTTCCATAACTGTGGCTAATCAGGGTTAGGGACGGTCACACACAATGCATCAAAATGTAGAAGACCATTTCTTCTATGTAACCAGTTTTCAATGCTAGCTCTACGATGAATACTCCCTAATGAAAAAATATTGTGTGGGAGGGACTTCGATGGCGAGACTCGTACAAGTACAAGCACGCTATCACCTTGCCACCGAAGCCGATGCCTTTTGGGTTGCTGCGGTCAGCAACATGCCCGGTAGTCTTCAGCCGCCTCAATGAGTAACATAATATCGCTCATGCACGAGAAAAGTGACACATTTCAAAACATTGACTTTGAGATAGTTCAAATTTGAGTTCTGACCATTTTTCAATTTTCACTTGGAGGACTATCGAGGCACTTACTACTTCAAAATAATGCTAGAATGGACTTGGATTCATTTCTCATTCACTTCTGAAGTGAGAAAGAAGGAGAAAAATTGATAAGCAGGCCCAAATTAGTGATGTTTTACGCATATTAAGCCCAGGAAAAATAGGGACCCGGGTGTCTCCCCCAGAGAAAAAAATTGATAAATATGCCCAAATTAGAGTGAGGTTTTTTTGCATTTTCCAAACAGTAAAGTTGGGTTTGTACCGACAAATAAACCTACCACGGAGGGGGGCGCGGGGGACTTGAGAAAATCAGTCTGAAATATTGGGGTTTTATGCATTTTGAGTAATATATTTTTGTGAAATACTTGGTCAATATGTATATTTTTTTTTAATGATGTCTTTCATGCAAAATAAGCATACCAAGAATTAATTTCCCTTTTGTCATTGTGGATGCTATGCATTTCGCCTCCATAACGTCTTTGTCACCAGAAATCCTGGGGGAGGGGGGCTACGGGTACCCCTGGGAAGCCCCCCCCCCTCCCCCAGGACCCCCTGTTTACGCCAATGAACCTACAGTCAAGAGGTATCTTACTCAGTGCCTTGACTAGTTTCTGCGCGAGGCCATCAGAAATTTTGATTCCCTACCCAACATTCAGGTTTCAAACGAGTATAAATACATAGTTTCAAATTTACCACTTCACCCATTAAACATGACTGGAACACAAAATTAGTAAACTGAGACGCATTTCCAGCAATCCCATTGCATGAATTTCATGGGCGGGTTTAAAGCAATTTTTTGGGCCGATGTAGAAGGACTATCTTAAATTAAATTATACCCATGTCTTCATCTATTTCAGGCCATGCTATATTTGTGGTGATCAAGCAAAGGGTTTGGCTTTGGGGGTGTGAAACGGCAGGGGGTGCGCACGATTTTCAACAAAAACCGGCCTCTTTCGGACGCGTTATTATCTATTTAAAAAATTCAAACTATGCTTAAGGGCTTTTCCGCATTTCTTTCTCTTTGCAGCCATATATTATTTAAGTAAGATTTAGTAATTTAGACGTTGTCACGTTAAACTATCGTCCGTAAACCGACTTTACAATCGACTTACAGTTTAGAAAAGTGACACATTTTAGTTAAGCCACTTTTCCCTAATAACCCATGCTCAGCAGTTAAATTGTAATTTTAGTCCCAACCGTCACAATTCATAATATGCCAATTTTCAATTACAATAACAAAAGAAGTACAACTAAATTGTATATTACATTTGAAATGTGACAATTTTCTTGAAATTACCACATCAACGCCTGGAGCATATTCCGAACTATGTCAGTATTACCAAACCCAAAGTAGTCGAATTTGACAATGGAACAGTGACACTAACGCAATCTTACGGAAACAAATTAAACGAGATTTTTGACACTACATTCATAAAATTCGCGATATTTTCCTCGACATTTTTGTATAAATAACTCAATTTTGCAACTTTTTGAAATGTGTCACTTTTCTCGTGCATGAGCGATATGTACTTGTGCCGAGTTACAATTCGTCTCCGATATCAATAGGTTGGTTTAGTAATGAGGTTCTGTAGGGACAGTTTTGGTCACTAGGTTCGCTGATGACAAACCGATATCCATATTATTCAAAATGGCCGCCGTTTGCATGTTAAAGCTAAGCTCTTAGCATCTAATTAATTCTTTTAATATTTTTTATAATATTTTTACTATGCCTGGACCTTCTTTCGCTGCATATAATTTAATATATATATTCTCCACGATGTATAGAAAAATATCACTTTGAAATAATACGTAATTAAAAATCATTTTAAAATAGTATTGAGGCTTATGGAAAAATCAACGCTTTGATATCATTGCAACTGGTGCTGCCATCTACAAAATGACGTCACAAATGAACCCCATAGAACAAAAAAAAGTCAATATTTATTTATTTATCAATGTGTGCAGAGACTCGCACAAGTACAAGCACGCTCCCACCTTGCCTCCGAAGCCGATGCCGAAGCCATTTGGGCTTTTTTTGTTTTTCCACTAGGTACCAGTAGAAGCAAAACACTCATTGGGCGTAAAAACTACCCTTTTTTGGACTTCGCACCCAGAGCCCAGTTCTCTGTCAACAGAACTGGGCTACGGCATAGCCAAATTAACATCCAGCATAAAAACCAGATTTGTGTGACTAATTACTGTCCTTGCTTCGTAATTGCCATGGCAATGACTAACCGTTTTTCCATACGTTTGCCTAACAGGTCAACATGTCTTATGGGAGTTCCCATAGGTAATCCTACCACCGGCAATGACACGCACGGTTTTGCTAATATAGAGGTGCAGCGCAATATTGTTGTACATATTCTGTGCATAAATCTACCAACAGACAGACAGACATTTCGCAAAAACTACTTTTTAAGGTTCCTGGGACCTCAAAACGTGTAAATCCACTGATATCCCGAAATCGAAAATTTCGCCAATCCCAAAGCTTTCCTTACACAACATATAAACAGGAAAGCAAAAATAGGGCCAATGGTTTGTAAACCAATCACAATCATTGAGGAAGGGCAAATTAACTCAATTAGCCTAGGGCTAATAAGCTACCTCGATGATTATATAGTCGGCAAGTCTGATAGCCTATAGCATCCATAGACTGAATCGTAATAGGCACGGCCTTAAGCCACATTTTATTGCGGCCTACAAGCCAACGCTAGATGTAAGCGGAAGGTCAAAGAATATAGGCGAACTAACCGGCTACACAAAGAGTTTTGCCCAATGGTTTTAAAGCTATTTTGCAAGAGGATTACGGCTGACACAGATCTTGATGCACCGAGTGGAGGGTGGCTTCGTAAGATCTTTCAAGGATATAAAAAAACGCCGTGGTAAGACAACCTAATAAGGATCTAGACCTGAGTACTGATAGAAGCTAGGTTGAACACTGCTTCATTGAGGATGTTGTGGTGAGCAACATGAATGTCGCACATAACCTGTAGGGATCGTGTCCCTAATTCTGAGGGAAATTCTGAGACGAATGGATACAGACGCTGGGCTATTGCAGACGGTTAAGAAACGGAAACTAACATACTTCGGCCATGTCATGAGGAACGAAAAGTATCGCCTTCTGCGTGTAATAATAACATAATAATAATAATAAAAACATACTGATGGCTCCCAGTAGAAGAAGAACATCCTGGTTGAAAAACCTTTGAGGCTGTGTTTTGGTAAGAGCACGACTTCCATATTTAGAACAGTAGTCTCAAAGGTCCACATTGCCATGATGATCGCCAATCTTCGTTAGAAGAGACATTTAAAAAAGAAGGTTTAAGTGCATAAGCAAAAACTGTCCCCAAAATAAGAAAAAGAAAAATATTCTTAAAATAGTCAGAAAATTTCCCCGAAAAGAAGAAAGTAATACAGTTATAGAAATAGATTACTCAACGCTATACTCACCGGAAAGCCCGAAAATAGTAAAAAAAAATCCAAAATGGACGCCCATATTGATAAACTATTATTTAGCTACAAAAACGGGATTGTACAACACAATTTCAACTGATTGTTGAAGTATAAAATTATTACGCCATCGCAAATGTTACAGCACTATGTGATAACTCTTAGAGCAGTAGCGCACCACTGATAGTATCTGATACTCTACCTGAACCTAAGGTACCCGTGAAGAAAGTGGTTATAGATTGCTTCACAAGAACTGACGCTTGCTAATCATAGATCCATATCTATAACCCTAAAGTAATATAATAGTAGTTTTCTAAATTTGTTTTAAATTTAATACGAAGAAAGTTGAAGTGCCCACTTATGCCAGCGGCGTGCAAGGGTAGCACTCAATACCTATACTTAATTCACCCAAAACACCTACTAACTACGAGTTAAGATCTAATTTATACCTTCCCAACTACCTATACCTAAAAATAATTTCAAAATAAATTTGCCTATATGTAAAATATATAAAATGCTATTGCTAATGTAATTTGGGGAGTTCATCCCTAGTCCATAATCTTATAATTATTGTATTGTATGTTGCTATTCTTGTATTACTGTCAGTGTTGTCTAAGAGGGCATACTTGTACTTGTTCATGTGTAAGTCCTTGGTGAGTGCGTTGTCAGAAGGGCTTACCATAAAAAACGACATTTCAAAATAATAGCGTTTAAAGATGTTATATTGCCCATAACAAACAGTCGGATACGCCCTCCAAATTGAAGAGTTCAGCCTCATATTTCACGATTGATTTTTTTCGGTATGTCCAAAGACAGCTCATGAAAAGGTCACTAAATCTGATCAGTCGAATTTGGACTTAAATCTGCTGATAAAATAAAATAAATAAATCAAGACTTTTTTGTTCAATTACTAAGCCAACCTAGCGGAGTTAGGGCTATAAAGCCCTCTCTTACACTCAACTAGGAAGGCCCGGGACCGCCTGCTTTACATGCCCTCCGAAGCATGGCCAGAAAATGTAGGAAGTGTAGGACTCGAACCAACAACCTTTCGGGTGAAAGTCAGACTCCGTACCACTACTCTACATGAATAATTAGATTACTCGTGACTTCATGGTATTTCATTTTAATAAACAAAAAATAACAAAAACTTACAGAGTTTTAGAAAAACTTGTTATTGATTGTAACGCAATTTACATAGCCCAAACAGGCAGAAGCTTTAAAACTAGGGTCAGAGAACATATAACAGGTGTAGGAGACACCAACACCAACAGCACATTCGCGAAACACCTTAACTCGGAAAATCACACATTCGATCCTCACAATTGGACAGCCCTACACAAAATAATGAAAAGTTACACTTTGAAAAAAACTTTTTTTTGAAAATGTTGAAATCAGAAGAGCTTTACACAATAGGGAAATATTAACAAACGACATAACATTCACACAATCATCCCCTCTAATAGATCTAGCTAGTAGGTTAGGAATAGGTAACCAGCCACGCCCCCTCCCACCCCCCCCCCCTCCTCCCCCCGCTCCCAGTCCTATATAAACCAAGGTTTCCTCTCCCTAGTCACATTTGCATCGTCTCCTCGAGTTGAGCAAGTCTCAAATCGCAGATAAGGTGTAACTGTGCTAGTGGGTTTCCCTCTGTAGATGGCAGTTCTTGCCGAAAGCGCTCAGGGTTTTATACTAACACAAGTGGGTTTCTTGGACAAAGTTAATTTCTTAAGCGCCCATTCCATTGACCGGCTAGGGCTATTTCCAAAACGGTGACGTGGTAGCAGACACTCAAGACTTAGGTAGCGTCTCCACCGACCTCGCATTGCAGATTGCAAGTGACATTGATGGAAATGTTTGTTTTTCTTTTTATAGAAATCTATTAAAATGTTTGTAATTAACATATCCCATGAAGCCATTTTTTAATTTTAGTTTGTTTGTTTGTGATTTTATTGTATGATCATTGATCAATTTTAACTATGGCATAGAGGAAAATAAACATTTCCGTCAATTCTGCAATGCGAGGTCGGTGGAAACGCCACGTAAGTCTTGAGTGTCTGCTACCACGTCACCGTTTTGGAAATAGCCCTAGCCGGTCAATGGAATGGGCACCTAAACGATTATTTGGGTTTGACTAATTCGTGTTATTATAACAAGTTTTTCTAAAACTCTAAGTTTTTTTTATTTTTTGTTTATTAAAATGAAATACCACGAAGTCACGAGTAATCTAATTATTTATGTTAAAACAGCTCAAAATCTATAGGAAACTTAAAGAAAAATTCCCCATTGCTTCACTTAACCTCAAAATTAACCAAGATTGCAAAAGACTTAGAATCACTCCTAAATACATCCAAATTAAAACAGCAACCTTTTCCACACAATCCAATAAAGCACTTAGCAGTAGAATGGTTGGAAACAGTCCCAGGCCACGGTGTGGGCCCATAGGACAGAATAAAGCACTTAGAATCGCCCAGAAAGTGTGGCTTGCAGAAGAAATCAAAAAATGGTTCAAAATCAGAGACAGCATAAGTCTTAACCTTAAAGTTTTACATTCAGAATTATCTTTCAAACTTCACTTTTTAGAATGGACCACCTTCCAAGATCAAATATACACAAAAATTAGTGGCATCACTTACAAAAAACGCACAACACTAAATAAAAAAATAAAAGAACTGAGACTAAACCAAAATAACAAATCCAACGGAATACATCACACATCACATCGCGACACGAAACATCAGATGCGCGGGACGCACGTTAGTTCCCGGTCTAACCCCCTTCATCGATCGATGCAGACTGGGGTAGGTCAAGGCCTCACGCCTTCAGCGCAGACACTCACTACTCTACCCATCACAACACATAAATGCTATCCTCGTACCGTCAACTTATCTAACACGATTTTCAACACAAAAGAAATGGAACTTCTCAACAAGGGCCTCAAGTATTGCCCCGATATAGGTCTAAACAAAAATAAGTTAACCAACTTAATGTCAGACACTGAATTTAGCCTAAAAACCACAATAATGAAAAACACATAGCAGCAGATATTCTGAAAAACGTCAAACTTACACACAAAAACGATAACACTAAATCTATAAAAAAGAAACTAGCCCAAGATAACAAAAAATTGTTTACTTAATTTATTAATGAAAGTTCAATCTATCCAGTGTTGAAACTCAAATAAATGTATTCCAATTCTGCAAACAATACAGGTTTACATAAAATAATTTATTTCGGGGGGGGGGGGGGGTCCGGACCCATTGGACCACCCACTGGGCACGGCCATGGTCAATGGCCTAACTCATATCGGTTCTGCACAACTCATTACGAAGTCGCCAATTTTGTAGGAAACATCTATAGGAGTTGTCTTGGGGTCTGGTAGCTGCATGTTGAGTTTGAATTTACCTGCACTCTAATTGTTTCCTTATTCACGGACAACGGGGGATATTTACATTTACGATACATTGTACCTTCACTCTTGTGTACACTCTTATTATTGGGTCATGAACATACCATCAAGCTAAACTGGTCGTAATTTCCTTCAATATGACACTAGGCTTTCAGGGCCATAGGGAGTCAGTGGTAGTTGAGCAATTTCCCAACTACTCCCCCTCTCACACACGCTAGGATTTTATTTTGGAGGGGGGGGGGACGGTAGAACCTTAACTGTCCGTATATTCAGGGCAAGTTTCTAACAATTTTCTTTCTTCAAAATTTGTCAACAATTCACAAAAATATTACCATTATTTTTGGCAACAACTTGAAAAAGACTAAAAAAATGTTTTTAAATAAAAAGGTTAATCGCATACGAAAGAACCGGTCCGAGTTTATTCGAACATGCTTTCCAATTTATCAAGTAGTAGCTAGAGAAAATGAGTAATTTCATGGTAAATAATTTTCCTATAGTTAAATTCCGGGCATCTCGGAGGGGGGGGGGGGGGGTGTCCACCTGACGTCACTGGAGGTGAGGTAAATTCTAGATAGGTCAGACCAACAAATTACCACACAGCAATAATGGCAGGGTACGCAATGCACTTGACCGTGAATTTTCTATCATTTTTTCAAAAACATTTTTTTTGCACAAAACCAAATCGTTTCTTGGGGAAGCAACCTGTCCGGTTTCGTTACTAAATTTAACACCTGAAACATGCCTGAAGGTAGAAATCATCGATAGAAAGGTTTCACAGAAAAATTATTTTTTAGTCATTTTTCATAAAAATTTAGTTATTTTTATATATGTTTACCCCTAGAAGCAAACTATCAAGGGGCAAGCGACCCCCCGCATTTTATCAACATTAATAACGACTACAACATATGTGAATTTAAAAGAAATCGTTGGAGCCGTTTTCGAGAAATAATTTTTTTAGACGTTTTTTGGGAGTATTTTGAGAATAAACCCCCCCCCCCCCCAAAATTGAGTTAGCTCAAAATAAAAAAAATTTGTCTCGAGGTATGATTTTGTGAACCTATATGCCAAATTTCATCAAAATCGACCGAGTAGTTTGCCCGGAAATCGACGCACAGACAGACAAGAGTGACAGAGAGACAGACAAAGCGACAGAGCGACAGACAGAGCGACAGAGCGACAGACAGAGCGACAGACAGACAGACATTTCGTAAAAACTACTTTTTTGGATTCCTGGGACCTCAAAACGCGTAAGTCCGTTGAAAACTCGGAATCGAAAATTTGGATCATCACAAAGCTTTCCTTATACTACGTATAAATTGGAAAGCAAAAATTAATGAATGCATTCGAATGACACCTTCATTCGTCTCTATAGGTTAGTACCCGTGTTGAGTTACGACACGTCTCCAATCGCATTGTGTGAAGAGTACAAGTAGGCTCCACCTTGCTACCGTAGCCTCGGAATATAGCCTACATGGGACTTTTTTTTCAAAACCTTGGGTGAGCATCCTTACCATTCAATTCAATTTCAATTCAATTATTGCGTATAATATGCAAATTAAATTACAATCAAATTATTATCGCTGAGCTATAGCAGCTCGTACGCGATCAGGACCTGTTACATTGTTGCCTGCATTTTTTTTCTCAAATAAAAAATATTCTGCTAAAATATTTTTTTTTAAGGCGCGGGACTCTTTTGAGTATTTGCGCCGGTCGGTGTGTGTGTGAGTGGGCGGAAGTCATGGGTGTTTTAGAATGGTTTTGTCTACAGTCTACAGGTGGGGCATGTGTATATATTTATTAACTAGGTGAATAATGAGAATAGGGTATGATCTATATTCTATGTAAAACGCTATATAAGGAACGCTATATAAGGAGCGCTTGAATTGGTTTTTGACAATCAGAAACGAGAACGCCTGCTCACCGAACCACACCTGCACCAACTCAGTCAGTTGCTACGGTAGGTACCTCTGCGATACAACCTTAGAAGTGCACGTAGTGCCACTAAAGATGTCGACCGCAGTTGTTGGCGAAACGTTTGGAAGCTTACTTTCAAATTGACCACGGCCTATTAGCCCGGATTCCTCTGTCCCCTTATTAGACTCCGGCCATGAAAGCCATCGTTATTAAATGATTTTTGGCGGTTTAGCCTGACAGGGCTACGGGTCACTGGAGAGAAAAATGGGTGATTCGGCCCTGCTATGTTCACAATGAACTGCAGTGGTACAAAGGTCGTGATGAAGAAACCAAAACAATAAACTCATCCTGGCGATTGCATAATTTTACCCGGGGATCTAGGCTTAATTGAAGCAATAGGTACAATGATGATTAGGAGTCATAACCTCAGACAGTTTTGTAGGAGAAAAGTACAGACTCAACAAAGGGGAACCACTGCGCAGGAACAATAAACTCAGCCATAAGTTTACCAGGGACCGGTGCAGGGCCGGATCTACCGACCCGCCAGACCCCGCATTGCGGGGGGGCCCGGGCCTAAAAGTGATGGGAAGGGGCCCAGCGGGCCCTGGGCCAAATTCTCTGGGGTTTTGGGCCCCGGTAATTTTGATCCAGGGCCCCTAGTTGAAATACAAGTACAATTTATAAAATCTGAAAGGGGCAGGGTTATCAAGCCTTATTGTAAATACTTTGCAAGAACTAGGTCTAAACCTTAACAAATGTAGAGGTCAAGGGTATGATGGTGACCGCATTGCGGGGGGGCCCGGGCCTAAAAGTGATGGGAAGGGGCCCAGCGGGCCCTGGGCCAAATTCTCTGGGGTTTTGGGCCCCGGTAATTTTGATCCAGGGCCCCTAGTTGAAATACAAGTACAATTTATAAAATCTGAAAGGGGCAGGGTTATCAAGCCTTATTGTAAATACTTTGCAAGAACTAGGTCTAAACCTTAACAAATGTAGAGGTCAAGGGTATGATGGTGCATCTACAATGAGTGGAATTTACACTGGAGTGCAAACCAGAATACAAAATATCGAAGAACTTGCTGTATTTGTACACTGTGCAGCACACAACCTCAATTTGGTAATTAATGATGCTGTAGACAAAACTTCACCACTCTGCAAGCACTGTATGTTTACTTTGGCCACAGTATCAACAGATGGGACATCCTTTCAACACTAACAGATGCGTCAGAAATCACTTTGAAAAAACTGAACCCCACAAGATGGGCATCAAGACATGAATCAATACTAGCCATCAAACTGAGATTTCCTGATGTAATAAAAGCTCTTAACACGAATTACGTTGGAAAGCAGAAAGTCAGATGAAGTATCGGAGGCCAAAAGATTGATTAAAATGATAAACAACTTTCCTTTCATCTTGTTAACAGTCCTGTTATCGAAAGTGTTCACTCAGCTGAATATCGCTTCAAAATGTCTTCAAGGAAAAGAAACAGATCTAGAAAAAGCAACAACAATTCTTCAAAATAGCAGAGCAAAGGTAGTGGAAATGAGAGAAGACTATGGGAAGATAAAAGAAGAAGCCGTTACTCTCGCTACAAAATGGAAAGTGGACCCGATCTTCTTGCAAAAGAGGCAAAAATTGGTCAAAAGTCATTGTGACGAGCTTGCAAAGGACCACAGGTTCTCTGATGCAGAAGAGATGTTTCGAATCAATGTGTTCAATCAAATTTTTGATATTATTGACGGGCAAATATCTAGACGATTTGAATCTCAAAAGAGCGTGGTTGAGCTGTTTTCAGTTTTGTTCCCTCACTTGTTACTGACTCTGCCGGAAAGTGAGCTTGTGGCACGAGCAGAGAAGCTACAAAACAAATACAGGAGAGACATTGGCCCTTCTTTGCCAAGGGAACTCCTATCGATGCGAGACAGCCTTCCAGAAGAACTAAGCAAAACAAAGACAGTCTTTGAACTAATTAAACTTCTGGTCATTGACTGTGAGTTCATTTCGTCAAGTTTTCCTGAAGTTTTACATGCCTTAATACTATTTGTTACGCTACCGGTTACAGTTGCGTCAGCTGAGAGATCCTTTTCCACCCTGAAAAGGACAAAAAGCTATTTAAGGAGCACGATGGGCCAGGAAAGACTAAGACTAAGTGACCTTGGCATCATCGCCATCAACGAACGTGAGGCATCACAAATAGATATGCAAGGTCTGGTGAAGAGATTCGCCTCAATGAAAAAGAGAAGAGAGCAATTTTAATATCCAACTTGTTGTACAGTGTACATTTTTAATTTTTCTATTTTGTACAATTTCAAATAAAAACATGTTTTTTTGACTACTATAGCTTTCATTTCATTGGCATAATATGTATACCTAAATTCAGCAATAGCAGCCTGCTGCACAGAAATTGTGTACGTATAAATATACCCAAAGTCCCTTGAAAATCTAAAGCGTTCTTGAAAGTCTTTCAACAATTTCTCTTTTCGCAATTTCTTATATGAATACTACAGACTACTGTAAGTTCTCAAATGATAATTTTATTTATTTCCAAGTTCTTGATTGTGAGTTGAATTTTTTGGTTGAGATGCTCCCCCGAAACGCTTAAAATGGCGATTATGGCGACTAAACTCCCAAAAAGTAATCTCAAGCCAAATGTAGGGGGGCCTTTGTCAACTCTTTGCAGGGGGGCCCAAGCACAAGTAGATCCGGCCCTGGACCGGTGTCTTAGCTGTACCTGATTGAAGCAATAAAAAAAAATATAAAAATAAGTCATAATTTAGTAGATGCGGCTCTAGACGTAGTTGGAGAACAGTTAGTAGAAACACTCGACAAAGGGAAACCACTGCTCATGTGTCACAAAACTCAAACCTCAAAAACACAGCACATTCAGTGGGGAGACTGAAGAGGTTATTCGGAAGCATTCATTAAATTGTTTGTAGGTTTGTTGGTATTCTTAAAAAATTGGGTGGGTAGAACGATTGTTTGTAATGTCGCGGTAAAGAATAATGGACGGCACCGCCATGTGCAGGCAAGGGTGATCCAGGGGTGGCCAATATCTATGGCCAGCTTGATATAAAAAAAACTATTTCACTTACCTAGTTCAACCTAGTGGGATCCTCTTGCAGTTCTCTCGATTCTGAGCAGCCCTAATTTCTCATATCTCCCGCAATTACATTGTTGCTTTGCGACGAGTTTTACTGGAAAAATTACAATTGAAATAGTATTAGACAACTGAAAACAATATAATTGAATATAAAGGATTGAATTGAATATTGAATTTTAGACACGTCTCCCACCGCAAGGTGTGTATAGACTCAAGTACAAGCACACTACCACCTTCCCACTGAAGCCGATAACTTATCATTACAGAAATCACAGCAAATTAAAGTACCACGTACCTGGAACTTTAGTTGGGTCATACTTTTTAAAATCTAAGATCAGTTATTACAGTACAACCAGGAACTGAAGATAACGAAACACGGAGTTTCTTCGATATCAAAAATATTTATGCTATTGCTTTTACGTCGGAATAAGCAAAGTATTGCAGTATCAAATCGTACCCCTTCCCCCATCCTTTTTTTGCTTAAAGTCCGATCTTAAAAGGAAGATAAGATACATACCAATACATGGAATGTTCTGCTACAATTTGATAAAGAGTAAGTGGCCATCACTAATCGAAAATTAGAGGATATAGAAAAACTGGGCTCGGCGGGATTTGAACCCACGATCTACGCCTAACCCAGTTTTGCTATATTCTCTAATTTTCGGCTATAGCGACAAGGTTACCTCTTCAACCAAAGTTAATTTAATCTCAGTATTATATAAATACGATATAATACTGCAATATAATGTGTAGACCATCACTAACACCATTTTGGATGACGTGAAAAAACCTTCCACCTTACGAAACTAAGGCCATACGGTTTTAGTGACGGCGACACACTACATATCGCTCCTTAATTTGCCAACTGTTCTAACTGCAAAGTGCTAACTTTTCAGTTTTTTCCAGTGGTTTTAATTTATAATGTATCTCCTACACTTCAGCCAAGAATTTTTCAATTTTTTTTACTGCCTTGCAGATGCGATGATTGGACGTAAAAAAAAGGGGGGGGGGGAAATGAAATGTTTTGATGGTATAAAAAAAATTGATTTTTTGCAGAGAACGTTGGCAAATCGAGAAGCGATATATAATATTGCAGAGGAACATTTCTTCTATTTTATCTCATTGGTGGCTCTATCATCAATATTCGCAGGGAAATATGACTTAGTATAATAAACTGATAGAGGGGAGCCTCCGTAAGATTTCCTCTGAGGTTTTCTTACATTTCTACGGTGATAAAAAATCATTAGAGCATATTATGAAACTAATATAAGTCTATACAAGGGGTATTCACGTTCATCGAATAATGTAACATTTGGAAATAAAATTCAAGTATGAAATACAGAAATACCCCTACTACAATGAAAATAATAATTACAATAAAAGATATAGTACATCAAAGAAGTCCACAGAGCGAGGAACTTAAGATTTATTAGTAAAGAAGAATATTCAACACAGGTAGAACGAACTGCTACAAAATTGAACTATTTCGAATAGGCCATATACTGTATATGTTGTACACTATACAGTATGTTTGTATGTGACAAGATTGAAAATACGATAAATTGGGCCTACCCCCTAATGAAAGTAAGAATTAGAATATAGTATATAGTACAACGAAGAAGCCAATTAGGCAAGGAACTATAGAGAAACACTAGGATATTTAAACATGTAAGTTTGCAAAAAGACGAAAATCACTACAAATATGTCTCCCCAACTGAACATTGAAAATAAGTTTTAAAAATAGTAGAAAATAGAAGGGCGAGGAGAACTATCCTATACAAAACGAACTGCTACAAAATTGAACTACTTCAGACGCCTGGAGTTCTGCTTGCGCTGAAATAAGGTCAAACGACAATTTTTAGGGATATGCAATAAAATAAATAAATATTGACTTCTATTACTAAGCCAGCCTAGCGGAGTTATAAGCTATAAAGCTCTCTCTTACACTCAAGTAAGACGCCCTTAGGGCCCGCTTTTAGCAGACGGTTGAGGGAGCGGGTCTGGCATAACATAAATATAAGAAATGCTCACATTATGTTTTTTACATAGAACGTAGTCTCTTTTTAAGATAAGTTTTACAAGGCTTATAAGAAAGAAACACTTTTCCCAATATGTATACACGGAATGAGTATGATAATGCGAGCCTAAATCTTTATATGTCCATGGCAAATACATACCTGCCAGACAGATTTCATAAAAGCAGTTATTTGGGAATTCAAAATTCAACTTACAGCAGGAGCGGCCTTCCGGGATGCTGCATTTGTCTTTCCAGCAGTCTTTTTTTCCTAAGAAAGAAACATACAGTATTCATTAGTTACGTGTGTCCCAGTCTTCTAAAACTAGTTGTGTAAACCTCAGTTACAATGGTAAGGTCTGTCAGATCGCACTTGACGTCATCCAGCCGTCGTAGCCTTGGTCGTCCTTACCAACTTCTGCCTTTAAGGCGGCAATTCCACCGACCTCGTTTTTCATAATGCACGTGACATTGACGTGGTAGCAGAAATCATTAAAAGTCTCTACCATATTTTAAGGAGACTATTATGTAGATACTTAACTTACCTATTATAAATTAAGTTATAATATGGTAGACTTATTAATGATGTCTGCTACCACGTCAATGTCACGTGCATTTATGAAAAACGAGGTCGGTGGAATTGCCACCTAAGTGTCGTGTTTGCGGCTTTCCTCCTCATAAGTGACCCAGAGGTCGATAATAAATTAGTATAGATACGTCTAACTATAAGCTAAACATTGAAGATTCATCTTCTAAGGTCACTATCTCATCGAATTCAAGGACGGATACAGGGGGAGGGGGCAGGGGGGTAGCTGCCCCCCCCCCCCCCCAAATTTGGGAAAATCTATTGTAAATTAACTTATTACGATCTGATTTAATCGATCCTACATATGTTTTTCTTATTTTGACCCACAACTACCCCCCAAAAATGGGCTGGATCCGTCCCTGTCATCGATTCGTTGGCAGCAACTCCCGAGTGGCTTGCCACCAATTGACGAACACGATGGACAGACAGACAAACATTTCGTAAAAACAATGTTGTTGTTGTTTCCAACGCCGTTTTCAGTATTTCTGCTTAAAGCAACCCTGTCAGCCTGGCGGGGGGAGTGAGTCTGTTTGTTAACTTGAGGCACCCTAAGGGCAGACTCTTTCACCAGGGTGGACCTCCTGATTATAGTGGATTCCGAACCACTTGGGGAACATAGTAAAGTCACACGATTAAATCAGAGGTGACCGGGACTCGACACGCACGTAGACTGACTAGTATAGTCTCTGCGCGTAGTCATGTCCCACCATGTTCCCCTGCCAACGCTGTGGACACTACCAAGTTTGCCGCAGTTTGAAACATGCTCTGTTCTCATGGATTCTACATGGTAAGGCCGTTGGCGTAAAAACAATGTAAATCCATTGAAATCTCGAAAATTTCGACCAACACAAAGCTCTTCTTATATTAGGGGTATTCACTGCGTTTCGATTTCCCTAAGGGAAAGTAGGAATAGAACTCTAAGTTTTTCTACGCAGAAAAATAATTGCCATGGAAAGTTGAATCTCTACATTTCCGACTTTACCCGACCTAAACCCAACTTACTTCCAAGTTTCTTTGCCTTCAGCTATTAACTTATGAACATCTGCTGTAATCCATCTCTTGCCATATGTTTCCTTTTATTGTTTTTTATTAATTTCTGTCGCATTTCCCAAGCTCAGTTTACCCAACCAAGTAGTTGGGGAAAGTGGGGAATGTTTTGAAATACGTTTCCTTATGGCATTAATTTTCTACCGTAGAAAAACTGGAGTTCTATTTCCACTTTCCCCTAGGGAAATCGAAACGCAGTGAATACCCCTATAGGAAAGCCAAAATGGTATACATACCTCGATAATTTCTACTGAATCGTTACTGTCAAAATCGTAGGTAGCCTCCCTGTCAACTTCCTTCTTGACCGACTGTGATGGTTGGTCCCGGAACGGCAGTCGTTTGCTCTTGGGGGCTGCTGCTGTGTGACCTAAAACATCATCTTATATATAAAAATGAATCGCAAAATGTGTTGCCTGGACTAATTTGGACAATTCTTTTTTTTAAATGTTCATTGAAGTTCAACGATGGTTTTTACGGCGAAAAAATTCGAATAATTAATATAATAAAAATTATTACATTTCGGGCTGCCACTTTCCGACGGGCTGTACACTCTTAACACCTAAGACATTCCTGAAATTAGTGGATTTTACTCACCAAATATGGCTGCCATAGGACCACCCCAGTTTGGTTTTGTCCGCTGAAAACACAATGTAATAGTACATAAAAAAGAAATGGTACGAGTGAACCCGCAAATGCTACAAATTACTAAGGGGTTGTCCATGAATCACGCGATGTATTTTTAACATTTTTTAACCCCTCCCTCCCTCCCCCTTGATGATACGTGGTGAGGTTTAAGACTACCCCCCATCAAAACAAAAATCACGTGTATTTTTTACTGCCTACCAAGAATCTTAACATTTTTATAACAGAATAACTGACGACCGGCATGCCGAGCCCGGCAGCGCGAAGGACTTCGTTCGTTGCCTGGCAACGGCGGGTCAAGGTCACACTAAACACCACTTTTCGGTTTAGAAATCACGCTTTTGACGAAAAAATAAATACACGTGATATCTTACTATACCCCCCTCCCCCCTTCTGATATTTCGTGATTTTTGCCGAACCCCTCCCCCCTCTTTCGAAACTCACGTGATTAATGGACAGCCCCTAAGTATAGGTACTGCAATAGATAATTATGAGTCATGTATTTTCATAGGACATAATGCACTGTAGGGTTGCTTCAGCTGCCTCGATTTTCCTTATCCTAAAGCACTAGATAACTCGATGGAGCGATTGCACAGTCCAGAGTAATATGCAAGCAATATTACATAGTATAATTACAAAGACTTTCACGGCCGGAGTTACATGAAGAATGAGTAGAATCCGGGATGACTTTCAGGACGACCACGCCCTATCATCCCGGATTCTACTGATTCTTCATAATATTACACAGTAATTCATGCTCCGTCTATTTCTTCCATTAGCCATTTCCTCCGTGGACGTTAAGAATGCGACAGAAGCGTTACCTTATTAAAACCGCCAGTCGTGTCAGCAGACGTGCGGCTTTTAAAGAACCGCTTTACAGTCGTCCCACTCGACTGATCCTCCTGAGATATCTTCATTGTCCTTCCACTCTGCTGATCCTCCTGTGAGTTCTTCTCAGTCTTCACAGTGACCATTTGGCTGCTCACTAACAGGCGGCCATCTTGAGATCGCGTCGTCTGCTGCTGTAAACTATTCGAAATGCCCGCATCTTCAACGATACTGACTACAGACTGCGGAAATTTCAGTGTGTGGCGGCCATTTTGAGATAGTCGACCAGACTGCTGTGATAATGGCTGTGGCTGATTCATTGAGTCATTTTGAGATAGACGTTCATATTTCACGTTTAATTCTGGCAAGTCGTCTTTGAACGCGGCAGCCGTCAATTGCGAAGATTTCCGAGTGGGGCCGCCATTTTGAGATAGACGTTCATACGGCGCATTTGCTTCGGCCATCTCTTCCTTAGATGTTACTGTTACTTGTGACGATTTGAGAGAGTAACGGCCTTCTTGAGACAGCTGATCATATTGCTGCGAAAATGCTTGTGGATAATTCATGGCACCTATAAACAAAAAACAAAAAAAACAATAATAATATAAATGGAAGCATGGGGGTCGTTCAAATACTACGAAAGTGATTGCAGACTACTTTTGAACCCTCCCCACGTGTAAGTAGAAGACTCAGGCTGATATATCTATTGACACGGCTGAAATAAAAATGTTTAAGAGTTTTCCTTGGCAGTAAGAACAAGATAGAAAATCATGCCAAGAAATTTCCAGCAGACTCCACCTAGCCTCTAAAATAAAGTCGAAAATGCTCGACAAATTTTTAAAAAAAGGCTACTCAAAGCACTAGCTTGACACATACTACTTTATGGCAGCGAGACATGGTTCATCTACGAAAAAGACAAGAAGTTGGAAGCCTTTGAAATGTGGTGCTACAGAAGAATGCTAAAATATTTGGATACCACAAAACAAACCAAGAGGTGCTCCAAGGGATTAATTACCTTCATATCTGAGAGAAGAGCCAAGTGGATGGGCACATGACAAGACGTGAGGGGCACCATAATAGAAGGCACCATTGAGGGCACCAATGCCAGGGGCCTGCCAAGGAAGGCGTACGGGAAAGACCTCAAGCAAGCAAGAAGTTTTTACTGAATACAACGGCCCAAGACAGAGAAGAATGGGGAGGATTTGCTGCAAGCCAATCGATAGATTGCCACTAGTGAAGAACTAGTAAGCAATTAACCACCCCTTGCATGCATTGGAAATAAAGAATTGTTATTATTATTATTATTATTTTGTGTATCAGGTGTGCCCCAGGGTTCAATTTTAGGTCCACTTCTCTATTTAATCTTCGTGCGGTCTATGGCGAATATATTTAAACATTGTAAAATTCTTCAATTTGCTGACGACACCGTCATTATGACGCAATGCAAAGATATTGATGAAGGGTTAAAAGTATTAAATGCTGAATTTTATTGTTTTCTTCAGTGGGCGCATGATCATGGCCTAATATTAAATGAAAAGAAAACCAATGTTATGGTGATTCGTCCACCGAAAGTTGATTATGTGAATATAAAAATTAAATTTCATGACCAGAGGTGCCTGCATCTAAATCAAAAGAAATCGTTTGATTCCATAACTTGTGCATGTGAAACGACGTTGAACCAAGTTTATGTACAGACATACTTAGGGATTGTTATTGATGATCGCTTTAAGTGGTCTCACCATGTTGAATTTATATATAGAAAATTGCGATCTTGTTTTTGCTGTGTCGTGTCTTAGAGGCACCAACAAAAAAATTCAGCTGATCGCTTACCGAGCTCTAGTTGAGTCAATTTTGAGGTACGGAATAGTAGCTTGGGGCTCGGCAGCCGAATGTTATACCAAGAGATTTAGGAACCTGCAGGTCTCTCTCTTAAAAACAATTGACAATAATCTACACAGTGAAACAAACAGCAATTTTTTCTTTAAGAAATATCGTATATTGCCTATAACTTTATTACATACTCAAGCCATTTTATTGTTGAATTATTTTAACTCAAAATATAAGACCATAAATCCTTCTAGGTACAGTCGCAGAGCTGGAACAACCTACAAACATTATATTGAGCTGCCTCATAATAATATGTATGGCTATCATGAGCTTAAGGTGGCAATTCCCCGAGTATTTAATTTGATTCCCGTCAGTCTTCTAGAGTTGGATAGCTACAATGCTGTTAAGCGAAATCTAGGGGACTGGCTGATAAATTGGTTAAATGATGGCGATTAATTCTTTTGATTTATTTTTATTTTATTTTATACAGGATAATGTAAGGTAACTGTAACTTATTTAACTTTAACTAACTATATAACTGTATTATTATTATTTTATTTACACTTGTAATAATGTAGTTCGTACTCCCTATAATAACTGTTTGTAGTCTTTTGGCGAATCCTGCCACAAGCCTCCCTTATGGGGCTTACATGCAGTATTCCGGTAAAAACGATTATTTTCTTTAATGTTGTATTGTATTATTTCTATTAAATGCTCCCAGTGCTGGGGGTACCGGCTGGGGAAAAAAAATGAAAAAAGTAAGCTTTACCTTGACTGAGTTCCTTCTGCGAGACCTTGTGTTGTTGCTGAGAATCTAAAAGCAAAGTACCAAAATTATTATATACATAATTAAATTAATTATATAGTAGTGGTACAAAGTAGTAGTAGTAGTAGTGTCGCAGATCGATGGCCCACCTGAAGCCTGACGCTGCTGGAGAGCGAGGGGCGAATTAGAGAGGGGTAAAGAGGTTTCAACAGATATTTGTGAAATAAAAGGGTGACGTCGTTAGCCGTGGATTTCACAAGTACTGAAATGCTCACCGTCTGGATCTGCCCAGATGCAGACAGAGTAGGTCCGTCGCATCACTCCAAAACTCGGCAATTAGGTACTAAAATGCCCTGCTCATCAGCCTTACTAATAAAGATTTTTCAGGATTCAAGGCCGTGGTGACACAGGGAGAATGAAGGAATGTCCACTATACAACTTGGACGAGTTCAGGGAACTGAGTTAGGATGCATAAAACATTAACCTCCCCCCTCCCCATCTTTCGCATGAAACTTGTTTTGGACGCCCTCTATCCTACCTTGGTGGGTCATGGACAAAGGCTGATTGATTGATTATTTTGTGCGCTCTCTGCTGCAATGTGTATGCACGTTTTAATATCAAGTATTGACAAGGCATAGAGGTGTTCGACTCACCATCATCTCCGGATACGAAGGGGTCGGGGTCAGCGCCAGGAACAGGGCTGCTGGGCATTTCTTCAGAATGCTCAGCGTTATCGACAGCAGGCAAGGAGTCTTCCATCGACTCGAGCTGCTGTTTGGCCATCTGAAATAAATAAATAAGTAATGTCTTTATTATGGACGGTATGATAATCGCCAATCTTCGATAAAAGAGGCATTTAATGAAGAAGAATCGACTTTCTATGACCATCCTATCGAAGTTAGGGCTATTAATTCCCCTTTAACACTCAACTAACTGCACCCTTATAATGCAATGTACTGAAGGGCCTAGGCCTACTTATAAGGGCAAATTGAAATAAACTAGCCTCCTCTATTATTTGTGGTAGCTATGGCAACTATAGCTTGTTATTTTTTCTTCTCTAACGGTTGAGATATTAAATCTTTGTTAAAAGATTTTTTTACTTATTTTTAGTGACCCCTTGCCCAAGGCCAACGACTCCATGGATTTCGGACCTAATTGGTATTGTTTCCGCCTGAATTTTTGGCCATTGGCATAACTCACATGATTAACTTATGAAGAGAGACATAGCGTATACGTAGGCCAACGACTCCATGGATTTCGGACCTAATTTGTATTGTTTCCACCTGAATTTTTGGCCATTGGCATAACTCACATGATTAACTTATGAAGAGAGACATAGCGTATACGTAGGCCAACGACTCCATGGATTTCGGACCTAATTTGTATTGTTTCCACCTGAATTTTTGGCCATTGGCATAACGCACATGATTAACTTGTGAAGACAGACATGCCGTATCACTTTTAATTTTATTGTTTTCCTATTTATACGTTAGTAGGCTATAAGGAAAGCTTAGTGATGGACGAAATTGTTGATTTCGGTGGATTTACACGATTTGAGGTCACAGGAACCAAAAAAAAAGTGTTTCTTACGAAAGGCCTGTCTGATATGGGGGCAAACTACTCAGCGGAATTTGGTGAAATTAGGCATGTATAGGTTCACAGAAATCATAATATAATAACATAACAATATAACATAATGAAGTATGGGTGACCCAAAGGATTTCTCCCGAGCTATGACCTTATTTTTATTTCGGGCTAAATCAATTTTCGCAAGTTTTACACCCCAAAAACTCGAAAATAACAGTTGAAAGAAAAAAAAGAAAAAATCATCAACCATTTTCTTTAAATATACATATATTGAAGACGTTATTAATTGAAAAATGCCCAATAGACCGCCTGCCCCTTCATAGTTTGGTTCTGGGGGAAAAGAAATAAAAAAACTCAATTTTCATGAAAAAGGACTAAAAAATTATGTTTCTGTGAAACCTATCTATCAATGCTTTTCAGCGTCAGGTATGTTTTGGTTCACACTTACCTCGATTTTCGCCTCATAGTCTGCCTTGACCTTCTCAATTTCCTCGCGCAGACTCGCCTCTTCACAGAC
Organism: Psococerastis gibbosa; assembly: GCA_963971405.1. Classification (NCBI taxonomy): domain Eukaryota; kingdom Metazoa; phylum Arthropoda; class Insecta; order Psocodea; family Psocidae; genus Psococerastis; species Psococerastis gibbosa. The sequence goes on along the minus strand of OZ020490.1, from coordinate 6,907,897 downwards.
GTTATTGTAGCTTTCAGTCTCCTGCTCCTGCTTCAGGTACGTAATATACGCGGCATTGCACTGGTGGTCATGCGCAACATTGCTTAGCTTCTGCTTCTCCTCCCACACCTGCAGTCACAATTTAAATATTGACGCGAACTCTAGATAACAATGAATAATTTAACATTTATCCATTTTCTTTCCTCGTCGAAATCGGTCAGGTTTGATAGCCATTTTGCTTAAGGTACCCCGGTCCCCCACCTTCTTGTAACCTGAGGTATCACATTGTGTCCCCTACTTCAGGTAGCAGCTGTAGTAGCCTCAGGCCCTGGACTAAGGCCCATTTTTGAGTCGCTATAGTCCCCTTATCGTAGCCCCACAACAACCGTTACACGAACTTGCCAATGCCTATCAGACCTGCAGTATTCGCACATTCTGACAGGTTTTTTGACAGCCTCTATCATGTAGCCCATACGGCCATTCAACATACCAGCAGCAGCAATGTTCAGATTTTTACTTTGACATGTTTCTGGACGTCGGAGATTCCACGAAGAAGCACTGTTTCTACAGCTGCGCCAATGACTATTTTTTAAGCTTTCTTCCAGAGCAACTAAGCTTGAAATATGCCAGACCCTAATCGCAAAAAAATTGTGCCGAAACACGCCAACGACCACATGGCTTTCCGGACATTATTGATATCGGTTCCGTACGAATGTTCAGTTACTGGCCAACAGGCACACGCCCTCAATGTCAACCCACACCGTCTACAAACGGTAATGGACAGGCTGAGACAAGCTTGCCATTGGAGTAGGCGTAAGCATGACTTCAATAAGTTAAGGTACAAGTCAATCTACATATTAATTCATTTACCTTTTGAAACCGTGCTCTCTCAGCCAAAAGCACCGCCTCCGTGTTGCGCACGCTAGCGCCCAGTGCGGCCACCTGCGCGGACTTCTCATCTTGCTCCGCCAATCTCAAATTCCGCACCTTCTGCATTTCCTCCATCGTTAGCCACGCTGTCTTCTTTTGGGCGATAAGTCGACGAACTTGCTCTGCCTGTAAAAAGAAACAATCAACAATTCAATGGCAAAGTATTTTTATTGTCTTACTATTATGTTACTTGAGCGGAGATGCAGGCAGCCCATACCACCGGAAACGTCAGGGAAGGGAGGTTAACATGGGGGGCCACACGAAGAGGAGAGAAGGCGGACATCTCACTGGAGGACGTCTGACCACTCGTACGGCCCAGGATGTCCCTGGAAACAAAAGTCACGGAGGACCTCAGGACCCTTGGTTTGTAACCAGAAGATGCACATGAACGAAACACCTGGAAAGTGAAGATCTCTACGCAATATACGCAGCTCGTCCACCAATATCCTGTGGTTAGTCTCTTTCTCTTTGAGTGCTTCTCAACGCAATTTAAGCAGCTTTTCATCTTCTGCCAGGGAGACTAGGGTAAATTCCATTGCCTAGTATAGGGTATGCACGATTAGCTTGTCCTAACTCTTACCTCAAATTGCTTCTCGCTCAAGTCACTATCTAGTTTATGTAACTGGTCCTGCAACTCTGACTCATGCTGTCTCAACTCATCCACCAATGTCCGGTGGTTAATCTCTTTCTCTTTGAGTGCTTCTCAACGCAATGTAAGCAGCTTTTCATCTTCTGCCAGGGAGACTAAGGTAAATTCCATTGCCTAGTATAGGGTATGCACGATTAGCTTGTCCTAATACACTTACCTCATATTGCTTCTCGCTCATGTCACTATCTAGTTCATGTAACTGGTCCTGCAACTCTGACTCATGCTGTCTCAGCTCATCCACCAATGTCCGGTGGTTAATCTCTTTCTCTTTGAGAGCTTCTCTACGCAATGTAAGCAGCTTTTCATCTTCTGTCAAGGAGGCCAGGGTAATTTCAGTTTTGTAACTGAAAATTAAATGCAGTAGTTGTAATAATTAATACTGCCCTATTACGACATAAAACAATGCATACAGATCAGTTTGTGTAATGAAAGCTTAGAGATGGTCTCGAGATCCAAGGTCCAAATTGCCATGATGATCGCTAATCTTCGATAGAAGTGGCATTTAAAGCAGAAAAAGTTGTTGAATGGCTACGCTGCTGACTGAGTCCTGCTTCAAGAATGGATACAGAGATGGAGGGTTTCCCCCACTGGTAGAGCCCTGTATGCAATACAACCTAAGCCGGCTTCAGCAGTACAACATCGCGGGATAAACAGAAGCGTTGCATCCTTTGCTGCTAGAGCAAGAACAGGCCACATTACTACCAATGAATACTTGCACCGTTTCCATCTAATTCTAATCGAATCTCCAGTATGCCGTGCATGTGGCCTAGCTGATGAAACACTGGAGCACATACTCCTGCAGTGCTCGGTCCCATGCACACAACGGGACAAACTACGGGATCAGGTTGAACACAAGGAGGGGGGACATCAAAAGATCCTGTGCACGCCGAACATGTGGATGTGGACACTAGCAGCAAGGGCATTTCTGAGACATCAGGCAGTCGGTATCACCTGAGCTGGAAGCCCTGTACCAAGAAGTAAGAAGTAATGGCTACGCTACAGGAATGATTGAGCCCCAGACTATAGCGAAGCAAAAACGGGATTTGGTCCGGGGGCTGACACAACAGCCTGAGCTAAGGCAAGGTGTAACGCCAGTAGGGGCGGACAGGGTTACAATAAGACACAGCTAAACAAAGGTGTAACCAGAGAGGCACAATGAGAAAGTTTAGGTTACAAAAGGAGGCAGGAGGCGAACCGGATTAAAAAAATCCAAATGGTGCAGAAAGGGCTACCAGCCCCGACAGGTCCAGCCTTAGAATCTACATCTACAATCTGAAGTGACCCATAGCCACAGTACATGATACAGAGACAGCTGACCTTTATATAGTGAGACCCCTAGAACTAAAAAATTCAAAGCACTGCACAATACATTGCACTCCCACCCTACAACAGTCTACCAAAAGGAATAAAAGAAATCTCAAATATGAGGTTGTTCGTTAAAAGAGCCACAGAACATCTAAAAGTCAAATAAAATAACGAGCAGAACAGAAAAGAAACTATACCCTACTACAATAAATAGAAAACCATAAAACACCCTTACCAACCCAATTTGAACCTATTAACTAATAACTACCAACTAACAAATAACTGCATGCATTAATTAATAATCATAAACTAACCCAACTAACCTAGTAACAAATATTGACGAAAACAAAAATTGTTATATTGTATATCATATACTCGTAAAATGACATCATGTATCATGCATTGTATTGTATCGTCATATCGTCTCTATGAAAAACCACGCACGGCCATGCTGCCTGTGGTGAAAGCCAATTTAACTTGTACAAATATTTTTGAGACAAATAAATAAATTGAATTGAATTGAATAACATATATATAATTAATAAATGATCTAATCAGTCAGACTTTCCTTACTAAAACCACACCCCCTGCCACGCTTAACTGGGGAGAAACATGAGCCGGTCCCAGCAACATTAAACTTTCTCATCAAGACTGGAGTCAAGATACCCCTATATAGACAAATACAAAAAAAAAACATTCCAAACGGAAACTTCAAACAATAACCAAATAAGTTAACAACTCTGCACACACACACCGACCGGCGCAAATACTCGAAAGAGTCCCGCGCTTAAAATATAAAAAATAAAAAATCTTCTTTGGTCGGTACTTCCCTGCGCCGAAGGAATATATTAATAAGGAATAATAATAATAACAATCTAATAATCATACTCACTCCATTTCTCGAATTTCTCGTTCAATATTGTCAATCTGCTGATTCTTCGCAACCAATTCTACTCGAAATTCTTCCCTCTTCCTCTCCAAGCCTTTCATTATTTTGTCCAGCTCAACTACTCTCTTATTATTCTCCACCTTCTTCTCTACAGCTCTCTCAGCCAGAGCCAGTTCCTTCATAGCCAGATCTATTAAGTGAATATATAAATAAGTATATATATATATACTGTATATATAAATATGCTAGAAACTAGGCACGAATTCGAGCTGTATGCAGCTCAAACAGCGTGAAGACACATAGTCAAAACATTCGCTGAATCCAGCTCAATGATGAGGCAGGGTTTAGCCCGTGTCTCATCACACGGGCTAAACCAACCCTGCCTGTAAACGAGTTTAATACACACAGCTCTGCCAATTTTTATTTTTATTTTATACTTTAATGCTGTGCCTCACCAATTTATATTCCCACGAGCCGCCACTGCAACTCCCACCTCTCGAACCTTTCTTCTCTCCAACTTTTCCTTGGTACTCGGAGCCCAGGTGCATGGCCTGAGTTGCTGACTCAGCATGAGAACCGAGTATAGGCGGTGTCAGGGACGTAACTATATGGTGAAGGTGGCAATAATATAAGAAACACAATGGTTTACCATAACATTAAGGACGACGGCAATCGGCATACCTTGTGTGCTTCTTGTAGCAATCTTGTCAAAGTGAGCAATGAACGTGTATATCATAGAGACTGTCGAGAAACCTGTCAGAATGTACAAAACACTTGTAGGTCTTATAGGAGTTGGCAAATCTGCGATGCGGTTGTTGAATGGCTACACTACTTCATACGCATGAAAAAAGGGGTTAGTCAAGTAGCGCCACTAACCTTTCAAATCCTCGCGTTTTTTCTCAATGGCCTGCAACGCTTCATCGTGTTTGGCACGATCCTGTCGCATCTCTTGATCGCGCGTCTCAATTTCCACCAAAACTCCCGCCAATTCACTCTCCAGCGCTTCAATCTTTTCACAGCTGTCATCGACCAATTGTCGAGTCATTTCGTTATTGCGCCGAATTTCAGCAATGTGTTGTTGTTTCGCGGTTATTTTCGACCGGAGTTCTTCGCATCGTTTGTCGCGTTGAGCTTTTTTGCCAAGAAATTCATTGTTTCTCTAAAAATGAAAATGCAAGATTTATTAAGCTACAATGACTCATTCACGAACTTGGCTGTCAGACTCACGCCCATTACAATGTGTCAATGGTGCGCATCATATATATTATGTTGTTCTGTGGTGCGCATGTATCAGCTTGATCATTATCGAAGTCGTTTGAAGGTTTATCAAAATGTATTTAACAAGCCATAACTCTTAGGAAATCTAGAACCGCTGCTTCCTTCAGGTCGAGTTTAAGAGCTCACTTCATAACCGAAATTAGAGGATATGGAAAAAACTGGGCTTGGCGGGATTCGAACCCACGATCTACGCCTAACCGGGGCGTCGTCTTAACCGCTGGACCACAAGCCCCGACAAGTCCAGTAAATGCCAAATCCTCTACTTATGCTCTAATTGACATGATTCGTGTTGCTAGACAGGTTAGCACAACTACACAACTATCTAACCGAACAGGTCTGTGAGCTGACTTGATTGCATAAAGGCAATGCTTTATTCATTACATTGTAGTATTATATGGTATATATAACACTGACATTAAATTAACTTTGGTTGAAGAGGTAGGTTGGTAGCCCTATGCGATTGTGATGTGCACCTTACTTTTTATTTCAGTGTTTACACCTGTACTGTACTGACGCATGTGCATGATTTTTTTATCCCAGTTGAGCGTAAGAGAGGGCCTTATGGCCCAAACTTCGCTGGGATAGCAGGTTTTCTATATTGTTGTGTTTGTTTCTTTTTTAATATTAAGTCAATAAAAAAAAACATTTGTCGGGAGCGAATGTTCCATCTCTCCTATATAGAACTCTAGTTACTCCAATAATTTAAACAGAAATTACTGTTTATTTATTTTTTATAAATTCATGAAGCCATTACCTTTTGCTCCAACACCAATGTCTTCTTCACTTCGGCCAATTCCTGTAAAACTAGTTTTTCCTTGTCAAATTGCATTTTCAGTGTCATCTTTCTCTCCTTAATAGTTTGATGTTTGGCTTTCACGTCTCCAATTGCACGACTGAAAAAAAAACACCCATGTTATTCATCATCAACATCTATAGCTCCAATCACCCGGGTGCGAAGGAGCTTTCTCCGCTCCAACCAAACCTCCGCTTCTGACTATTCTGGTTCTGAGTACTTGCTTCAGTTCCAGTCCTACCATCGTCCTCAATTTGGTGTATACCGTCTACTACAATGCTTCCTCTCCCTTCCTTGTACACTCCAAGCCACTCCTTCGCGAACCTGCTATTATCCACCTTCCTTATGCCATTACTCATCGGCCATGTCATTGCCATAGCTTGTGGAACACAGTTCCTCTTGCCTGAAGGTATCCTACTCCCCAATCTTCTTCACATTGGCCACTACACTCACGATAAACCATTCAGTTGTATTGGCATTCTACACCTTCAATACCTTTCCGTATCTTCACCGATTACCAATATCTACGTCAACTTACCTCTTTTCAACAAGTTCTCCATGCCACGCTTAGCGTGTATTCTCCACTTCCCTGAACGTTCTATACTCATCCTTCTTCCTTGTATTCTATATATATAAGTCTCAATCAGCCCCCTCTTCTGCTGTGTCTGCAACTTCAAGGCCATGACCGTTTCCATGCTCTCAACCGATTACCAATATCTACATCAACTTACCTCTTCTCTTCAAGTTCTCTCTGCCACTCATGACGCATATTCTGAGCTTCCATGAACGTTCTAGCCTCGTCCTCTTCCCTTGTCTTCTTCATATCGGCCTCCATCTTCGCGATCAGCACCTCCTTCTGCTGTGTCTGCAACTTCAAGGCCATGACCGACTCCTGTTGCGCCTTATTGTCAGCGGCAAGCTTCTTATTCCGGTCTGACTGCGCCTGCACTTCGGCAGCCAGGCGGGCCTTCTCCTCTGTCATATCATACACCTCCTGGCACACCTTTTCCAAATCTTTAGCACGTACTTCTTTTATAAATATTTCTGAAAGAGGAACATGAAAATTATCTTTTTTGAGGGGCTTTTTTTTGTTCAGATTATCGAAGAGCAGATCGCGGATGCTGGATTCTGACCAAATAACTTACGTCCTAACCCCCTAGAACTGTGCTACCACACAAAAAGTAAGTTTATTCTTAGGGTAATAAGAATTGATGGTAATAGTGGCTAACCATAAGCGCTTATGACTGTAACTAGCGTATGACAAGAACCTCTAAGCTTAGGCGGGGTTTCCATAGATCTCGCTCACGTGCAAATACGAGGTCAATGGAAACCCCGCCTTAATCTCATTCACAACTCCTTCATCGCGTGTCCTGTGGATGTCCCCCATACCCTCCTCGTTTATTCAAACAATAAAATGAGGTCGATTTGCCCGGCTATTTAGTGTACAAAACATTCCATCTCAGTCAAATTTTAAGTCACTTACAAAAAAAAAGCAATCAATAAAAAAATGTGCAAATTATTAATTTTTTCCCTGTCAGCCTGACGGGGGGAATAAGTCTGTTTATTAACTTGAGGCACCGTAAGGGCAGACTCTTTCACCTCGGGGGGAAAGTGAGTTGACTGATTATAGTCGATTCCGAACCACTTGGGGAACATAGTACAGTCTCACGATTAATTCGGAGGTGACCAGGACTCCAAACGCACGTAGACTGACTGGTATAGTCTCAGCGAGTTATCATGTCCCACTATGTTCCCTGCCAACGCTGTGCACACTAGTTTGCTGCAGTTTGAAACACTCTCTGCTCTCGTGGATTCAAACTGGTAAGGCCGTTGGCAAATCATGAATTTGACCACAGCCCACCACAAATATTCTTCCTCACCGACGTACCTACCTGATTCTTTCACACTAATAGCCAGAGTGCCGATTCTCTTACTGAACTCCTCCAGGTTACTAGACTTGGCGGCTAAGCCGTGGACGTTCTCCTGGTGCACGGACCTGTACAAATCCAGATCTTCATTGGCCTTATCGAGCAGCTGATTGGTAGCTGCAGCCATATTACGAATTCCTTCACACGGGACATTCAACCTCTTGATCCTGCAACAAGATATATAATAAAATATAATACACGAGACATCCCACTTGTATATATTATTCCAGAAAGGTCACTAGGCGGTTTTGTGCACACTAAAAGTAAAGTCCCGCGTACACCAAACTACAGATATGTGGTATCTACACATTCATGGGCGGAGTACCATCCGAACTCTAACGGCGCTCCTGACCGAGCACGGGCCATTTCGTGTCCACCTGGAGAGAATGGTCTTGGCCACAAGAAGGGAATTTCGCCGCTGTGGACTGGAAGAGGAAACAGCAGAATACCTTCTCTGCAAGTGCAGTGCTCTCTGGAGGGAGAGACTCGATTGCCAGGGGGCTGCCTTCACAGATCTCCTGCTTGGAGAACTTAGCTGTGTTCGGCAATAAACCTGTAAACTCACAGACTTGTGAAGTGATAATATATTTTAAACACTTACCGATCAAGCAAGTTCAGCCTATTACGTCTCTCATTTCCCGTTTTCCTCCGTGTCTCGTCCAATGTGAGCAGCAGCTCCAGTTTCGTAGCCCTTAACTTTCTGTTTACCTCCAGGGCTCTCTAAAAAATTAAATAAATCAAGTTTAGTGGTATTGGTTTGTGTCGTGTGGAGATTCGGACCTGGAACAGCGCCCTTTTTCGTAGACCGGTAATTTCTTACATTAACTGTAAGGGGCTGTAACTAAAAAAGGCTGTAACTAGGCTGTAACTAAAAAAAAAGCTATTGGTCTAATCGGGTTTGCGCAACGGATTCGGATTCTTGGTCAAACATTGAGCCAGAATGTAAATTTTCACACGAAAATACAAAAAACTAAGAGACGCAGTTAATGTAAATAATTACCCTTTGTGCAATTGTAATAATGATAATACGTGTATTTAACCAAAAAAAACATTTCACATTCTTCTAATAACCGGTGCCACAAAGCCAATAAAGGCGCGTTGGGATCACCGCACAATTCACTTTACTGTGTTAGTTTTTTAATCTGTATCAGTGAGTAGACTTAAAATATAGTTCTTAATTGCAGACAATGTAATATTTTCTAAGTATCCGTTGTCATTACAACCAGCAGGTGAAAAGAAAATACTCACCGCTATGTCACGTTCCTGCCCTTCAATTACTCTCTCGCTGGCTTCTAATGAAGTCTCCATCATTCCTTGTTCAGTATTGAACTCAGATGCCATGTTACAATTTTCTATAACAAAAGTGAACTACAATAACATAATTCTAATACTAAATACTATAAGGGACGATAATATACATTGAAGAGACCGAAATTTAAACAACTCTATCTCTCTCTCAATACGATTCAAAGTCTTCATTCACTTGTCGGGGAGATATTCCTTCCATGGCCGTCCCAGGCGATTTTCGCCTTTTATCGTTCCTTCTATGATGCAACTGACAAAGTTTTCATGTCGCAACTAGAAGATGTCCAATCCAGCGGGCCCTTCTTGCTACCACAGTTTCCTTTTTGATTCTTTGGGTTAGAACTTCCTTAGTAACGTGGTCTTGCCATGATATTCGACGATAGCACCACAAACATTTAGCATGTCGTCCCAAAAGCTTCTCGTTTTTTGAGGTCTCTTTCGCTGATACGGTGGGGTTTCCACATACGTCAATGGTAAATATGGTTTTGACGTGGTAGCAGACATTTTTAGTATGTCTTTAATGTCTGCTAAAACGTCAATACCACATTTATCATTGACCATCGACGTATGTGGAAACCCCGCCAACGCCGTGCCTCACACATCTGCATTCAAGGTTGATCAACAAACGGACATCATATTACTTCCTACTTCCTAGGCAGGCCTATGTGAATTTGTTTCTGTTGTTATGAGGAGTGCCATTTAGTTGTATGTTAGTGCTCTTGGCGGCATCAGTGCTTAGGCCTACTACCACCACTGGTTTTGTATTCATTCATCGCAATATATGCTAGAAGTATCTTTGCCATGGTCATAGCCTCTTATAGTTCAAATCAAAATCAAATCAAATTTATTAAATCAAATCAAAACAACATTTACAATATTAAAAAAGAAATGGAGGAGCGGCCCAAAGGAAAGGTCCCGTGCTGGGCCCCCCTTTAAAAGTACAAGTGAAAAATTAGCACAAGTGAAAATTAGTACAAGTAATAAATAAATATATAAAAAAAATTAAACGTTAATAGAGAATAATTGTGCATTAACTGAATTAATGTAGGCTAAAAGAATAAAAAATGAAAATATTGGTTCACAATCGACACTAAGAGAACATCCGCACGTTACAGTATATATCTCAATTTTCATTAACTCTAGTTGCCAAGTAAGGACGTGATGTTATTAGGGTTGGAAGAAATTAGGTAGTTAATAAGAGTCCTGAAACTTGTTATGCTGACGGTGTCTTTTATGTTGTCCGGTAGGGAATTGTACAACGGAATAGACTTATACATATGCGAGTGCATAACATAAAGTGTTCCGTATTCGGTTTCAAAGTTTTTAGGTTGCGTCCAGTACCAAGTCTGGTATTAATGTTATGATGGACGAATTCGCCTTGCCCAAGAATGGTTTTTGCCCTTTTAAATCGGAAAAGTATAAGTTGTTTTGCATATAGCAAGGGCAATGGGAGAACATTGAATTCCTTAAAAAGAAGATTTGAAGGGTAGTGGCGAGGCTTCCCTAAAGCTACCCTGATGGCTATTCTAACAGCAGTTTCTAGTGGGCATATATGGCAAGGATGAGCACCACCCCAGGCTAATATGCTATATTGGAAAATTGATTGGACTAAAGCATGATAAACTTGTCTTAGAGTATCAACATTAAGTGTACACCTTAGCTTCCTTAATTTGTAATAGGTTCTTCTAATTCGTTTTGATGTTAGGAGAATGTGTTCATGCCACTTGAGATGCTTATCAATGGTAACGCCTAAATATTTAATAGTATTTGTTTTTGCGATTATCTGACATGTGCATGGATTAAGGTTGCAATTATTATGGAGTTTTAAACTGAGATGTGGCGGTGGTTGGCCTACGTGTGAGAGAGAGAAGGGTATGTAGGCAGTTTTTGCGATATTAAGAGTAAGTTTATTCTCAACAAGCCAGCTTTTAACTACACGTAACGTCCTCTCTGCTTTATTTAGGTTTCTTCCCATGTTTTACTGTTGAAGTGAAGAACCGTGTCATCTGCAAATCCCAAAAGGGTGCAATCGAGATCAAGCTTTAAAAGGTCGTTAATAAATATTAAGAAGAGGACTGGTCCCAGGACGGTACCTCTACCTCTACCTCACTCCCTGCCAGCAATATCAACTGCATGTTTTTTTCGCCAAGCATTCGCACACCTCTTGTATCTTCAAGCTCTTCGCTCATCTTCCCTATTGTATACTCAATGGCATGTACCTGTAGAGATTGAACAGAGTTCTGTCGTCTGTCATGCCAGCTTTTCTTACAGCTTCTTCTTCTTAGGACAACTGTAGAGCCTGTTAACTATTACCTCTGCAATCATGCATTTGTGGCTAAGCAAAATTAGGTATTTCGGTTTGTGTCTCTACGTAGAATGCAGTTTCTAAAATGCACATTGAGAATAAAAAATATTAATGTATATACTTTACCTTCAAAAGCCACTGAATAATTAACAATGTAAAATATGAGAATCAATTAGATTTTCAATTCAAAACTTCACTTTAAAACAGTTAACTAACAATAGCAGACCAGCAGACAATGCTGAATTGCTGACAAGCATTTTCCATTTTGAGCACTGTTACCCGGTTGCCGAACCTGTGCCGAACTGCCGAAGCGCTGCCGAAGCTCTGGCTGTTTTCCGGTTTCCGCCAAATTCAAATGGAGATTGCCCGCCTAATTCAAATTCGGATTATCATTTATCACTCACTAAGACACGACTCATTGTACTGTGAGGTTTTGTAAGCAGCATTTCTGCAACCTGCAGTAAAAATAAAATGGAAGCGTGCTAATTATAGTATAAAGGCTACATATATATCATATAGTATATCAACGCGCTAGCCAAATTTCATCACATAGGGTACTGTGTACCTACTTTATATTGGGTATGAGTGTTCACTAGCTTCGTAACCAACTATTGATTAGCAATAATTGAATAGCTCCACGGAATAACGTTGTATGCGACACTTTCCTAATTTTACTTTATTTAATTTAAACATGTACAGCGCTTTTACGCGCCATGCAGATTTCAAGTCACTACTACTGAAACATCTAACATAATTTTTTAAAAAACTTGTTTTTGGGGACGATGCAGGATGTGGTTTACAATCCGCATCTAATACAAAAGTGTTGCATACAACGTTATTCCGTGGAGCTATTCAATTATTATTAATTATCGCTATGCCAGAGCCAGAACAAAATAGCCTATTTAGACAGTTTTTAAAAACCAGATTATTTTTTTAAGGTTTTATTTTTGAATGCCGTACCAATACAATTAATATAATATAGGTTCAACATTTATTTACTCTGTCTGTTTATTAGAAATGACTAGATCTATCATGAAGGTACCACTTTTGCCTTTATCTGTTCTCCAAATCTTCGCTTTACCTACCTATTTTTTATTCTGACTGCATTTTATAACTTCCCACAGAACAGAGTTTGATGTTCCATAATATACCCACATCCCTATAGTAGGTAGATAGACTGGCTACACATAACATTATAAACCAAAGGTTCTATATTGTATAGTACCTACGTTGTAGCTGCTGCAGCCTGATCGAGGCGATTATAATACCGGTATTTATTAATCCCCTAGTAAACAAGATAATTTTTTAATGGAAAGTGTTGTTCAAAATTTGTTTGTTTACAGTTATAATCCTAGGGTATTTATTTAACCCCGGTATTATAATCGCCTCGATCAGGCTGCAGGTGTGCCTTATGCTCGCGTAGCGATAGCCATAGGAATTAAAATACAAGACTGTGTTATGATAATGTTACAGTGTTTTATTTTACATAATATTACAATAATCCAACACCTATAAAAAACAATTAGGCCTACCGTAGGTATAAAAGAAGACCGTATTACGTATTTGGAAGAATAAAGGCTGAACATATTTTTTAAATCGTGGACCGTTCAGAAAGAGTGACTGTACCGTAGGTTTTAATTTAACAGAAACCAATATTCAGCTTGCCTTTCAGTTAATTCTATATAAAAAGAGACATGTATCACCCTGCTTTTTTTATTCAAAATCAAATTCTACTCAATATTGTAATCGTGTATTGACTAATGTTCCTCTGCATTTGGATGCGTCCAGCAACATGACATACACTATAACACAGATTAGAATCGTTCCCATACTTGGTTTTTATCTACCCTAATAATTTTTTCTGTCCTTGTTACTTATTTTACTTACTAAAGATTAGTGCGGCCTAAACTCAATAAAAAGTTATAAAATATGGTTACATTAGTGATGGTTGACATGGAGGATTGAACCAGTTTGGCAATGGCTAGTAATTCAAATTCAAACAAAACCAATATTGTCCGACCGACAGGGCGGGGTTCAATGGGCCACACAGTAAACTGCCCATCCATCGATTTATTTAAATTATGTGTAGTCTAATTTAATTCTAACAATCATGTAGAAGGGACCAGTCGGCGTCATAGTGAAGGGCCCACACAATCTATCAAAGATATACAATCTGCAGTTCTCAATAGCCTACACAACGATGGCTGTATATAACGACATTTCGTGTTAAATTTGAGTTTGTTCAAAAAGCAGATACGAGTTGTAGGGAGTTTCGTATAAGACAAATACGGTACAATTACAATAGGCTATGAATATTAGCCTGCATTTCAGTTAACCGTATATACATTAAGGGTATCTGGAGAATCCTCTACTGTATATGCATATACTGGATGTCAAAGTTTAAGTAAGTTAAGTCTAAGTCTAGGTAACAGCTCAGCCATTAAATGTAATTTTAAACAAATCAATAAAATTAATTTAAAATTTAACATAAAGCTTAGTCTACATGGACGGATATTTCATTGGGAGTTTTTAACCTATTATGGAACATTATAAGCCTAAATATTGTATTAGGTCTGTATACCTATATTAGCCTAATGCAAATCTATATACACAAGCGACCCTTATTACACATACCATCACTTTATTTCTAGTTTTTTCAATCAAACAATTTATCGAAAATAGGGCTACAAGAGCAGCCTTTCACAAGGTGCCCCAAGGGAGAAGACGAGTGGGACGGCCACGGATGTGATGCCTGGGCGACGTCGAGGTGGATCTGGCGACCCTTGCTGTCGATGACTGGCGATGGAGAGCGCAGGAGCGTGCAGGCTAGCGCGATGTGCCAGAGCAGACCAAGACCCTTCACAGGCCGTAGCGCCAAGGAGCTACTAGCTTCTCGAATCTCACGAATTATAGTGGATGGACGGATATTAATAAACCCGGCTCTAACGGAAACGGAAACCATAGTTTTCAGCAACTTTGGGTGTAAGTGACTCAGATTGTTCCCCAGCCATGTCGCTGCCTACACAAGCTCCAATATTTAGCAATGTGTTACCACACGCTATGCCAATAACTGTATGGGGCGGGGATTCCACCGACCTCGTTTGTGTTTGTCAGCGTGATATTGACGCAGACATCAAAGACTGTCTTTATTGTCGGCTACCACGTCAAGATCACGCTGACAAACAATCAAGTAATAGTATGAGTAATACTGGCCGTTAACAAAAAAAATTATCGTTAGACTTAGAGACTATAAGATAGGTTGATTAAGTATACAAAAATAACAATGTTTCAATAATAATCCGCTGGTGGTGTCTCAGTACGTACCAGCACAGAGTTCTATATCAGAGAGATAAGACATTTCAACGCGCAAAAAATATTTTTTTGAATCCTGGGGCCACTCGGTGATTTTTTCAATGGATGATCATAAGCAACCTTGGATGCGTAACTTGGAACTATTATTATAAGCTAAACATAGGTGACCATTCTTCAGATTCAGGATTCAATGCATTTTTTGCATGTTTTCATAGCATTTCCCGTTGTAGATATCATTTTAAAAAAATATTTTTAATAATTTTTAATTAATTTGAAATTTTTTAAAAAAATGTTTACGTAGACTTTCCCGTTGTAAATTTCATTTAAAAAAAATATTTCTAACGCTTTAAAAGATTGTAATTTTAAGCAAGATCTACCAGTTTAATGCTTAAAGTTATCATTTGATAAAAGAGATCAAAATCCAATAATACATAAGAAATAATGAAGAAAATGTGAATAGTCATAAGAGATGCGGCATCACGTGGCTTCAGGATTAAAAAAAATCTTTTTGGCGCTCTCGAATGTAGCCCCGCACCTACACGCGGGTGGAACCCTAGACCAGCAAAGCTTCACTACCTCATTAGTCGAGCCTGGAACGCCAGAGTCAGTTTTTACCGTATAATACCTAAATTTGGCAAATCTTCAATTTTGTTATTACCACCACCATCACATAAACAACACAGGGCCGTAGAGAGAGCAAGCCATTCAGGTCATATGGGACCAGCCAGGAGTAGCAATAATTTCTTATCGTAATTCATAACATTTGAAAATTCTCTGTTGAAATGAATAGCCTAAGCTAAACACACCAACAAAACAGGTATAGGCTAGAGTTCTATATAGGAGAGACGGGCTATCCGAGCACACTAAAAATAATGATGGAATCCAGGGGCCTCTCTCTATGTTTTTTCAATGGCTGGCAATAGTTTGGCCCCATAAATTCAAAAATATACTTTTTGGCGCGAAGAGAATGGCCCAGCTCTCCTATATAGAACTATAGTGTAGGCTATTTACTTTCCTTCAGGGGGAGAGCCCCCGAACCTCACGTGTTTGTACACAGCTGATTCCCTAATGTTTAACCCCCTCTTCCTCTTCATTCCTCAAATTGCTCTTCAGCTATAGGCCCACTGATTCTCTCAAAGGCCCTGCAAGATCAAGCCAGTGCACCAAACATGCAAGATCTAGATCATTCATCTCAGGCAAGGCCGTACGCAGGGAGGAAGTCAGCCGGTTTTACTCCCCCCCCCTCCCTCTTGAAAAATAGTTTTCTGCCAAAATGTGGAAGCCCCACAATTTTGGGCCTACCCATATTTATAAAAACCTTTCTCCTGGGGTGACCCCCTATATGGTTGGAGCCTTTTCAACAAGTCTTGGTGTGTAAAAATGTGTAAACCCTCTTGTTTCCAGCAAAGAATCTTCGTCGGTAATGTCTAATACTTATTGCTATCCAAATCCGTAAAACCCCAATAGGGGTTTCAAGCGGCCGATTTTGACAAAAGACCCCCGGGCTCTCCAGTTTGCAATTCGTCTATAAAACCTAACCTTACTGCCATCAAAATGAGTAAAATCCCACTACGTATTTTAGGCCTATGGTTCATTGTTCAAAAAATTTCCTCCGGGGGAGACACCCGGGCCCATGTTTACAGTGAATAACGTGTGCATTTAGTTAGGTATTTATTTATGGAAGTTGAATACATTTTACTACATTTCATACGAGCAATGTACAACTGCCTGAACCCCCTCTTAAAATTCCGGGGTACGGCCTTGATCTTAGATATCTAGCCTAGCCTAGTGGTTACCAGTCATCAGATCTTCTTATCAACTGACTTTCATGAACATAAACACTGCATAAACAAAACAATTCAACAGCCAATTGAAGATCAGATACCTGTCGGAGTTCACCAGATATCTGTGATCATTGGACACTAACTGATCGCTGGAGCTGATCTGTCGTTGGTCTTTGTTTTTCGAAGCTTCACTGTTGCAAACATGTTACTTCTGCGAACAAAAGTCAAAAAGATGGATGAAAACAATTAGAATGACACTGAAAATGGTGGAGAAGTGCATTTACAAAGGTCACATCTCTGTCGGCGAATTTCGAGATAATTTATAAGCAAAGTACATACATAGTTATTTTGACGAGATTAATTAATTCCTTGATCCACAACCAAAAAGATATATCCCATAAGAAATTTAAGCTTCCAAAGGATTTACATTTTCTCACAATAAACCAAATAAATGAAGAGAATGTTGGGCTAATCCCTAGTTAATAAACTATGGCGGACATAGGAAGAGGAACGAAGATACTCGAGCGGAGAAGCATGAAAATGTCAGCAAACGGAGCTTGCATGGAGGGGCTAAAGTTCCATTTAGAATAGATAAGCAAAAAATAATTTTTTCAAGTTTATTTTATAAGATTAATTTAATAACATCCACACCCTTAGACCATATAACACTAGACACGCCATGAATTTCCGAAGGACCAACATAATATGACGTCACACAGTGGCAAAAGCGCAAATGCAGCTGCTTTTAGAGGCGCGAACTTATTATTATTTTCAAGTTTTGTTTAGTTAATTAATTAATTGGACTGGGAGAACATTTTTTAACTTTGGTGAAACTTATTTCATATTCAAATAGAAACTTTTGATAAGTCCGTTATTTTTTCCAAAAACAAACTAGTCACTCGTGTGCCTAGCCATAAAGTCTCTGTTGCTAGGTAATCTAGGCTGTGACGACATCCGCTGGCAAAAGATAAACAAAATGTTGGTGCCCAACTTTCCGCATGTATTGCTACTAATGCATCTAGAATGCCGTGGCTAGTGTATTATATGGTCAAGTCCACACCCAAAACAATCAAACAGCTAATCATAAACATAGGTTAATTTTTTCAATTTGTAAATAATCACCCAAATTAAAAGTTAACGAACCCAGCCCAGCCCCAAATCCTGTCCTAAAGGCGCGGTTTCTACCAACCTCTAAGTGCAAAATACACATAAGATGAGCAGACATCATTAATAAAGGCGGGGTTTCCACCGACCTCTCATTGCAGAATGCAAATGACATTGACGGAAATTTTTGTTTTACTCTATGCCATAGTTAAAATTGATCAATGGTCATAGAGTAAAATCACAAACAAACTAAAATTAAAAAGTGGCTTCATGGGATATGTTAAGTACAAATATTATAATAGATTTCTATAAAAAGAAAAATTCAAATTTCCGTCAATGTCATTTGCATTCTGCAATGAGAGGTCGTCGGAAACCCCGCCTAAATCTTGAATGCAACCACGTCACCGTATGTGTATTTTGCACTTAGAGGTCGGTGGAAACCGCGCCTATAATGGCTGTAAGACAGAGAAAGAGTTCATATACTACCTTCTTCTTCCTTTTCCACCTTATCGTTGTCCTTCAAAATGGCGTAGGTCCATAAAAAGCCCTTTAAACAACTATAGTCCTTTTTGATATGAGGTGATTATAATTATTTGATTATTATTATATTATAGAAGAACGTTTTATGTACGTAGGCTTACTTTTAATCAGTCCCATTAAACCTTGGCCTGCATCGGTTTTCGGACATTATTATTGGTAATATTTCCAAATTAATTTTCAGCCGTTGGAAAACTGGTTCACTCTTTGATGTCAACCCAAACCGACTATAAGTGCCAATGGCCAAGCTCAGACTTGCTTACCATTGGCATTATAACAAGAATACGAACGAGTCATTCTTTTAGATGAAGGTGCCCTACACCATTATTTACGGATTCTTTCCAAGAGTTAAAGGGACCGAGCCTTATTTGTAATTATAAATTCCTAATTGGCTTAAGTTGACGAGTTGAAGAAAAATCTAGTGGTACCTCTAATGGTAACTTGATGCCCATTAAGGCATAGATCGTGGGTTCGAATCCCACCAAGTCCAGATTTTTCTTGATTCTCTAATTACGGCTTGGCTGCAATGTTTTAGATATTTATTTCCACTATGCAGTTTCCAAACCCTCTTAGGCTGGGATTCCACCGACCGGCTAGGGCTGAATACAAAAAATGTGACGTGGTAGCAGACATTCAAGTCTTAGGCGGGGTTTCCACCGAATGCAGAATGCAAATGACATTGACGGAAATGTTTGTTTTCCTCTATTCCATAGTTAAAATTGATCAATGATCATACAGTAAAATCACAAACAAACAAACTAAAATTAAAAAATGGCGTCATGGGTTATGTTAAGTACAAACATTTTAGTAGATTTCTATAAAAAGAAAAATTCAAATTTCCGTCAATATCATTTGCATTCTGCAATTCGAGGTCGGTGGAAACGCCACCTAAGTCTTGAATGTCTGCTACCACGTCACCGTTTTTGTAAATAGCCCTAGCCGGTCAGTGGAATGGGCGCCTTAAGGGCGTTTTCTAACATTTTGAAAAGTGCCTCAATTAATACCACCACCACCACTACCACCAACATATTCTACCTTCTGATGATTTCCTGTAACATACCAGACTTTGAACTGCGTTATCTTCAACTTTTTACAGAAGCATCAAGACCCCAGAGGTCGTACCAAGGCCCATATTTTAATACCCCCTCCTGTTTCCCCCATTTCATGGCTTCCTTCACACGCGACGGATTCCACGTTTGAATTTCCCGTCTTTTCGGCCCCGAACTCGCCAAATCGTGCGAATAACTCTTAATCAGCTTCGTTCTTGGCAAAATACCATTGCTATCAACCGTAGCATGATCATTGACGACTATTACTGACTCATTATCATCTGGTTTTGTAATGTCTTCAGCGGAAGAATAAATATTTTCTTCTTCCACTTCATCATTATCATTGTTAGCATCTTCTGCAGCCATGTTTTGTGCCTCTTTTTCATTAACCGTTTCTTTGTTAGCCTCATTTTCATTTAAGAGCTCGTTAACATCAATCAAACTTCGATGTTTCCACAAAGCCATTCCTTCGAGAACGTCTGATCTCTTACTGCGGAACCTCCACAGGGATTTACTCCGTTTAACAGGCTTTGACTCGATAGCGACTGGAGTTGACTGTAGTAAATCTTGCGAGTTATAGCGGCCAAGGGTTCCCGGTTTTGGCGCGCTTTTCGTCCGTGTTACGGTGTTGCGTTTAATTGTGCCCTGATCCTCCTCTTCGGGTTTCGTGACATCCTCCCATAAATCCATTGCTGATTTGTAGAG
This sequence comes from Psococerastis gibbosa, assembly GCA_963971405.1. NCBI lineage: Eukaryota > Metazoa > Arthropoda > Insecta > Psocodea > Psocidae > Psococerastis > Psococerastis gibbosa. Next base: position 6,888,045 of record OZ020490.1, on the reverse strand, counting down.
GAGCCAACCGCGTACGGAGGACACGAGTTCTTTTCCGTTTGGTGGTTGTTTTCTGTATTAGACAATAATGGTGGTTTTAATAATGGCCTAGTTTTGTTTGTTTTTCAAACGCCTGTTTTCAGCATTTCTGCATTAAGCAACCCTATCAGCCTGGTTGGAGGAGTGAGCCTGTCTATTAACTTAAAGCACCCTAAGAGCAGACTCATCCAATGCGGGGAGAAGGGGAGTTGACTGGCAGGGTGGACCTCCTGATCATAGCAGATTCCGAACCACTCGGGGAACATTGTAAAGTAACACGATTAATTTGGATTGTGTTTACTAAAGCGTTCTTCCAAGTCAAGTACCACGGCCTATCATCGCAGAATCTACTGCTTCTGTATTTCTCTCCTATATTAAACTTTTAGACTCACCTGGTGGTTTCATCATCCGAGTAGTCAGCCTCCGGCTGAGGTGGTGGGTCGTTACTGAAGCCACTGTCGTTGCTGGAGTGCAGAGACCCGGGTTTTCCGGCGCCGCCCCTGCGTCCCGTCAGATGGAGTGGCAGTGGGGGTAGGGGCGGCAGGGGCGGTGCTCTTTTGACGCCCCCGGGCATGATGGCCCCCGGCGTGGGTGCCATGTGGCTCGGAGGCGGCCCCGTGCTAGCAAAAGTAGTAACTGGAACTACGTGGTGAATCTGTAATGGAAATAAATAGGTTAACGTTCATATATAGACATAAGCCGAAGGTTCAGAAACGCAGCAGGAAAACCTTGGGAACCCTTTTCTGATGTACCCTATTGCGTGAGCCCCTAAGAGTTGCCATTATCACCCATCCGGTTGAATCCATCTGTCGTCTGCCACCTATGGGTAAGGGAGTTAGAGGCGCAAAAATTGTATAGAAATGCTGTATGCCTAAAACTAGCAAGTACTATAAAAATAACCAAAACGATTAAAGCCTCGGCATAAATGTCAAGAGTGGGCGTTGGATAAAGAAACAGTAGGATCCTTCGAAGGTCGTACATCAGCGGCTCTGTAGCAAGTGTCTTGGTCAACCCCCCCCCCCAAAAAAAAAAAATCCCTTTCGGCTCTGGCCGATCAGGAGTAGGGAGATTCCGCAGACCCTGCTTTTCCTCTGCTATGTATGTAATAACAAATGAAAAATACTTCATTATTTTCCCGACCACAACATCAACACACAAAACACTCTTGTGTTCCAAATTTCGAACCACAATGCCGACTATGAACTTTTATTTATCAAATTATTTTCACTTTGACTGGATGCCATCTTAAAATGGTTGATTTGTCGTAAAAAGTGGTGATTGCCACTATCGTAGATAATAGTACGGACTTTCAGTCAGATTATAATTCATTCCTCTGCGACCGATATTAACTGAGATATAAATTATACAAGGTTTCAATCGGTAACTAATGTAACTAAATTGTGGATCTAGAAGCAGCCTGATCGAGGCGAATATAATACCGGTATTTATTTAATCCCCTGGTAAAAATGTAAACAAGATAATTTTATAATGGAAAGTGCTATTCAAAATTTGTTTACAGTTATAATCCTAGGGTATTTATTTAACCCCGGTATTATAATCGCCTCGATCAGGCTGCTGGTTAACGAACCCGATCAAGACATTTGTATGATCAATTTTTGTGTCAAGTTTCATTAAAATCGGATAATATTTACGGAGGGTAGAGTGTTTCCTAAAATGGATATACATACATACTGTATGTATATACGATATATATATATATATACATATATATATGAGGGTACTAGAAGCAAAAGGTTGCAGTTCCAATTTTTTGCGATATTGAGTTATTGGTATCGTCGGAATCGTCTAGTAAAGGGCTACAAAGTGACAGTGTTGTTAGCAGCAAAATGGGACTTCCTAAGTGTTCAAATGTAGCGTCAAAGAATCAGATTCCTAAGTACGTTATCAGCCAACCTACAGTTTTTGGGCTCTCCTGAAAAATTTTGTTAAGTAGAACTTGAACCTTTTGCTTCTAGTACCCTCATATACAGTATATATATAACATTTTGAACGGAGGGTGGTTTTAGGCTCAGGGGGTCATGAAATGAAAAGTTGTGAAGAAATTTTCCGAAAGTCAAACATTGGTCGTCATCTCAAGATGAATCTCCCTATGGCGCCCATTCCATTGACCGGCTAGGGCTATTTCCAAAAACGGTGACGTGGTAGCAGACATTCAAGACTTAGGTAGCGTTTCCACCGACCTCGCATTGCAGATTGCAAATGACATTGACGGAAATGTTTGTTTTTCTTTTTATAGAAATCAATTAAAATGTTTGTAATTAACATATCCCATGAAGCCATTTTTTAATTTTAGTTTGTTTGTTTGTGATTTTACTGTATGATCATTGATCAATTTTAACTATGGCATAGAGGAAAATGAACATTTCCGTCAATTCTGCAATGCGAGGTCGGTGGAAACGCCACCTAAGTCTTGAATGTCTGCTACCACGTCACCGTTTTTGGAAATAGCCCTAGCCGGTCAATGGAATGGGCACCTAAAATCGTGGTTACGAACCTTATATTAGGTGTAGTAGCAATACTCTGTATAGACACAATAGGCCAACACCCAAGGCTTAAGTACTTACTTTTACAGCGCCTTATCCTCATATGGAGGATCACCGGCACGGCAGCAGCGTTTCCACACAGTCCTGTTCTGTGCGTCCTCGGTTGAGAGCCCCAAACTTCTCATATCTCCGGCGTTCTTTCTTCTCAGTTTAACTTTCGGCCTCCCTGGTGGTCTTCTTCCTTGTATCTCACGGTTCATTACTCATTTGACTAGGTGGTTTTCGTCTCTACGTCCCCACCAGTTCAGCCTCTTTTCTCTTAGTTTCTCTTGTACGTCACGGATTCTCACCTCATGCCTTATATCTCGGTTTCTACGTTTGTTTCTCAGCGTTACACCGCAGGATCTTCTTAGCATTCGCATTTCTGCTGCGTGAATCATATTTTCTTAACACTGTCGTAAAGCCCAGCACACAGACCCAAACAGCATACACGGGCGAAACACTTGCTTATACCTGTAGATGCGTCCTTTCACCTTTTTGGCATTTTCCAGTCTGTCACTATCCGGACATATCTCGAAACTTCGCCCAGCCGGCTTTTGACATCTTCTTGACAGCCCCCGTTTTGCTCTATGACACTGTCCAGGTGCTTGAATTTGCCTACTTTGTTTAGGGGTTGAGTTCCAATACCCAAGGCTTAAGTACATACGATAAAACCACGTACGTACCCCAATTGAAGAAAAAAAAAAGTAAGCGTTTATAAAGCACTTAACATTAATCCAGCACACCGCTTTAAAAATCAGACCTGGTACACACGGACAATTCTCGTAGTCGCTACTCCGTTGTAGTCACAGGGCTACGTTTGGGAGCCTGCGTCCGGCCGTCCGGGTTTAAAAGAAATCACAATAAAATTAAAAATTGGAAAAATATTCAATATGTTATCATAAAACATATTACTGTGGAAGACATAGAACCTATTCCTATCCAAATTGCTAAAACTGATAGAGTAACTATTAATTTACACTAGATAAAATACCCCTTGCAAGGCCGTACCCAGGAGGGGGTCAAAATTCCCCTCTCGACAAAAAAATTGATTGAAAAAGTTAAAAAATAATGCTCAAAAAGCTTAAAAACCTACCAATTTGCAACTTAACAGTAAAAAAAATGTTCCTTCCATTCCCCCCACACCCCCCGGAAACCCGACCTGTCACCTGTCCGGGGTTGGGTCCCGAAGAAAATGGTCACCCTAGGCTACGCAGAAGATTTCTTGTGGTTTTCAGAAGCTGGCGTGACAAGCTGGAAAGTGAACGGTTTTCCCCTAGACACACCAGATCATAGAAATCTTCTGAAGTAGACCCTGTGGGTTTCCACCAACCATTCACTAAGCCCTGTCCCTACAATGGAAAAGACGTCGGTAAATCGGGAGCTGTGGGAGTCGTCCGTGTGTACGGGGCCTTAGAGTTGTTTGCTTAGTTATAATTTACGTCTACTCCGCCAGGAAGAACTACTAATATAGGAGAGGAATCTAGCGTAGCCTACCTGTACAGCTACTTTGCGTTGGTTGAGGGTGTCGCCAAACATTGTGGTGGGGGAGGGTTTACCAGAAGTGCTGGTGCTCGTGAACCCCGGCGTACCGGGCGTAGTCGCTGTACTGGCTGCCGAATCTCCTCTCCTCAATGTCGGAGAGCTGAAAAAATAATGATAACATTAAAACTGGGGTACCTGTTGGAACATTATTAGCTAAGCATTTTGTCTTCAAGCTCCTGAGCAATGTCATATGGCCTCTAAGGCGAAGACGCAAAAATCCCTTATCTGTATCTCCTCGCGGTGAAGATGGAAGCTCGTATGGGCGACTGAATAGACAGGAAACCCGAGTTTGAGCCGGGGTAAGCGAAAAGCACAGTCTTTTCTGTGCATGGCACTCTTTCGTTCTGGGGTTGGGAAACTGGCCCCGAAGGCGGAGGAACTCAATGAAGGGTCAACGGCATAAGATGCAGAAGACAACGGGAAACCACTGCATTACAATTCCCTAGAAATGAGAAAAAAATTCCCATGATGATCACCAATCTTTGATAGAAGAGGTATAAGAAGTAACTAGGTTTGATATTTTTCTCATATAAATTTAGATCCTGGGCGGAAGTAGAAACCAAACTCAGCATCTTTAAAGAATCCAACAGTGAAAACCTTTGTGACGCGGCTGGTTAAGGAACTTAATATTCGCATATTTGCATTGTATCGCATTCGTATTCTGTGTTCCGATTATTTTGGAGCCACAAGACAAGCGGAGGGGGAAAAGGCTTATAATTGAAGGAAGAAAAAAAAATCTCAGGAAAAATCAGTAGGAGATTTGTCAAAAATACCAGGACAAACAGAATACACGCGTTGATATGTACAGATCGATATTTTTTGTGACATTGTTTAAAAAAAAAAAAAACGCCCACCAAGTGGGAGTACTCTGATTTACTCATAATTGGCCGATCGGAGCCTATTCACGCACTGTTTTTTTTCGGGTGACAGAATTATTACCACTTTAAGATATTAGCTCGTTCACTGTCAAAAATTGGACTGAGGTGAGCCCTTTCACTACCCAGTGAGCTGCCTGGCCGACGAGTTCAACCAGACGCTCTCCTTGATGAGAAAATGCCCTGATCTCGGCGCAAAGCATAGAAATACATTAACTGGAGCGGCGGGAGCCATGATATGCCTTACGAGGCACCCGTTAACCATAACCTAACTATCAGAGATAAGTAAATATCGAAGTCTTACACATTGCAGCATAGCAGAACGGATACCTGGACCCGGTCAAAAACTCTGTACTTAGCTTGTGCAGGCTACACTTATCACTGGCTTTCCCCGCCAAATTGCGTACTTATCTTGTGCAGGCTACACTAGGAGCCATATTGATAACGGTCCCCAGCCACGGGATGGCGCAAAGCACCTCAGGAATGCCACCTTCATCTTTAAATGCCTCCTCTATCGAAGATTGGCACACAATCTCCCCAGGATATGCGCAGCATTCGTCAGAATACCCATTTCACTGTTTCACCTAGGCCTGGCTGCTGCAGACAGATGCCCACTCTGCCTCAGCGGACGCATGGATACTGCCCACCGCTTCAGAGGCTCAGAGCCCTAACAATGACATTACATCACTACATTGACAGGCGCGGCGCCAGATGGCGGTAACGCCAAGAGTGGGCGTTGGATTATGTAAAGTAGAGTAGAGTACATTTAAAATGCACTAAGGAATGCCACCATTTTACATACCAAATGGAGTCGTCTAGTATAAGCTCAGTATAGGCCAACGGGAACCACCCAGAGCACTGTGTTCGCAGATTCTCCCCAAACTGCCAACCCTTGGTTCTCTCCCCCACCAGTGCTATCACGTCGCCTTCAAGGAAACTCAGCTGGTTGTCCCCCGATGATAAATAGGCGTACAAAGCTCGGGCGAGGGGGCTGTCCCAGGTTGACTTGTCGGGTATCGCCATTGATTTAGGCCGGGGTTGAGGACTGCCACCGTCGTCTGTAAAAGTAAATTGTTTATACTAGAGTTCCATGTAGCAGAGATGGGACATTCCAGGGCGCCAACAATTTTTTTTTTAATCTTGGGGTCACGTGCGGTACGTTTTTTCATTGGCTGGCCATGGGAGGCGTGGCGAGTTGTCCCAGAAATCTAAATATATATATATGTACAAGCGGTTCGCGGCGCAGCCTTCGGCTGCTGCTTCCACCACTTGCGCCTGCCACGGGCGGCAGCTCGGCCTTCGGCCTCGCGGTTACTGCTCTTGTAAATCGGGCGGCAGCTCGGCCTACGGCCTCGCAGTCACTGCTCATGTAAATTAATTGTGGTCACACACAACACATACGCAGCGCCAACTGTCGGGATAAACGAAAATTAATGGTAGCGCAGTCTGCCGCTAGATGTCGGTTGATGTCAGCAGTCTCCCGGTTCCAATGTAAAATATTCCAAAATCAAGTTATATAAACATTCTCCATTGGACGAAAGTGTTTATCTAAACCATCCTCGAATCTCCTTGAACACACACAACAATATTCATCATAATCGGTCCAGTCGTTTGAGAGGAGTTTGGATTCATACACACGGACAGTCGAAATATATATATACCTTTGACCTATATAGAACTCTAGTTTATACAAACGCCACAATAATCAGCTACCACTAAAATATGTAACATTCTCTATTATCTTACGGTTCCCACTGACTTATCGGAATATTGTACCAGACATTAGACCAGTGCCACAGCAGCCCCTCCGAAGACCAGCAGTTCGCCCAAGTCCACCAAAAGCGTATACGTCTGCCGTACCGAGAAGTCTAGGCCAAGAAGCTCAGAGGGGAAGGTGACGATGAAAGGTTAGAAACAAATATATCATGATTTGGTTTGAATTGTAAAGCTGGCTATTCATGCGGGCTCCACACGGACTCGCGCCAAGCCAAAGGGCGCGTCCTGTTCCATTTGGCGTTAGCGCCAATTAGAGGGGCCATCACGACTACGCCGAACTAGTCACTCCAAATCTTTCAAATTGTACAGTGTGACGATATGGAAGAGGTACTTTTACACTGTACAATTTGAAAGATTTGGAGCGAGATTTGCTTCAGCGTAGTCGTGATGACCGCTCTAAATGGCGCTAACGCCAAATGGAACAGGACGCGCCATTTGGCTTGGCGTGAGTCCGTTTGGAGCCCTCGCGAATGGCCAGCTTAAGAGAGCGCAAAAAATTCACCCGAATGGAAAATAAAGACAATTTTCTTACTTTATTTTTTCTAACCTAACCTGATTTATATTATGTATTAAAGTCAAATTTATTTAGATTCGTCAAAAAGTTCTCACCATTGGCCAAAGACAAGCTAGAAGAGTTTAAATTAAATTCGGATTTGGCGCGGGAAAGAGGCTTCATGGGACTTGGCGCTTCTCCTATGGACCGGATATCGAGGCAGGATGCGTCCATGGATTTTGTCTTGCGAAGTTGCGAGGCCACTGACATCCGGTCATCCTCACCAATAAGGTCTTCGTCGCGCCAGAAACTCACAGCCTGAAAAATAATAATGTGGATCTTTTGGCAAGCCAGAACTACATTAGGCTACATAATTCTCATCACATCTTCAAATGCCTCTTCTATAGAAGACTGGCGATTATTATGGCATTTTTTTCACGTTTTTATTTAAAGGTTACATCGTATACAAACAATTCAATGAATATATCCGATTAACCTCTTCAATCGCCTCACTAAGTCACCTAATAGATACTTGTGTCGAGTTGCGACACGTCTCCGACCGCAAGGTGTGTAGATACTCGCACAAGTACTAGCACGCTACAACCTTGCTACCTAAGTCAATTACAGACATGACGGTTATGCTAGTGAACTGTAATCATCCCGGTTGCTGTAGACCTTTATCAATATGGCGGCTAGTTTGGCCTGCCCAAGATGTGCAATTTCGCTGGGTGAATAGTCTGCACAAGCTAAGTATAGAGTTTTGACCCGGTCCAGGTATCCGTTCTGCTATGCTGCAATGTATAAGACAACGGATAACGGAGGTAAATGTACAAGAGAATAATTATCACCATTTTAAACAAACTTTAAACAACTCATGTTAACGTCTAAATGGTCTTTGCAACGCTTTCTGTCGGTATTACACGGACGATTGGAACGCGGCAGGCGCGCTGGGAAATTGGTCATTTGAGCAAAGGGGCTGGTGCAAACCCACAGAGTCATCTTCAAAAGACTTCTGACGCTGAGCTGACGCCAGTGCATGGTTTTTGCCTCCAGCAAAATCGTGCACAAGCGTCTAATTTGTGTCAGAAATCTTCTGATGTAGACTTTGTGATTTTTGATTCCCCAACTCATTTGCTCCAATTACAAATTTCTCAGCGTCTGGGACCAGAGTCAACCGCCCGTGTGTTCTGGGCTAAAATTCCAAAAATTTATCCATACCCTTAATTTAGTAGCAAACATATTTTCAACTGCCTCTGGAAGATATTCCCTTGATTTCGCGACTTCTTGCCAGTCTTCCAGCGATCTGGTGTAAGCCATTGATCCAGCATTGTGGTAAGCAAGATAGTGCTTGGCCAGCGAACAGTGCCTTTCCAAGACAAAGCCGTAGCGGCGCCTCTCCTGCGTCATTGCCTGCAAAGATAATTATAAACGTAGGTACCGTAAAAACGGATAAGTATATATGAGTGAATCGTGACAAAACTTTGCTGTTAGATTTGAGATCAAAATAAGGTTTTCATAGAAACGAAACGTTATTTAATTGTTGCAGTTTTCGTTTTAGATTAGCTTATAAGAAAATCGGTATTTTAGCCTCAAATCTGAAGTCTTGTCTCGATTCACTTGTTTCTCTGGTAAACAATACCATTGCATTAGAAGTAGCCTAAGTGGTCCCCATAGAATATAGAAATATACTATGGTTGTCTCAGACAAGACGACATAACTTAGGTACATGACGATTCCTTTAAAAGAAATAGGATAGAATATAGGAATGAACTAGCCTAATCACCAATCTTCATGTTAGTTGAAATGTGCAGCTTAAGAAATGACCCCTAAAATAACTAAATAAGTGCACTTCTAACGACACCTGTTAGATCCCTTATTCATAAGGTTAGCCATTAGGACGTTGTTAGGTTATCCGGTAGCCTACAAAATTTGTTTCTAATTAGGCAATATTTATTAAAACAAGTTACTGTACATACCTTGGAACTGTAGATTAAAATAATTCTTAAGCCATAACATGGCAAAGCCATCAGAAAAATTCATTTTCAAAAAATTGAAATTTTTGTTAGTATTATTGTTATTGTTTAGCATTACAACAAGGTCAGCAGTGATGTCGCAATCTTAACGGCGGGAATTACCCCGTCGGCCAATCCTTCCACCACCGGGTCAAGCGACAACAACGTGTCCAAGGCTCGGACACGTTAAGTAAGTAAGTAGTGATGTCGCAACTTCGCATGAATAAAAAATGGCGCGAAATTAGTTATAATTTTTCTGATTTTTTTATTTTTAAATTTGTAGTCTCAGAGTTTTACGATTTCCTTCTAGGTCTACTCCTCTTTGACCCTGACAGGTAGAATAACTAAGCTTTATTGGCAACATTACCGTAGAAATTCTACGGTAGAATACTACATATTTTCATTGCTCAACGATTTCTTGCCACCATTTAAATAAGCCTACAATATTTCAAGTCATATACTGTAACCCCTGCATACCGGTACCATTCCAAAGGGAAATGTATTCTGTGTTTATTTTTATGCTAATGCAGTTGTCACTTGTCAGATTACTAAAACTAATAAACTCACATTCTTCAAGCTCTGCTCACAAAATGCGTCCAGTTTCGACTTTTCTTCCTCCAGCAATTGCATGTTCTGAAACAAAATTATCATAGACTTACTAGGCATATTCTGTCAAAAACATGTACATACATATAGAGCAATTTAACTTAAATTTAAGCAAGACAGTGGGTCTAAACGTATTCTGTAGATCTGATTCAGTGATTCGTAAATGTTCGGGTCAACAGTGAGCGCGCGACTTGGTTTGATAAATTTCAACGTCATTCAGGCCTCTGCCTGCGGCAAGAAGTTGATAGGCAGAGGCGATCTGGTTTTGCCCAACCCCCCCAAAAACCCCCTCCCTCCCAAAAAAGTAAATCGGTTGTAAGTTAATTTACAATTTATGTATATACGTCCCTGTCTGAGATAATTATATACATAATTATATAATATATATATATAATAATTATATACATTTATTTTATTTACCTTGAGCTCTTTATCCATCACTACCGCAGCTTTGGCACCTTTAGTTCCTTTCTTCCTATGCTTTTTCATATTAGTAGCCGCTTTGCTGTAGCTCTCCGACCTAGCTTTATGTTGTTGTAAAAACTTCTTCTGCTCCGACTGTAAAAAATGTAATAAAATAGTAAATAAGCTACTATTATAAAGTTACTGATGCAGTGGCAAAATTCAGACTCTCTACTGCGCACGATTACCTACAAGGGCACCTTCACCGGATCGGGGTTGTATAGACTCGGACACCTGTCCTGTCCTCTTGCAACTCTGGGAGGATGGACGGTCTACAGTCTACACCTACAGCAGGATTGCGCAGCCCTCTCCAACTATCAGGACAGAAACCTTCTGCGTTTTTACTGGGAAGCTCGTCGGCGAATGGCAGAAATGCCAAGAGCTGGCATTGGATTAAGTAAAGAAAGTAATGAAGAACCAGTAGAATCCGGGCTGATGGGCCGTAGTTGAAATGAAAGCGAACTTTCAAACGTTTCGCGACTGTCGCTGCTGAGCCTCCGTGATACAATCTTATAGAAGTCTACGCAGTTCCACTGAAGATGTGGACCGCAGCCCAGATTCTACTGGTTCTTCATTCGACTCTGGCCGTGAAAGCCTTTGCTGTTACATAAAGAAAGTAAGTAAAGTTACTACTTGTCATCAAAGTAACTGAGCTTCTGAGTAATGCCTTATGGTATGAGAGGTGAAGATGCGAAAACCCCTAATCTATACCTCCTCGTGGTGAAGATGGAAGCGCGTAATGGCGACTAAACAGATAGGGGACTGAGTTTGAGCCGGGATAAGCGAAAAAACACAGTCCTTTCTGTGCAGGGCACTTGTCCTGGGATTGAAAAGCTGGCCCTGAAGAGTCAGAAGTGCAGAAGGCAACGGGAAACCACTGCATTACAATTCCCCAGTATAATCATTATGACATAATTGCCATGATCATCGCCAGTATTCGATATGAGGCATTTAAAGAAGAAGCTACTAGTAGGCTACGTAAATAGGATGCTGGTTTTTATTTTTTTAACCGAAATTAGAGGATATGGATATGTCAGTGTTACATATACCATATAATACTACAATGTAATTTATTTTTTTAAGGTACGCAAAGTAATTATGTTTCAATATTAATTATATTATTCGGTACCGGTTGAGCAAATTAAATAAATAAATAAATTAATATTGACTTTTTGTTGTATTACTAAGCCAACCTAGGCTATGAAGCCCTCTCTTACAATCAACTACGAAGACCCGGGACCGCCTGCTTTACATACCCTCCGAAGCATGGCCAGAAAATGTAGCAAGTGTGAGACTCGATTATTTCTGACATTTTCCGGACAGATAGCAACGAAAAATTCACCATTAACAAATACATAAATTATTGTGAAATAGGTAGCAATGCTTAGCCTACCACTCTTTTATTTCCGATTCAGAAATCAATTAGATTTGCTGCAAACCAATCGATAGGTTGCGGCTATAGACGTGGAATCATGCAGACCCAATTTATCCAATCAACTCCCCCATCACACACTAAGGGCGGATTTTACCTCCAATTTAGGGGGGGGGGGGGGTCAGCGGGCAGGTTCAGTGGATTATACCATTAAAAAACATTATTAGTTTTAATTCCCACCGTAAACCCTAGTGTAAGTTCTTTTTTTTGGGGGGGGGGGGGTCCGGACCCTCTGACCCCCCCCCCTAAAATCCGCCCTTGTCACACACTCGAATACCTAGGTACTGTTTCAACCAAATAAATATAGTAAAAGAAAAATTGGTAAGCGTAATACCTGAATTCAGGTTCAAATCGTAAGCTTCACAACATAAATATTTCGAATATTTCTTGGATCAAATAAATATTTGAGTGTGTAATCAGGATCATTGTTCAATATATTATTATTTTGCAACCGACTATCTACAATTTTGGCAAGACCTTTATTTAGAACATGTAGAGTAGTGGTACAGGCTCCGACTTTCATCCGAAAGGTTGTTGGTTTGAGTCCCACACTTACCACATAACTTTCTGGTCGGAGGGCATGTAATGCAGGCGGTTGCGGGGTTTCCTAGTAGAACAAAAAGTCAATACCTATTTATTTAGATAGCTTTCTTACCTGTACTACTTTGGTGTCTTTTTCCAAATTTGTTTCCAAAGGAACAAGCAAGTCTACGTAGAAGGCCTTCAGCTGAAACACAAGAAATGACTACTGTGTTAAAATGCCTACGTAATATTGTTAGAAAATGGATGATCAACGTACGCCATATCAATTACCGTTATATTTCTCGATTTTATGGAAGGAGCATAAGTCAAAAAAGGCATTTTTCGGATCCTGTTACATAACCTATATTTCGCAGGAGTTTAAGTCTAATATACCAATAAAGGGAATCAAGAATCAGGACAAAGCGGGACTCAAACCCCGTTTCCGGGACATTGTGTTACTTCTGTCCCACTCTCTCTTTTTGATTCCAGAAATATAAAATACAAATAAAAGAACTAGTACGACTGAACCCGTACATAATTTCCTATTTTCAATTACTATTGACTGTACTGAGGTAGATTGTGGGAACCGCCTTAAATGTAATGTACCCCACTATCGTCACTGCTGAAATAGATTCAGTATAGCATCATTCCATATTCAAGGAGCCTAGAGGGTTATTAGCAATCGAGACAGGCTTAAGCGACGAATATTAAATGAAGTCATTTAAAACAGAAGATGATTACACCACTTGCAAAGTTTAACTGGCAGTTAACTTGAGTCTCCGCTTTTATGATAACTACACTTAAGACCCGTCCCATTCCATTATCGCAACTTTGTAGTTCGCCTTTCCCCCAACAGGGGGCAGGCTGATCGAATAGTATATTGAAAGAACCGGTACGTGTGAATCCAGATCCAGAACCGCTCCTAGCAAAAACCACCCCCAGCAACTTGCGCCGGGACATCGCTGTGTTAGCGTTCCGTATGGCCACAGGACATGACTACCTCCAGAGCCCCCTACGCAGAATAGGCATCGCTGAGTCATCCGAATGCCCCCTCTACTTCCAAGGGGAGGGGAATGCCGATCACCTATTCAGCTGCACTGGCATTGAGGTAGAAAACCGAGCTGAGACACAGGAGAGATTGGCCCAGCTCTACTATGCGGCAGGCCTACCAGCCAAGGACCAAGGACGGATGCAGGGGGGGGGGGGTTGGTTAATCTATTGTAAATAAAGTTATTACGCTCTTATTTAATCGATCCTACATATTTTTTTCCTATTTTGACCCACAACTCCCCCCCCCCCAAAAAAAAAGGCTGGATCCGTCCCTGCGACGGACGGGCGTTGGCTGAAGCTGAAGAAGAAGAAGAAGAAGATCCAGATCCAAAATCCAGAGCCATTACGCGAAAAAAATTAATACTTTCTCTTACCTTCTTACCTTGAAACCCATCCAGTAAATGGATGGCCTGAAAGCCAGGGTATGGTGCCCATTCCATTGACCAGCTAGGGCTATTTCCAAAACGGTGACGTGGTAGCAGACACTCAAGACTTAGGTGGCGTTTCCACCGATCTCGCATTGCAGAATTGACGGAAATGTTTATTTTCCTCTATGCCATAGTTAAAATTGATCAATGATCATACAATAAAATCACAAACAAACAAACTAAAATTAAAAAATGGCTTCATGGTTAATTACAAACATTTTAATAGATTTCTATAAAAAAAAAAAAACATTTCCGTCAATGTCACTTGCAATCTGCAATGCGAGGTCGGTGGAGACGCTACCTAAGACTTGAGTGTCTGCTACCACGTCACCGTTTTGGAAATAGCCCTAGCCGGTCAATGGAATGGGCGCCTAAATGAAGACATTGTTATTGTTATTATCATTATTATTATACTCATACCAAAGATACTAAATGAACTACCTCCAGAAATGAAAAAATTTAAACAGATGGGTGAGTTAAAAGCGGGGATAAAGAAATGGTTGGTCATTGGGAGGGAATAATAATAAAAGCAAACTATTAACATAAAAAATAAAATAAATAAGTAAATAAAAAAACAGTATAAATAAATAGTAATATGAATGAATGAATTTAATATAATAAATTTACATTTTACATTTACATCTACCCACACTAAGTGCAACCCAAAGGGCCGACTTGTTACGTGGGTGAACATTGTCTTTATACACAGGATGTGTCGTCACATTTACATACAGTATATTTACGAGGAAATACAATTATTTAATATTTAGAAAGTTAAAAAACTAAACAATCTAGGCCTAACTCTGTAGGAAAAACTTGAATATTGTAGGAAAAAACTTGAATATTGAGCAGTTTACAACTCAGGATTGGTTTTTTACCCATGTTTTGAAATTTAGGCAAATGACACTGGTCTCTAATGTCCGTTGGTAAGGCGCCCATTCCATTGACCGGCTAGGGCTATTTCCAACAACGGTGACGTGGTAGCAGACATTCAAGACTTAGTTGGGGTTTCCACCGACCTTGCATTGCAGAATGCAAATGACATTGACGGAAATTAGAATTTTTCTTTTTATAGAAATCTATTAAAATGTTTGTACTTAACATATCCCATGACGCCATTTTTTAATTTTAGTTTTTTTGTTTGTGATTTTACTGTATGATCATTGATAAATTTTAACTATGGCATAGAGGAAAATAAACATTTCCGTCAATTCTGCAATGCGAGGTCGGTGGAAACGCCACCTAAGTCTTGAATGTCTGCTACCACGTCACCGTTGTTGGAAATAGCCCTAGCCGGTCAATGGAATTGGCACCTAAGGTACTAAACAAGGATATTATATATATATATATATATATATTATATTGCTTTAAATATAGGTGAATGGTCAAAAATATGTCTGCATGCGCGTACCATATATAAATTATTCACAGATCTTGCTCTTGTACCAACGGAATGAATGTCGCTGATATTAGGAATGCTGTTGACTATGGTAGGTGCATACATAAGCAAATGAAACTTATAGAGCTGTTCAAGTGTAGGTACACCAAACTCCGCATATATCCTCTGAGTGGGATACCTTATTATTATTATAATTAAAAAATTATAATTATTATTATTAAATAAGAAAAAATAATATGATAATATCTTATTTTAGCAGCACTGTATAAGTCCTTTGTCCCAATCAAGCTTTAGCTTGGGGATGAGGCATGGTATCATGATGCCATATTGTATTTTGTAAATATATGCTCCTTGTCCAGGGGATACTGGGCAAGGAAAAGAAAGAAAGCAGAAGATATATATTATATTATTAATTAATTATTAAAACTTCTCAACAAACCACCAAAACCATTATGCTCGCAGTGATTTAAATATTTCAAACTAGTAGTAGTAGTAGTGTTCGTCGGGTAAATAACGACTTAGGCCTCATATTTCGGCCCATAGAGCGACCCCGACTTGACTGTCCTATGCCAGCCCATAGGACAGTGGACCTCCTGATTATAGTGGATTCCGAACCACTTGGGAAACACAGTGAAGTCACACGATTAGTTCGGAGGTGACCAGGACAAGTCCTACCATGTTTCCCTACCGGCACTGTGCACAAGACCAAGTTATCTGCAGCTTTGAACCTGCTGGATTCAACTTGGTATGGCGGCCGGCTATATTTCAAACTAACTCCAACGTCTATGGGTTGTACTACTTTTATATAATTTATTTAGCATTGAATTATATTCTTAATGAACGCAGGTATTCTATATTAAAAAGAAAATACTCACAATATTCATTTGTTGAGCTTGAATTTCTTTGTATACTTCAACCACTTGCATCAGTGCATTACCTGGAACAAAAGATAAAGCATGTGAAAGTAATATGAATACTTTTAGGGGTATCCACCATTGATGCCATTATGTAAGAAGAAAGGAAGAAAATTGTCTTTATTGTCCATATAGGCGAATTTTGGGCTTTTCGGCCCACTCTTACAATTAGCCATAACTATAAAAGAAACAAAGTAATAAAATAAAATACTTCAATTCAATTAATGAATTAAACAAGCGACATTTCAGACAAATCAACAACACACAGGCGCGGATCTAGAATGAGACCAAGGAGGGGGCTAGATTAAATTTCGATTTTTTTTTTTTAAAATAGGGGTGAAATATTGGGGTTTTACGCATTCTAAGAGCAGTAAGGGATCTATATTATAGGTAATTAATACAATCGGGCACAAGGGGGGCCCGGGGGTATCCCCCGGGAGAAAATTAGTTAAAAATATAATGGGGTTTTACGCGTTTTGTGGACCCTAATGCCCCCCCCCCCCCATAGATCCGTGCCTGGTAGTAGTAGGAAACGGCGAGCTCTAGTATATCAACAAAGCATGTATTAACATTCCTCCATGGTTAAAAAAAAAATACAGTACCTACCTACACTTATGGTAAGCTCTTCTCAGCTTGTCCATAATCGCCTGTAGTAGGCGTAGGCTAAGTTGACATCGAGAACGTGTACCAGTTTGCCAAGGGCTATAACTTCATACGGAAACAATACAAATAATGTCCTAAATCCATGGGGTCGTTGACATTGAACAAGGGACCTAAGGGCCACTTTAAGTAGGCCTGGGTCCATAAAAAAAACTTCAAAAATAATAAGTAACGTGTAAAGTGTCGGCTGACATAAGCCTTAGCCGCATGGAGGAAGTATTAATAACACGACTGCTTATTGGGCACACGAGGCTGACCCATGGGCACTTGATGACGGGTTCCCCACCCCCCATGTGTCCAACCTGTCAGGTACTACTTGATGTACAACACCTGCTCCTTGTCTGTCCTACGTATGCTTGCTACCGCACCTTCACTAGTAACTCCTCTATGACCGATATTCTTACTGATGCAGCTACTTTACGCCAACACACGCTCCCGTTTCTGTTCCAGTCCACTATCTATAAAAATCTGTGAAAACCCTTAATCCATTAAAAAAAAAAAAAAAAAACAATTGAACAAATAGACAAGGGCAAACTTTTGTAGACGGTACCTGGGCAACTCGTTGCCCAGCGCGCTTATAGCAGTTTGCCGAGAAAAAAAACAGTGCACACTACACCAACCCCATTAAAAACTACAGCATTGCAACACTTAAACATACAACGCGTAAGCCCCAAAGGGCGTTGCGTTATGATTAGAAAAAAATAAATAAATAAATAAAAATAAGTAACTAACTAACTCCATTGAGTATTGCGTCTAGAAGATGAAAAAGCATGGTCAAAAAAGGCAGCTCAAGTGAAATTCGAACCAACAACTATTCACGTGAAAGTCGGAGCTGTTACCCATATACTAAGCAATAAATAAACTGACTCACGATCACGATCAAAGTCAAAGTTCCCCTCCCTTTAGCTACAGATTGAAGGATCATGTGATGAATTGATGAAAGGTTTTAAATATAGGGGTACTGTATATCGGGGAGGGGTGGGGAGGGTGGATATATACCCCACAGCGTGCAGCCCCTCTCACACTTTCGGCCTTTTGCTTAAGTATTCTTGGCAGGACGCAATTTTTACACAAAGGCCGTTTTTCAAAAAGGTGGAGGGACGCAGTTGACAGGTGGGGGCAAGAGGAAAAAAGGGGGGAAACTTCTTCAAAAAGTGCTATAATTTAATAAAGTCCTGCCTATAGAAATTGAAAGGTACCCGTACAGAAACCGACTTTTTACTTACTGGAAGCTTTTTTTCTTTTCTTTAAATACTCCACAGTTGGGACTTGTAATTGTAAGTCCAGTATAGCAAATCAGTCCCGTAGATATTCTATATGTTTTGAGAAACCACTTCCTTTTCGCCAGTCTTTTTTTTTTGGCTGTGGCACAAGATGACTCCGTCGTCCTTTGTTTACAAAATATTTCGAAATCTTAGCCTTGAGGCGCGGCCAGGGAGAGTGGGAAATCCTTCAGTTATACACAAACTTGAATACCGCAGAGCCAGCTGCTTTATGGTCCCTGGCAAGATGAATTACGGGCATGTAATGCATTCTCCGAGGTAATACATCAACTGATATCAATCACATTGTGTGGATATTATGTTGATTAATATGCAATGTCCCCACATTCACACTTACTCTTATTTAGTACCTGACATGCACATTTATGGGTAATAGGCCTATGTCAGTGTCAGTTTTAGGGTGGATTCTAATGTGCTCCCCATAACGTTGTAGGATAGTTTACTCTAAACGCATTAGCCGATATTGAGTGGCTGCTCGTACAGTCCAATTTTGGAAAGGCCGCTGTTATAATATCATACGGGGTCTTATTCAAAAATTCCTCTTCTTCTTCCTCCTCCTTAGTGCCGCGAGCGCAGCGTGAGAGTGTCGCCCAGAACCCATTTCCTGAACTCGTCCCGGTCGGTCGCTAACGCCTTCGCAAAACTTCCTCAATGATTTGAACAGGAACAGTTGATCGGAACCATCGATTACCATCATTAAGTACTTTTATAAAACAGAATACAAACAACCAGTAACACATGACATAGAAACAAGATCTATAACCGAATCAAGACTGCTCACACCCACCATAACGAACAACTACGGAAGACAGACATTAAAATACATGATACCTCACATTTTCAATGACATACCAAATACAATAAAAGATCTGAAAAAATACAGGGAAATAAAACAACAAGTAAAGTCATGGCTCCATAGTAAAATCGAATAAATTTTTAATTTAAATTAAAATAACAGAATACTAGACATGGCCTACAGACGTCTCAAAAAGGTATACAAGTACATATAGTGAAGAACTTGCAGACAGACCAATTGGTCTTGCAAGACTTCAGACATCCTGACAAAAACATTAAATAAATAAAAAAAAAAAAATAAAAAAAACGGTCGAGTGAACCCGTACACGCTTCCCACTTAGCCATTAGGATAGGTACTGTAATAGTTCCTTGGTAAATAGTTGCCTAGGGTTAAATTGATTTCTGATTCTATTTCTGACGTCACACCGCGGAACGGCTCGGGTACTCCACTATTTCCATATACTGGCAGACCCCCCCCCCCCCCGAAATATTTGCAGCATACACTAGATAGAATGGAGTTTTAAACATATTGAGGTTACCTCACCTCCGGTGACATCAGATAGACCCCTGAAACTTTCTGGCTACGGCCCTGCCATAAAAGGGGCGCCTATACGGCAACATACAACACATTTCGCAAATGACGCTGTTTGACCACATGACGCAGACTGCTGTATAAAATGTACTTTGAGCTTTGTAATAAGCGTGCTTGTATATGCAGTAAAGTATGATAATGATGCGATGGGCAGTGTCAATAGGCTCATTAATCGCCATTTTACAAACCATCAATTATCATCAATTGTCTATTAACATGCTCGTATGACCCGCCGGTTTTTGAAAAGTGATTTGTTCCACAATTTCATTATAGTACGTAGTATTCCACTCTTGGGAAAATTCTGACCAAAATATGATAACACTGACTGTATGTAAAGAACTTTTATAGGTACGTATGAAAATAAACACCTCAAGACTCGTTTGCGGACTTGGTTCAGTCTAGCCCATTACTATGTCAATTGCAAGCATGTCTCAGCTTGTCCATCGTCACTTGTAGCCGGTGTGGGTTGACATCACGGACGTGACCCAGTTTGCCAACGGCCAAGAATTCATATTATTCCGCTAACTCCTATGGGTGGTGTTGTACCCCGAAATTAAGGTCCAGCATACACCACACTATAAATGAGTTGCCTATTAGCAAAAGCAATCCTGTCCACGCAGGTCGATTTTTCAGAAACCGCAAAAAACTGCTGTGCCGCAACGCCATGAGGTATAACATTACAGTTTTTAAAGCTAATTTTAACAGTATTAGAATTGCTTTTGCGTCTCAATATCTGATTCATCGGATAGAGTATTGCTAAATAAAAAAAAGCGCGAATATCTCAAAACTGAAGAAAATGGAGAGGGCTGCTTTTGCTAATAGGCAACTCAAATATGACACATCTATACTTTAGAACCCCAGGAATACGCCAAACACTCTCATGTCCTCTTTCAATCCTTCAGATTAAATTCTTCTTCATTAAATACCTCTTCTATCGAAGATTGGCGATCATCATTGCAATTTGTACCTCGGAGAATGCTGCTCTTAATAGTGAAGTCGTGCTCTTGCCAAACAACTGCCTCAGGTTTTTCACTCAGGATGTTCTACATCTGCCGGGAGTACTTTTAACTTCCCTCATATCATTACATTCAGAAGGCGATACTTCTCGTTCCTCATCAAGTATGTTAATTCCCGTTTCATAACCGTCAGCAGAAACTCGGTTTCTGTATCCAATCACATCAGGACCTCAGCGTTACGGACACCATCTCCCTAGGATATGCGCAGCATTCGAATATGTACAGGTATACCTACATTTCAAATGCACTGATTAAATTTTTAGAGTGTATCCCGCACGCCTGTACGTAGGCATGGGAGCCCTAATTGTATTAGATTTGTATTTGTAATTATTGAAAATAAAGAATTTTTATTAATATAATATTATGATTTTTTTTTCCATTCAATTAAATCCTTCTTATCTTCCCTGCGCACAGGTATGAAATTTGGGGAATTTTGTAGGGGCCCACTAATATCAGAAACACTCGATAGGGGCAGAAAAAAGTTCAACTTAAGCGCCACTAATAGTAGTTTAACGCCCATGAAAACATATAAAAAGACCTTCGAATGAGCAATGAAAAATTCTCCTAACATTTTCATTCGTAAAACATTGAAAGGAAGGCTTGATACTAGAACACACGGTTACATAACTAAGGGGCTTCACATCGGGTGAACAGTTATAAGGCTGCGCCTATAGTAGGTATTACGTAGGTATTCCTATAGGACAAATAGGCCAGCCATATCAAATTCCTGTGAGTACTGCCCTCTTAAGACTAATCCGTTAATCTCATTAGAAATCGGTCAATATAGGAAAAGTTCAAAGTCTATGATTGTAGCAGATAGACAATTTAAAAAACAGGGTGTTGGGCTGTTGGCATTGGGACCAATGGCACAAGGGACCAATGGGCCACTTTAACATCGGAACACCAGCAGCCCGATCATGGCGATTTTAGTACCGGGGTTAATATACTACCATGTCACGTGATGGTATTAATTCAATTGTCTAAAATAAATGAACAGTAAATTTCAGAATTTTTTAATTTTATATGTTGGTAATCGTCGGCCTATTTAAACAATTGAATGATCTTCGGCTATATTTTTGGTGAGTATCTTAATTTTTTCTGCCTTAGATTTAGACAAATTATTTATAATTCTTAATATATTAATTCAAAATTAAAACTTGTTTATTTCTAAGACGATATGTGTTTATATTTGCTATTTATATTTGCTAAGATAGGGTCGCGTCAGTTCAGTTCTTCAGTATTGCCAACATCACAATTTAAAAAATTCTGAAATTTAGTGTTCATTTATTTTCAACAACTGAATTAATACCATCACGTGACATGGCATTAAATTAACACCGGTATTAAATTCGCCATGATGGGACTGGAGAGAAAAAATAAATTATCCTTTCCAAACCACACATCCCAGGCCAATTCTTCTTCTTCGGTGCAGGTGGTGAGGCTTTGGAACTCTCTGCCGGAATCCATCAGAAATTAAAAAGGTGAAAGGAGTTTAAGACAGCCATAGGAAAGTGGCAGCCCGAAATTTATTACTCTTTATATTTTATTTAATTAACTAAGCATGTTATTAAAGATTTGGCTCATCAAAGATGTAGAAGACTAATTTATGCATCATATTATGAGGTATTTTTAGTTTTCGAAATTGTATTTTTTTTTTATATAAAATCGATTATACGTGAACATTTATTGTTTATAAAATATATGCATGTTTATGAAAAATCTACAATTTCGAAAATTAAAAATATCTTATAATATGATGCATGAAGTAGTCTTCTACAACTTTGACGAGTCAAATTTTTAATATTACGCTTAGTTAGTTAAATAAAAAATACACTTCGGGCTAACAATTTCCTACGGGCTGTACACTCTTAAGGCTGAGTGTTCAAAATGTTTTGTAAACAAGAAATTTTACTGATTTTTTGACGAATATAATTTATTGCTCATTCCACAGATACAAAGATAACAAAGTGAACAGATAAAAAACTCATAAAAAATCCAAGTTATCGCAGGAAGTTTATATTTTCTGAACTGAAATAATATTACCTTAAAAAAATTGGATAAATAGCCTTAAACCCATTTTGTAGCACAGTTGTAAATCTGTAAGGGAAATAGACAGCTTTCACAGAAAGCGCGTATTTTTTAAGATTTTTTCATCTGTTCCCTTTTATATCTTTGTGGCTGTGGAACGAACAATTAATTAATTTCGTCCAAAAAGTACGATAATTTCTTGTTTGCAAATAATTTTGAACACTCAGCCTTAAGGGTGCTTGTCATGGCTATTTTATGGGGATGTATGGCGTATAAATTGTTTGCTAGATTTAATTTTTTTCAGCTAATTGGAATTTAATTTAATTTGTAAATTGTATTAAATATTATTATGGGTTAGTTGTGACTTGTGAGAGTGGGACGAAAGGCCCAAAATTCACCCATTTTGAAAATAAAGGCAATTTTCTTTTTTTCTATCTTTCTATATCTAAAGTAGGCATAGGTTCATTAAGTGTCCTTCAGGACATTATTATTAAACTATGTAGCCGGCATTAACACAGTCTTTGAAGGCGTCGTTGACCTAATTTATAACTTTGAATTTTTCCCCGCCTTTCCAAGCGACTTCGGTGGCATGGTGGTAGCGTGCTTGTACTTGTGCGAGTATCTCCACACCTTGTGGTCGGAGACGTGTCGTAACTCGATACAAGTACCTACTAGGCAGAGGCGCAATGTTATAGAATGATGGCGGAGGCAAAACTAAGTAGACCTTATGACGTCATCAGGCAGCATTAGGAAAAATTGAAAATATAAGAGCAAAATAGTAGAGTTTTACGCATTTTAATAGTCGTAAAGTATAGCTGTAGATTTTACAAAGCTAACAAAGGAATGCTTATATTTATATTGCTGCAAAGAGGCCCGTGGGTCTCCATGACCCACGTCTTACAATGCTCGAGGCTGAGTGGGGGGCTTTGCCACCCCCAAAAGGAGCTGGGGGAGGGGCAAGTTGTACCGTGCCCCCCCCCCCACTTTACGCCCCTGAATTGGATACATTCATAAAATTGTTTGATTTAACCTTTTATTACAAATTAAAAATAAATAAAAATAAGTCTGTGGCCAAACTGTGAGAGCTCCGGTTACAAAGGTACTACTCTCAATTACGGCGTTATGATCAATAAAACGCGCAGCGGGGTTTTTTCCCTAATTCACTCAATTTTTCTCGCTGTTGTCAGGGGTAAAACTATCAACAACAACAAAATGCGCCAGAATTGTTCAGCAAACCAAAGACATGAAGAACCAGTAGAATCCGGGCTGATGGGCTGTGGTCGATATGCAAGTGAACCGCCAAACGTTTTGTCAACATCTGCGTTCGTGAAAGCCTTTGCAGTTACATTAAACCAAAGACAGTTAAGTACAAACGACAAGCGTAAATAACTCCATCTCCCCATGAATTTCAAAAATTGTGACTCTTTTGTCGTCGAATAAACTCAGAGTTTTCCCACTGAACAGGGGGTGAATTCCTTGCTAAATGTAACGTGGCTCTCGTGTTTCTTTTCGCGACAAACCCCCCAGAGAGAGAGCAGGGGAGTATATTGGGGGAAGAGGTTGCTGGAATTTTTGAAATTCCGCCGGTGAAACGGAGAATGTTTCAGCCATGTATATATATAGAGAGAGACTCCCACGGAATCTTTCACAGCCTTGGGCTGTTTTTCCTTGTATACTCACCATATTTTCTCAGTAGTTAACCTTCTTCCTAACTTTACAGGCGTCTAATACAGTACATACTGTGTATGCAGTACGTAGATGTGTGTTGCCAACGGCCTTACAATGTTGAATTCGTTAGACCAGAGCATGTTTCAAACTTGGTAGTGTGCACAGCATTGGCAGGGGAACATGGTGCGACATGATAACGCGCTGAGACTATACCAGTCAGTCCACTTGCGTGTCGAGTCCTGGTCACCTCCCACTTAAACGTGTGACTTTACCATGTTCCCCAAGTGGTTCGGAATCCACTATAATCAAGAGGTCCACCCTGTCAGTCAACTCCCCTATTTCCTGAGGTGAAGGTGAGGCCCTTAGGCTGCCTCAAGTTAACTAACAGGCTCACTCCCCCCGCCACGCTGACAGGGTTGCTTAAAAGCAGAAATGCTGAAAACTGGCGTTGGAAACAACAGTACGCAGTTGTAAGACTCGTTCCCTATCCTTGGTTCTTGTATAGAAGCCGAGTTGCTTCGGACGGTTAAAAAACGGAAACTAACATACTTCGGCCACGCGATGGGGAACGAAGAGTATCGCCTTTTGTATGTAATGATCCAATGGAAGATAGAAGGACAGATGGCTCCCGGCAGAAGAAGAAAATCCTGGTAGAAAAACTTCAAGTAGTGGTTTGGCAGGAGCACGACTTCCCTTTTCAAAGTAGCAGTTTCCAAGGTCCAAATTGTCTTGATGATCGCCAATCTTGGATAGAAGAGGCATTAAAAGAAGAAGAAGAAGAAGAAGAAGTAGAAGAAGAAGAGGAAGAAGTCTCCGAACTCCTCAGAAATTCGCAAATCACCTTTATCCCGTCATCAGTTCCGCAGCTGTGCCCTTCTATAGATTCATACGTGGGGTGGGGGGGGGGGGCTTATGGTTAACTGGGGTAGGAGGTCCGCTATATAAATAATGGGGTTAATTCTGGAGCCGCGTATGGCCAAGGAGATAAACCTAGTAGGGTAGGACGGGGAGAAGTGGGGGTAATAATTCCCCAGAGGCCTACTGAGAGCCTACCCACACCAAAATCGTAATGGTTTACTTCATTATCTACAGTATTGCGGTACGTTTGAAAATAAAGAGGCAAGTTCTTAAAGTCCATGTATTAGAGGTATTAGTATTTTTGGGTAATTATACATTAAATCAATGTTTTTGGAGTTAAGCCACCCCAAATTTAATACTTCTACGTTTTATTTAATTAATTAAGCTATTAATAAAAATATTGGTTCATTCGTCTATCTCATAATATTTTTTCCGAGCCTGCAAGAAAATGCATTTTTGAACACTCTCCAATATTTTTAGCCTGCAAACTATTCAATTCCCTTCCAATAGAGATAAAGGTTCTCCGCTCAAGTAAGCATTTTTTAAATTCATCTAAAAATTTTATAAATAAAGCTGACAATAAACATTTACTTCAAATATTTCAGAATTCTTCATAGATCTCTTCTCAAATAACTTTGTGCCCATCGAACCTATAGAGACTACAAGTTTAATTGAAATTTTTTTATATTTTATTCTACTCAATTTTATACTTTTTGGATTGTAAGTTAAAATAATAATAATAATAATGTTAAATTATGTATTGTACTTAACTTTTGACCCCAGCGTGACAAGTCATTTTTGTACTTAGTGCTGGGGATTTATGCTTCGATTGTTATTGATTGTTCAATTATATATATACTTACTTACTTACTTTTAAGATGTAGAGACTACTTTATGCACCATATAACAATTTTTAGTTTGTAGTTTTTTTCATCTATTTTACGTGAAATTTTAGCCCTCAATCATTTTAATATAAAAGCTACGGTACCAAAATTTAAAAGTACCCTATTACATGATGCAAGTAGTGTTCTTCTACAACTTAAATGAGCCAAATCTTTAATATCTTGCTTTCGTTTATTAAATAAAAAATAATAAGTCTATAAAAAACAACAGACTATATGGGGAAACTATTTCTCTTAAGAGCATTAAGTATTAATAGCATATCGGAATTCCCCCACCCAATTTTTGATTTCACGATTTCAACGGAGTTACACGAACCAAACAAATTGGTTTTTATTAAATGTCTGTCTGTCGGTGAATGAGAAACACGCTGCTATCTGCTTTATTTCTTTCTCGCGAATTCCTACTCCACGATATTTTGGACCTAGTCTTATGCAAAAAATGTGTTTTATGATCTCCCCAATTCCTCATTTATAATTATCTTCAAAATATATATTTATATACATAAATATTACAAATATTGTATATTTCTCTTGCCCCAGCTGTCCGATTATGGGGATTTGAGATTAAAGCAGCACTGCGGTTTATTCAATTTTTTTTTTATATAAATGAGTGCAAAATGCGCGGGAAATTCAAATTGATACATTAATCTTTGGCTATATTTTTGGTGAGTTTTCAATTTTTTCTCCGTTAGATGTAGACACATTAATTAAAATTATTATTACATTTCAAAATTCTATCTCTACATTTTAATGTTTATTAGTATTTCCTTCAATTATGAAACAATGCCACCATTTTCGACTTCAATTGGCAAGTGGTAGCGTGCTTGTACTTGTGCGAGTCTCTACACATCATGCGATCGGAAACGTGTCGTAACTCAAAGCGGGTACCTACAGAGAACAGAGTTAAATCGGATAAATTCATTACATTTTTGTATGCGATTAACTTATTAAAAAAATTAATAATTCTCTTGTACCTATTCCAATAATTTATTAATTTTTATACCGTCACGTGACACCTCACTTATTGCAGTATAAAAAATACTCCCGATATTATATAAACCCCGTTGTTACGTTAATCCCAAATCGCCATAATTGATCAGCTGTTCCTGCTAATACTCGTAATTATTTCGTCAAAACGCCAATATTCAAAAAATATTTTGAAATCGTCCCTTAAATGAAACACCCCTGTATTAATCTTAAAACACTAGCAGATAAGACTGAGAAAATAATATCGATACAGTAACTCTTAATTAATTGATTTTCAGCTGAACCAATACAGAATCTTCTAATCTCAGAGGTAGCTGAACAAAATCCCAATGAATTGAAATCCGAAGAATGGGAAGAGAGGAAGAAAAGTGCTCGGAACCTGTATAAGGGCTATAAATCAAAAGCCCAATTAAAAACTAAGTTCTCTATTGAAAATTTTTCATTACCAGGTTTTAATAAACTGGAATTTATCAAGAGATTAAAATATTGCTTGACTAGCTAACAGATAATGGCGTTTTTACTGATTAAACCTAATAAATCTAGATATAGGAATGATTTTTGTAACTTGGGCTTTTGAAATTATTTTAATCTTCAAAGTTAGATTGGTTGGTTTTGAAGTATATTGATATCGCTTAGGCTTGGTACACACAAACGATTCGGTTGCCAGTGACATTTTTCATGGAAGCAAAAGAAGAAGAACCGCAGTTTATTCCAGCAGATGGTAAACTAGGGAAAAGCCAGCTAAAAAAATTCCTAATTATAGTAGATTCCAAACCACTTGGGGGAGCACAGAGTCACACGATTAATTCGGAGGTGACCAGGACTCGCCACGCACTTAGAAAGACTGGCGGCCTGTGCGTTTAATGTCCCACCATGTTCCCCTGCTAAAGTTGCTAAAGTGCTAAAGTTGTGCTCACTGCCAAGTTTGCTGCAGTTTATAAAAGCCACTATACTGGTGGATTCAACCTGCCAGCGGAGTAGCCAGATTTTCTTTTTGTGGGGGGGGGGGTCCAGTTTTCATGCAACTGCAATTATAAAGTTTGCCCACTAACGACAGACTTTCGAAGGAGGCGGTGTTTCATTTGGCGCCCCCCCCCCCAATTTTCGTAAAATAGTAGAAAATAGGAAAGCATGATCAAAATTTCATTAATTTCCCTCGCACAGGCACCCAAGGCCTACCCTGGGGGAAGGTTTTTGAAAAAGAAATCCCTTCCGACTCTGGCCGATCAGGTGTAGGGAGATTCCGCAGACCCTGCTTTTCCTCTACGCAACCTACGCTATGTATGTAATAAATACTTCATTATTTTCCCGACTACAACATCAACACACAAAACACTCTTGTGTTCCAAATTTCGAACCACAATGCCGACTATGGACTTTCCTTATCAAATTATTTTCACTTTGACTGGACGCCATCTGAAAATGGTTGATTTGTCGTAAAAAGTGCTGATAACCATTATCGTAGATAATAGTACGGGCCTTCAGTCAGATTTTATTTCATTCTTCTGCGACCAATATTAACTGAGATATAAATTATATTAGGTTTCAATCGGCAGCCATCTTGTCAATAAATATTGGATCTAGCTGGTCAACGAACTCGATCAAGACATTTGAATGATCAATTTTTTTGCCAAGTTTCATCAAAATCGGTTAATATTTACGGAAGTTACAGTGTTTCCTAAAATCGATATACATACATACATACATAAATAAATACACCTATACGGGCGGGCCATAACGCTAGGCGGACACGCGTAGCACCAGCCTGCCATAACGTTATCCGGTAATTTTTAAATTCCAGTTTTCTTCAATATTAATCGCTATTATTGCTTTGTTTTGGGTTCAAGGTGGAAGTATGCGACATACGAAGCCTCCTAGTTAAGTAAAAAGTTTGCAAACCGACTTAATTAATTGATAATTAATATATTAGCTTTACTATAATGGCGTGTTTTCGTCGGTTCAATGCAATAGAATTGGCGCGAAATCACGGCCATCTGATTGGCTTGAAACCGCAGTGAACCGTCGGTTGGACTGTATGGACGGGCTCAGCCGAATTTTTATTTGGGGCAGGGTGGGGTGGGGGGGGGGGGGGTCGCCGCAATTTAATATGATGACTTTATTGATTTTTTGCGCTACAATTTAAAATAATAATAATAAATATTAAATTAATGTAAAAAATTCTATATTTAATTTAAAAGTAGGTAGGCTACAAATATCACTAAAAAGTAAAATAAAGTATATGATGCTTTTGGAAAATGAATTATATTGTTAATAATTATATTATATCGTAGACCATATACGCGGCATTAACGGGGTATCTATTAGCGGCTTACGATATTCAAACCACATTTCTGAAATTTATTTTGTGAAAAGTTGTCATGAAATTGTTTTCAAGGGTCAACGAAATACCCAAAGCGGTTTTCTTTTTTGAGTTATAGGCTGCTCCAAATTTGCTGGATTTCTTTGAGTTTATTGGTTACCCTTGTCAAGTTGCATAACAATTAAATTGACTTGAATATTTTCAATTAGAACTCGTTCTCCCTGATAAAGTGACCTGTCGATGATCTCATGCAGTTGTGCATGATGGAGGATATAATTATTTAATTTATGATAATGATATAACATGAATCTTCACATCTGGACTGTATACAACACGATTGCATAACTAAACACTTGCAGTTTTTATAATTTTAGCCAATTAATTTCATCCACCAGCAAATAACAATGTTAAAAAAATATTAAATAATAAAATAGGGCATCCATGCGTTGTTTATCAAATTCATTTTGAAAGCCTCTTGCGTGAACATAATCATTGTTATCAATTTTTGACACCGAAAAAAAACTTTAGATTATAAAAGAAAGTTATTAATATAATTATTATGTAAGTATATGTAACTGCAAGCAGGGGAGCCAGAGGATATCCCCCAGGGAGGGAGAATTTGAATAAATAGGCGAAAAATAATAGGTACCGTAAATCTTGATTTTTAAAAGATAACTTCGCCTTTATGTAGGTACATTGGCACTAGGTATCTAGGGTCAAGGGTGAATTGTCAAGTCAAATCCATTGGGAAAGGCACGAATTTCCGGATCTGGACTATATACAACACAGTTGCATAACTTAGCATTTGCAGATTTTGTACTTTAGCCTATTTATCCACCAGCACTGTAAAGAAATATTAAATATTAAAATAGGGCATTCATGCGTGATTTATCCTGTTAAATTCGAAAGTCTGATGCGTGAACAGAAAAATATTCGTTGTTGATAGGATATGCTCCGTAAAGATGGGAGATACCTACAATTGCAGCTACAAGTAAACATTTAAAATACTGGTAGGAAAAACTTTTTTTTCCGCACCTGCCTCATTAAATATTTCCTCAGGGGGGACTCCAGCTAGTGGCGTAACCAAGGGGGGAGGGTCAGCTGGGTCTGGACCCCCCCCCCAAATGGACACCTGTTTCCATGTTAATAAAGTTATCGTCTCCAAAATCATTTTTTTGCCGGCAAACCATTTCAGGCCTATATTTTAAGAAACTTTCCCCGGGGGAAACCGCCGGGCCCCCCTTCGGCCTGGGCAAGGGAAATTAAAATCATGCCCCTAATTAGTCCATAAGAACGGCTTTTCTATATTTTTGTAATATTTTAAAAAATCGCGGGTGGGGAAGTGCCAAATGAAACACTGCCCCCTTCGAAAGCCCATCGTAATTGGGCAAAATTTATGTATTGATGTTGCATGAAAACCAGACCCCCAAAAAAAAAATTCCGGCTACGCCATGGACTCTAGCCCCCCCCCCCCTGCCAGTAGTGCTGCCCCAATTCTTTACCACTACTTGACAGAGAAAGGCCATTTCATTTATGCACCTTATTGGCGCCCCAGTAATAAAAATCCAAGATCCTGAACTGATCCGGGCCCATCCCCCCCCCCCCAATGTTTGCAGCGTACACTATATACAATGGAGCGAGTTTTAAGGATTTTAAAATATTATGAAGTTACCTCACATTCAGGGATGTCAGATGAACCCCCCCCCCCCCCCCAATCTGGCTACGGTCATGGGGACATCGAGGGATCCGAAATTTAACTATAGGAAAATTATTTAGCATGAAATTACTCATATTATCTATCTACTAATTGATCAATTAGGAAAGCATGTTCGAGTAAACTCGGACTGGCTCTTTTAGTTTTCCCAAACACCAATCTAAAACTCAATGTCCATTCATCGAACGAAGTCGCAGCTGCATATGGCTATGAACTGTCCAATATGGGATCCCTATAGCGACGTTGTACGGTCACGGAATTACCGCCTAACGTTATGCAAATCAGAGTGATGGTTCATCGCCCATAAGAAAATACACACCGCTACCGGATAACGTTATGGCTCGCTCGTACATACAAATATATACAGTATATAGATACAATTATATATATATACTGTATATGTATATTTGGAACGGAGGATGGTTTTAGGCTCAGGGGTCGTGAAATGAAAAGTTGTGAAGAAATTTTCAGAAAGTCGAACATTGGTCGCCATCTCAATAGGTAGATGAATCTCCCTAAAATAGGTCTGAAATAGTGGAGTTTTTCTCATTTTGATGATGATGATGATTACGATTTGTAAAGTATTTTAATAACGTTTAGGCTTTAACCGAAGGCCTATTGCAAGAAAGGGGGGCCCCCGGGGGAATTTTTTAAAATAAATATCTGAAATATTTGGTGTGTTTTGCAAAATTTGTGGGGGGTCCACACCCAGCTGACCCCCCTCCCCCCTTGTTTACACCACTGCCGTTAGCCAAGTCTTATTACCATTCATTGCGGGTTATTTAGGATATCCTAATTTACAATTATTATCGAGTAAATAATTTTTTTTACATTGGTGTAGGAACGGAAAAGCTAATTAGTTGATGACATGGCAATAAAACAGTACCCTCAACATTCGCGGGAAAGCTTCGGGAGAAAGTGTTAAAAACAAAGTTTATATAATAGAATTAATTAAACCGTCAGTAGGGAGAAGGGGGGGGGGGGGCGCTGAGAAGCGGGAGCAGTTGAGACAGTCAGACCCGACCAACAGCTAGGGGAAAATGAAGATGAACGCCTTTGTGGCCCCTAAATCACTGGGGACAAATGTCTTGGGCGGGGAGGGGGGGACACACGTGCGGGGGACATTCCTTACGAACTGAAACGCCTGAAAGCCCGCCTTTTGGGGAACCGGACGGGAAAGTCTTGTAGGTGTACACAATTAAATTTAAATAAGATATTATGGGCCTTATAAAATAGGTTTTTTCCTTTTTAGGCCCACACTTACCACTAACCCATAAAGAAAGAAAGAAAAGTGTCTTTATTTTCCATATGGGCGAACTTTGGGCCTTTCGGCCCACTCATACAATTAACCCATATACGAGTGTATTTAAACACATACTGTATGTATATTATTTTATGGCATGTTGACATGCAACAGGTAATAAGTTACTCCCAGCAATTGCTGGTTGTATCTATGCTTACATTTTTACTTTTCTTACACCTTAGTTTTAGTATACAGAAAGCTATGCGATAGTCGATTGTTAATTTCACGATTTTAACGGAGTCACACGAACTCAAAAAAGTGGTTTTTGCTAAATGTCTGTCGGTGAATGAGAAACACGCTGCTGTCTACTTTATTTCTTTCCCGCGAATTCCTACTCCTCCGGCCGCCAGCGGACCAGAGCAGGTTCAAAGATGCAGATAACTTGGTCGTGTGCACAGTGCCGGTAGGGAAACATGGTAGGACTTGTCCTGGTCACCTCCGAACTAATCGTGTGACTTGAATGTGTTTCTCAAGTGGTTCGGAATCCACTATAATCAGGAGGTCCACTGCACTATGGGCCCACAACGTGGCCTGGGACTGTGTCCAACCATGCTACTACTACTCCTCAATATTAGATATTATAAATATTGTATATTTCTCTCACCTTATAGAATAGGAAATTTTCATTTTTTATTTAATTTACTATATATTACTATATATATATAATATTATATATTATATATTAGATTTGTCAATATAGTCCATCGCTGTATTGCAGACAGTTCTATTTTCTATTTTATTTATTTATTTTATGTATCAATGTGGCGGTGCTAGTGAGCCTATACATAAGATGTCATTCACTGGGTTAGTGAGTCTACACAACTACACACCGGGTCCAGCAGCCCGATCATGGCGATTTGGGATTATTATAATACCGGGGTTTATTAAATTGTTTTAAACAAATGAGTGCAAAATGCGCGGGAAATTCAAATTGATGAATTAATATTTTTTAACAAATAAATAAAGACTTTTTTTCTATTACTAAGCCAACCTAGCGGAGTTAGAGCTCTAAAGCTCTCTCTTACACTCAACTAGGAAGGCCCGGGACCACCTGGTTATTTTTCAATTTCTTCTCCCTTAGATATTAGATCCATTAATGAAAATTCGTATTTCATTTCTAAATTCTACATGTACATTTTAAAGTTTATTAGTATTTCCTCCAATTATTATACAATTCAACCATTCTCTTGTATTCCAGTAAATTATTTATTTGAATTTCCCGCGCATAATTTACCACCGTCACGTGACCCCTTACTACTGCGGTATTGAAAAATAAATTCCGGCATTATAATAATCCCAAATCACCATGATCAGGCTGCAGGCATTAGCAAAGAGGGAAACAGTTTCAATACATGTTTACTTACTTACTTATATAATAATTTTTAAAAAAACTATAATAATGGGAGACGCAGTTCTAGGCCTACGACAAGTTTGAAATGGACATTGAAACTCCCTTACAAAGTTAGATACTAATATAAATAAGAGGGGAGAGTGCATTTGATAAAATGGTACCGTCTAAATGGGGCGGAAAAAGAACATTTTCCACTGCAAAAGATTTCTACAGGCCCATCCCATCAGCAGTAAAGAACCTCAGAGACGGACAATTACTACAACTTTTGGACCTCAAAAAAGAAAACCCCCCCGTAATCCGAGAAAATATTTTAATCCATACCAAACATGAAAATCCTCTCATCTTCTAACAGGTAATGGACGTAGGGATTTTCCTAGATGGCGGGCTTGCTGTCGGTTTTTTTATCGGTATAGGGTGTGTTTTAAGGGTTTCTGTTGCTCAGCGGTCAGCATTACTACCTCAGCACTTGTGTTCTCATCTGTTTGTGCAACTTGGAAGACTCTGTTGTATGGAGGTTGTGGTTCAGTTAACTGGAAAGGTTCATCCCCGAGTTCAGGCGTGTGTTTTGTCGAATTTCACAGATGAATACGAGTAAAATGAGACAAAAAATAAGTTGGAAGCAGGCTGACCGATGACCACCTATTATTGCTTTCCAATTTATACGTAGTATAAGGAAAGCTTTGTGGTGGTCAAAATTTTCGATTCCGAGATTTCAACAGATTTACACGTTTTGAGGTCCCAGGAACCCAAAAAAATATTTGGTTTTGCACAAAAAATTATTTTTTGAAAAAATCATAGAAATTTCGCGCTCAAATGCATTGCACCCTGCCATTATTGCTGTGTGGTAATTAATGTGTTGGTCTGACCTATCTAGAGTTTACCTCACTTCCAGTGACGTCAGGTGGACAACCCCCCCCCCCCCCCCCGATATCGGAAATTTAACCAATGGAAAATTATTTACCATGAAATTACTCATATTCTCTATCTGCTAATGTTGATAAATTGGAAAGCATGTTCGAGTAAACTCGGACCGGTTCTTTGTAAGGTTTTTTTTAACGTAGGCCTATACCCACTTGTAGTTACCTATAAAACCCAGGGACGGGACAGCACATTTAGAGGCGAGGGGGTAGCTGTGGGTCAAAATAGAATAAACTTATGTACTGTTCGCCCAGAAAAGTTTGCAAATGCACATTAGAATATCCCGTAATGCCATCCGAAGTCCCGCCTCTCCATGTAAATTCCCTATGCTGTATTTTCAAATTAGATAGAACTACTTTGCATGTGTTTGTATACACAAAACTTACGGGGGTTCCATTCCAAATTTAATGCATTAAGGTCACAAGTGGACATTGCTTATTTTTTTAGCTAAAATTGTCGATCTGTTGCACTTTTTACGAATTCACGACTCCAATGTCAAAATTAAAATTAAAATTTTCTGAATGTTAGTTATTTGTCTTCAACTACTGTAGCAACGTTAGTGGAACGGTTTTAGGATCATCATAGAACAAAACGAAAGCAATATTTATTGTTATAAATATTATTAGTGCGTTTCTTGAATTTGAGAAATTTATAAAATTTTCTTCTTACCATACTGTGTTATAAAATGGATCAACTTGAAAGTAGAAAGTTAACTTAAGAGCGTTCAGGCCACAGAAAAGAGTTTCTGTGTATCACACCAATAAGGGTCACGTCAAGGTATACAATTACTAATTACCCCCCATGTATCTGTTCTTGATTTCGAACCTTGCCCTGCTAGGACAATAGACAAGCTGAGATATTGTCTGGCTTTATTATAGAAAGAAAGAAACAACATGCGACTTCGGTGGCAAGGTGGTAGCATGCTTGTACTTGTGCGAGTCTCTACACACCTTGCGATCGGAGACGTGTCGAAACTCGACACAAGTACCTATTAGGTGGCTTATAAAGGGGATTAAAGAGGTTAATCGGGTACATTAATTAAATTGTTTGTATGCGATTTAACCTTTTAACTAAACAAAAACCTCTAGGCATAGCAAAGTTAGGTCCTCACCTACACTCAACTGGGATGACAAGCAATCATACGCACACATCAGTACAATACAGGTGTAAGCACAGAATTGAAAAGTATTGTTTTGTAGTTTTGTTTGTTTTTCCAACGCCTACTTTAAGCATTTTTTGCTTTAAGCAACCCTGTCAGCCTGGCGGAGCCTGTTGATTAACTTGAGGCACCCTAAGGACAGACTCCTTCACCCCAGGGAGAAGGGGAGTTGACTGACAGGGTGGACCTTCTGATTGTAGTGGATTCCGAACCACTTGGGGAACATAGTAAAGTCACACGATTAATTCGGAGTTGACCACGACTTGTCACGCACAGACTGACTGGTATAGTCTCAGCGAGTTATCATGTCCCACCATGTTACCCTGCCAACGCTGTGCACACTACCAAGTTTGCTTTGTTCTGGTGGATTCAACTTGGTATGGACGTCGTACGTTTTTGAAAATGTAATTCAGCAGGAATTCAATACAAAGAAACGCCGAGTTTGTTCAATTTTATTAATGTATGCTTAGGTGCCCATTCCACATACGTACAACGTCAATGAAAATTATGAAATTGAAGGGCATTTCAATTTTACTCTATGCCATTGTTAAAATTGATCAATTATCAATTGATGGTAGAGTAAAATCACAAACAATGAAACAAACAATCTAAAATTAAAAAATGGCGTCATGTGATATGACAAGTACAACTATTTTAATTGATTTCTCTAAAAAGAAAGCATTTCTATATAAAAATTATAATAAGGATTAAATAATAAGGCGACGAAGAAAACAAATACAATTTCAAGAAACAAATTTCAAAAATCAATTGAAAATTGTCAATTTTTGAAAAACATATGGAATGGCCCCCATCAATGAGAAATTGAAATGTCCTTCAATTTCATAATTTTCATTGACGTTGTACGTATGTGGAATGGGCGCCTTATGGAAATATTATAATAAACAAAGTGTTTTTATGTATTCAATTCCTGTGGACCTACTATGCCGTTCGGTACTAGCTTATTCTTGGGGTTTAAAAATGTAAACAAAACAATTTCGAATAGCACATTCCATTAAAAAATAACCTTGTTCACATTTTTAATCCCAGATTAAGATTAAAAATAATCGCAATAGTAGACCGGCTGGTTCAACAGTCAATCGCAAATTTTACCGTAAAAAAAAACGCTGCAAAATATCCCATATACGTTCATGTTTAATATTAGTCTCATGAAATTAAAAATGTAGCGAAAATCAAAACGTAAAGAACTCGCAGATGGAGAAACCCTACCCCATCTCCTGCCCCCCCCCCCCCACTCAAAAAAACTTGAGGTTAAGGGTTAATACGAAATCGCAGCCATTTTCGACCCCATTTCACCCAAAATCTTCTCTCTCTCTGCCGTCCAACCAGCATATCGAACATAACTGATAGTTCAAACATCCAGCAAACTGTCTATTATCGCCAACACGAAGAAGGGGGAAAAAATCGACGTGATGATACTTTGTAAGAAAACGGTCTTATCAGTGCCCGTAAAATGTGGAATTTAGTGTTTATTACGTTTTTGCTGAGCGAAAATATGTGAGTAGTAGCAATTTTGGGGAAGCAAAGGAATTTCTAGGGTTATGCTTCACTCTGACACTTATAAGCTCTTTCATACAACGTAAGCTGGCGTGCGGATATTTGTTTTTAGTTAATTTTCCTTTTGAACATTTGGAGCAAATGTTTCTTCTTCCATTCGGATAAGTTAATAAATACAAATTCAGTGGCGGATTTACCAATATGCAGCTGAGACAAATCCCTCTATCCGCGCGCGCGTACATTAGAGCTTTTTTATTACAGTTTCCTGAGATCAAAGATAAAAAGTCTTTTGGGGCAAAATTATATATATTGTATGCCTCCACTCCCCTCGATCCGGTTTTCTGATTTCAGCCGATTGTTGCAACGATAAAAACTTAGAAATGCTCTTAATCAACTTCGTCAAACTGCATAAAACTGCAAAAATAATGAAATGCAATCAGTAAATAGTTCCAATTCAATTAAAGAAAACATCAAAAGGTTAAAATAAAATAAAAAGTAATAATAAAGTCGTCAAATTAGCCTTACCAAGTCAGCAATGCGCGACTGAAAGGAATTTTTAAAGAAGTCAACTTAATTTAAAAAAAAAGTAGTTTGAGAAGCCGATATTAGGTTTACAATTTTGTTCTTTGATCATCCTAGACTTATATTGAGTTATCAGGCCCCGGGGGTAGTTTACCCCTTACCCCACCCAACTAGAACCCCCCCCCCCCTTTCACGTTACCTCTTACAGACTATCGAATTGAGCCGCAAGCATTTCTCCCAGGTCTTATAACTCCGTTAATGAAAATTTTCAAAGTTCCTCAAACTTGTCGAGGGGTTTTGTCAAGAATGTTGAGCATTTCTAAGCGGCTTCAAGTTTGCGTATTTATTTTGTGTATATAATGAAGCGACAAAGGTGTTGGGCTTTAGGGCGAATTTTACATAGTTGACATCTCTATTCAACATACCACGGCTTTAGATATTTGATGTATCTGCCTTTGCTCCAAGGTAATTTAAGTTTGTGGTGTTATTTTGACGTTGTTTAAATTGAGTTGGAGGAGGGGGAATAGCCTCCTCCTTCTTCTTCTTCTAGTGCATCTTCTATCGAAGACTAGCGATCATCATGGGAGTTGTTGTCATGACGATCATACTTCTTCTAATGCCTCTCCTATCGAAGACTGGCGATCATCATGGCAATTGTAGTCATGATAATCGTACTAGGGAATTGTAATGCGGAAAAGGGTTCAGTCAGATGCGGCTTGGTGTGCTGTGTAGAAGTTGGCATGGCTGATCTTGAGCCGCAAGATGAAAGAGGAAAGACCTTCACAAAGAGGACACAACTATAGCAGCAGAAAAAGGCACGACTATCTCACAATCCTGAAGTAATGCAGAAAAACGGTTTCAGAAAAAGAAAATTATAATGCAGTGGTTTCCCGTTGTCTTCTGCATCCTTATACCGTAGACTCTTCATTGAGTTCTTCAGTCCTCCGCCTTCGGTGGCAGTTTCCAAACCCCCTCGCTGATAGTTGGCTTATGGTTAACGGGAGCCCCATAAGGAATATTACAGCTCCTGCCATTCCAGTTAATTTTTTTTTATATTTCTGTTAAATTATACAATACCAGTAATTGACAAGAAATTATAAAGTAAAATCGTCAAAATATCTTAGAAATCAGGTAGTTCTGTCACTGTCATTATGCTAGTGCCTCAGTGACAGCGTAGAAAGCTTTCTCTAAGAGATGGTCCCTAAGCAATTTAGGGAAGTTAGAAGCATTTATTTCTATGGGTCCAACAGAGAGAGAGAGAGAGAGAGAGAGAGAAGAATGGAGAACAAACAGCTGCAATGGATCGGCCACGTCCAAAGGATTGACGAGAACAGGAGGAACCCGGAGGTTGGCGGAAGCAAGGCCACAAGGAAGAAGACCCATCGGCAGACCGAGGACAACCCTCGAGGAAAGGATTGAACAACTCGCCGGAGCAAGAGGGAAAACAGTGGCCGAGCTCAAGGCGTTAGCGTCCGACCGGGGCGACTTCAGGAATTGGGTTTGAGGCGACCCTCCCCCACACATTAGGGGGAAGAAGTAAAAGAAGAAAGGTCCATCAGAGAGTCAGCCATCATTTTTTCTCCAGTTAAAAAAGAAGCAAGCTAATAAAAACTGGAAATATGAAGACGAGTTGTTGAATCAGTAAAATATAATTTGCCTGTTTATTTACACAAGTGATTCAAATCAAAAAGAATTTCTTCAATTTTCCCAGACAACAGCCATTTCCATTGAGATGCCTTTGACTTAAATTTACTCGCGAGGTCTCTCAAAGGGAAAAAAACGCCGAATTCGGGTAAATTATGTTGAAAGAAAAAGTTCCTCATTTTATCATCACTGGAATGTTTCTAGGGATACTTGTACCGCCAAAAAATAAAAAAAATAGACCCAAAACAAATAAATAAAAATAAAGTAAAGGATTTAGAGATGACTGGACTTGTTGGGCTTGTGGTCCAGCGTAAAAACAAAGCCCCGGCTAGGCGTAGATCTTGGGTTCGAATCCCGCCACGTCCAGTTATTGCCATATTCTCTAATTTCAGTTATAACGAGGAATTACATTAGTTATGCCAGCAATAAGTAGTAATGGTTTTGAAGATGTCGGCAGCAGGTGTGGACAAAACATAGTATGTTATTACTGAGCCCCCAAAATACAATCTGCGGTCGACATCTTAGAAGTCTATGTATAGTGCTACTGAAAATGTCGATAGCTGACGTTGACAAAATATTTTTAAGTCCGCTTTCAGGTATAGCTTCTAGGCATCTCAAGGGGTGTCTGAGCCTACGTACCACCACTGAAACCTGGGCCTGCTTATACATAGGTCCCTTGTTAAATGCCATGAAAATGGATTTTTGACATTATTTGTATTGTTTCCGTATGAATTTTAGCCATTGGAAAACTGGTATACGTTCTCGATGTCAACCTTCACCGGCTACAAGCGATAACGGACAAGCTTACCATTGACGCAATGAAACAGGCGAAAGCCTGGCCAAGTTTGCTTCGATGGTGAATGATGGTCTTTGCTTTCTTTACGGGTCGTTTTCGCGCCAAAAAAGCCTAGTCCACTCTTTAAGAAGCTTTATATAAAATCTATAAGACACGCAGATGATTTCACCCTAAACTTCTTAACTCTCCCCCCTTTCCCATATCACTGATTCAATCTATATTAAATAGCTTTCTCCCTACGATTGAGTTTTTTACACCATCAAATTTGTTTTTCATGCACGAATCAAATTTGTGTGAAATTGGAATGTCTAATAAATGAAATTTCCCTATTCAGTTTTACGTTTTTCTATTGCATTAGGCAAGCTTCTCAGCAGGCAAGCTACTCTTTGCAATCTCCCCAGTGCCGGATTAATCCATGGGCGCTTGGGGCACAGGCCCACGGCCCCCACAGAAATGCCTCAAATACAAACGAGACTTTTTTTTTTAAATAAAAAAAATCAAAGTTGAAAACAATATCCAAAAAAGTTTTGAAATTGGCGGGAAATTGGAGGAGAGTGGTAAACAAATGCTAGAATATGATGCTATAGGACAAAAAGAAAGAAACGACAAGACTAACTTGAAGTAGTGTTCAAAGCGGTTACATTGGCGTACATAGGGGAGCCAGCCCCCCCCCCCCATGGAAAAATGAAAGACAAAATTAACTAATGCGAGTTTTTGTAATGCGTAATTTGCCAG
Source organism: Psococerastis gibbosa (assembly GCA_963971405.1). Taxonomy (NCBI): domain Eukaryota; kingdom Metazoa; phylum Arthropoda; class Insecta; order Psocodea; family Psocidae; genus Psococerastis; species Psococerastis gibbosa. The sequence continues at coordinate 6,847,204 of OZ020490.1, read as the reverse complement.
ATCCAATAGATGTGACAGTGAGTGATAAGCGGTTTGGTTGGTAGAATTTAACGTCGTCTCGGGCCTTTGGAGACGATCTGTTGTGGCAACGCCCAAAATATTAAATATATACGCCGCTGCTAGGATAGTTTGTAGAAGAAAAAAAAATCACGTAGAGTAGTGGTACAGACTTTCACTTACTTTCACCCGAAAGATTGTTGGTTCGAGTCCCACACTTCCTACATTTTCTGGCTATGCTTCGGAGGGCATGTAAACCAGGTGGTTCCTAGTTTAATATAAGAGAGAGCTTTATAGCCCTAATGCCGCTAGGTTGGCTTATTAATAAAACAAAAAGTCAATATTATTATATTAATTAATATTAATATTACTATGAAAATGGTGGCAATGTGGTAGCGTGCTTGTACTTGTGCGAGGGTCTACACACCTTGCGGTCGGCGACGTGTCGTAACTCGACACAAGTACCTATTAGGTTACTTAGTGAGGCGACTAAAGAGGTTAACCGGATACATTCATTAAATTGTTTGTATGCGTTTAACCTTTTAAAAAAATCAAAACAAATCAAAATTAAACAATATATCTTATATAACGCTTGAGACTCTCTGCGGTCTTATAATGGTGACGACAATGAATCCCCCCCCCCCCCCCGTATATATTTTATCCTTTTCTTCCTCTCTTGTATCTTCTCTATTTAATTTTAAGCATCTATCTACAATTAACACAATATTTTTGTTTTTTAAGGTTAGCATAAAAAGATGACTTTATAATCTTATTGTTCGCCTTTTTTCTGTTTTCAATTCAATATTAAATATTATATACATATATATTATTTTATTTATTTAAAAAATATTTATAAAATGCACTGCATAATGCACACAATAAGTAAGTAAGTAGCCTAAGGACTCGTTCGCGATGCATCGAAGAGTATTTTAAATGGTTATATACCGATGTCGTAATCAATCAAAAGAGAATATCTCACCATTAAACTTGTCAAAACATTAGGTAAGTTAGTTTAAAGCGTTTCCTTATTCAAAAGACATTTTACAACATACAAGAGATTTTTGAACCGACTTAGTATAGTACAATAACTATTTCCGTGTGCACATTGCCGGTAGGGAAACATGGTAGGACTTGTCCTGGTCACCTCCGAACTAATCGTATGACTTCACTGTGTTTCCCAAGTGGTTCGGAATCCACTATAAGCAGGAAGTCCCCTGTCCTATGGGCTGGCATAGGACAGTCAAGTCGGGGTCGCTCTATGGGCCCAAATATGAGGCCTAAGTCGTTATTAACCCGACGAACACTACTATTACTAGTATAATAACGAAAATGTTTTAATAATGGCTATTGTATATTTCTGTGTTGATACTTGCAATGTGTTAACATTAATTTATTTATTTATTATTCTGTGTTATTAAGTTAAAATTTTTAACGCTATTGCATTGAAAATCGGTGCAATATAGAAATATCTTATCCTACAGTACAGGTACAATATAATATCCTATTGATATGGATCATAAAGGAAAAAATCCGTAATAGGAAAATAATGAAGCAAGAAAAAAAAACATCTCTACCTCCTTAAAAATATAATCTATGAGGAATTTTTTTATAAAAAAAGGGGAAAAGTAAAACACGGAGTTTTTAATATAAAGTCCTGGTTTTGTTATTATCCCGGATCAATTTCAAAGCCTTAAGGGATAAAAAAAACGGTCAAAAATAAAGAGGGGAGAGAGGAACGAGTACAAAACAAAGATGGCGGAACAATGGGAGATTACCGAGATTCGTGTATTCAAGAAAATGCAGAGAGGACAATTGGGTACGTTTATAGCTGGTCTAGAGCTTGTTTTACAGGCTTAGGAAAATTCTTTTATTACAGGAAGGCTGTGTGAATTTTATGCTTAATATTATAGCAGAGACACGGTGATTTCAAACGGGCAGATTTACTTTCGGTGGCTTTCTAATTTTACGGAACTTTTGAATACGGGCTCTGTAGAATTAGAAAAACACATTGCAATGCTATGCAGTGAAATTTTTGCCCTCAGTCATTTTTATGAAAAAGGTACGATACTAAAAATAAAAATAAATTTACCCCAATTATATTTTTTTACACGTTATATCATATAGGGTAGGCCTATATAACACTGACATTAAATTGACTTTTGGTTAAAGAGGGGGGTTGTCCACCTGACGTCACTGGAGGTGAGGTAAATTCTAGTTAGGTCAGACCAACACATTACCACACAGCAATACTGGCAGGGCACGCAATGCACTTGAGCGTGAATTTTCTATCATTTTTTCAAAAAAAAAAAACCTTTTTTGCACAAAACCAAATACTTTTCTGGGAAAGCAACCTGTCCGGTTTCGTTACTCAATTTAACACCTAAAACATACCTGAAGTTAGAAATCATTGATAGAAAGGTTTCGCAGAAAAATTATTTTTTAGTCATTTTTCATTAAAATTTAGTTATTTTTATTTTTTTACCCCCAGAAGCCACCTATCAAGGGGCAAGCGACCCCCCGCATTTCGTTAACATTAATAACGACTACAATATGTGTGCATTTAAAAGAAATCGTTGGAGCCGTTTTTGAGAAATAATTTTTTTAGACGTTTTTTTGGAGTTTTTTGAGAATAAAACCCCCCCAAATTAAGTTAGCCCCAAATAAAAAAAATTGTTCCGAGGTATGATTTTTGTGAACCTACATGCCGAACTTCATCAAAATCGACCGAGTAGTTTGCCCGGAAATCGACGCACAGACAGACATACAGACAGACAGACATTTCGTAAAAACCAGTTTTTTGGGTTCCTGGGACCTTAAAACGTGTAAATCCGTTGAAATCTCGGAATCGAAAATTTCGACCGTCACAAAGCTTTCCTTATACTACGTATAAATTGGAATGCAAAAATATTAGAGCACTCACTTCAATTTGAAAACCATGTGAAGTACATTGGACCTACTAAATGTACATTAAATATTTTCTGCATCTCTTAAGAGAGAAAACAGCGGTTTTACTTTCACCTTGTCTACAGTTGGCAGAAGTAAAAAACCTGATAAACAAAAATAAATTCAACCTACCCTCACACAATAAATAGTCTACACCTTCTAGCCATATAACTTAGCCACCCTTTATTTCTACCCTGACCTAGCCGACCCCTAGTTTACTGGACAAGCCATAAACTCCACTTCCGGCTAAACCTAGTAACGCGAGATACGGTATAGCCCTATTGCCAAGCCTAAATCACGTTTAACTTCAAATTGAACCGATAAGGTTGGCACCCGTGTAAAAAATGGCGGGAACAGGAGTTAGTTTAATTAGAATATTTCGAGAGAGGGTTGTTCTTCCGTAATTTATGCACTTGGCTATTTGAGTAGGGGGTGGCCGTGGTTAGCTCTCATTGATTTATGTTACCGGGCGGTTGGAGGGGGGAGGGGGGGCGAGGGGGTTAGGGGACTAACTACTTCGCGGTATTTCTTGAGTTAATTATGTCCCCAAGGATGGTTCTTTCAGCATATCTTGGCCGAGATTTATTGAGAATTCGTTAATGAATTATATAGACGGGTCCTAAAGGGGTTAAACCTAAAACTAGTGGTCCGGTGCAAACATCCGTTGCACTTTACAGCACTTGCGCCGTTGTGCGCACGAAGAATAATAAGTTTTAAGAACAATTTATCATGTCTGAAACATTTAGATATCACATAGATGTATTTTGCGTATTCTTGAGGTTCTCAGGAAGTACTTACTTACTTAACGTGTCCAGGTGGCACACGTTTTATTGATTGGTCCAGTATATAGCAGCCTGGACGGCCTTGTCGTTGGCTTCAGCCAGGTCAGCAGCTGTGCAAGGGGATCGTAGTAGTCTACATACTAGCATGTGAGCCGCGTCTTGGATCTCTCCACATTCGCACGCCGTGTCGTCTTCAGCGATAAAACCCCATTTCGCCGCTGTTGTTTTGCAGAGTGGGGCGCCAGTTCTCAAACGGTTCAGGGTGCGCCAGATTGGGTATGGTAAGTTGTGGCCCGCCATCAGTTCTTCCTTTGGATCGGGGACTTGGGGGTAAGATCGCTTCCAGGCATCGAGTCGGAAGGATTGGGCTGAGGTTGTGATAGGCTCGACTGTTTGGAGGAAATTCTTCCTGGATGTGAGGCGTCTCGGAGCCGGCGTTTTGCCGAACATGACTTCTCAGGAAGTGTAGCTACCCAATATGGGGGTTCTTTTAATACCTCTTCATTCCTCTTAAATAAAAAAATAAAATTGCCAAATCTTGAGCCTCGATTTTCTACAGTCCATAATCCTCTTATAGTTGCATTAGAACTTTCCTTCAAATACAATTAAAGGTCAAATTAGTCAACTAAGGGTCTTTTTACATTAAAGTAACGCGTATGCATGCCGCCTACCGTGTGGCTGAATAGTGTAATTAAAAATCATAGAATTACAAGAAGATGGTCGATCACTATATTGGGTGCAGTAGGCCCAGGCTGGCTACAACATGGGTGTTTCCGTGGTCGATCACCCATTGCTATTTGTGTCACAAGTTAGTCCATAGTGGCAGTCTTCTTTTTAATTCTTTATTAAAGGTCAAATTAGTCAACTAAGGGTCTTTTTACATTAAAGTAACGTGTATGCTTGCCGCCACCCGTATGGCCGAATAGTGTAATTAAAAATCATAGAATTACAAGAAGATGGTCGATCACTATATTGGGTGCAGTAGGCCCAGGCTGGCTACAACATGGGTGTTTCCGTGGTCGATCACCCATTGCTATTTGTGTCACTAGTTAGTCCATAGTGGCAGTCTTCTTTTTAATTCTTTATTAAAGGTCAAATTAGTCAACTAAGGGTCTTTTTACATTAAAGTAACGTGTATGCTTGCCGCCACCCGTATGGCCGAATAGTGTAATTAAAAATCATAGAATTACAAGAAGATGGTCGATCACTATATCGGGTGCAGTAGACCCAGGCTGGCCACAACATGGGTGTTTCCGTGGTCGATCACCCATTGCTATTTGTGTCACTAGTTAGTCCATAGTGGCAGCCTTCTTTTTATTTCTTTATTAAAGGTCAAATTAGTCAACTAAGGGTCTTTTTACATTAAAGTAACGTGTATGCTTGCCGCCACCCGTATGGCCGAATAGTGTAATTAAAAATCATAGAATTACAAGAAGATGGTCGATCACTATATCGGGTGCAGTAGACCCAGGCTGGCCACAACATGGGTGTTTCCGTGGTCGATCACCCATTGCTATTTGTGTCACTAGTTAGTCCATAGTGGCAGTCTTCTTTTTATTTCTTTATTAAAGGTCAAATTAGTCAACTAAGGGTCTTTTTACATTAAAGTAACGTGTATGCTTGCCGCCACCCGTATGGCCGAATAGTGTAATTAAAAATCATAGAATTACAAGAAGATGGTCGATCACTAAATCTGGTGCAGTAGACCCAGGCTGGCCACAACATGGGTGTTTCCGTGGTCGATCACCCATTGCTATTTGTGTCACTAGTTAGGTTCATAGTGGAAGTCTTCTCGCTTGCAGATTTACTCTGTTCTATTAGGTTGCCGCGCACGTTGATAATACAGTGAGCACTTTTAACATTAACCAAGGCCACTCAGCAAAATGACCTTTATATTCAGAGGTTAAAGGTCAATGACCTGAAGAAGCAGACATTGAACAAATTGACCTCAGTAGACCTACAAGGATATAAGAGGGGTAAATGGATACTTTACAGAGAGGGGGGGCCGGGGAAACATTGGGGTGGTTTTTGCTGCTAAAACCTCTTCCCGTTATTGCAGGATTTCCTTTAATTTAATTTATAGAGATTTTTTTCTTCTTTAAGATGGCTTTTGAGATGAGATGTGGTTTGTGAGTATGTGGGTTATAGGATTTGCATTTTATGAGTTTCCTTTTGAAGAAGGAGTTTACAAAGAAGGTGAAAGCGATTTTTTATGATAATTATATACCATTTCGAACAAATTTTAGTTATGTACCATACACTGAGTGGACATAAAGAGAGAAGAAACAAATTTTAAGAGGATGTGGAACGCAGATATTCGTGACCTCTACATCATGCAAAAAACAGTCAGTTTCTATTTTTTTATTTTTTATTTACTATAAAGATTGATCCAAGTTGAAGAAGACTACTTTATACACAATATCACAGGGTATCATCAGGTGATACAGTATATACTGTATACATTTATATATATTAGAAATTTAATGTATATAAATATATAAATATACCAGAGGTGATATTGTGAATTTGTTCATTTTCTATGATGATATCATTTTCGGGGGTTTATACCTCAAAAACTCCCTAAAAACAGACAAATAATTGTTTTCTCCATAACGGCCCCGACAATTTACTTTAACTTCACAGATATTGTAGTTACTTACTAATGGAAACAAACCATAGGTTTATTATATACAAATATTTCAAGAGGCATATATATATATTACTACTATAATATATATATATACCTAGGTATATACACATATTATGTACAGTTAGGTGGAGCCAGAGAGAGGGCCAAAGGATCTAATCTCGCTGTGTCTACATTCATTTTTCGAATTATTGATTGGGCGGTGCCTTCAGAAGCACTCTTAAGCAACGGATTAACCAAAAACCGTCTAAAAAAATTTTGCTTGCACAATAGTGATTGTATATATCAGGGGTCCCCAACCTTTTTTTGTCCATGGAGCACTAGATTATTTTATGATTTTCCGGGGACCACCATATAGCTGCAACAGGAAAATTGTCAAATTCTTGGCTGATTTGTACCTACAATTACATGCTAGTACTTCATTAATGTTTAGCACTGGTATCGATTGGATTTTATAGTTCAGTGCCAAGACTTACTGTATTTTACTTCAAATTTCCAATACCTCAGCTGTTTTATTTTATTTATTACTTTGGCCCGTGGATTACCCGATATATGTGTGTGGACCGCCGGTGGTCCATGGACCACAGTTTGGGTACCCCTAGTGTAGATATATTTGCTTATATGATTACATACGATAATAAGATTTATTGGTTTCCGAACAAAGTACAGTACAGTAAACACAGCAGTCTTTCAACAAAGTAGCAGTACTATACTGTAGATAGAAATATACAACAAATACAATAAAAAACACCAAATTGTACATTGTAACTAGAATAGCCCCCCCCCCCCTCACAAATGCAATATAAAGCTTTCTTATCATAGCCACTCGAACCTCGCAGCTTTCCCCCCTTTCATATCTTATTTTTATTAGTTCCTGCTCTCTCCAAATCACTTTTCTCCTTGAAGATCTTTCTACAAGTTATGTCTCGAACTGGTTTTCGCAGTTTTCACGATGTTGCCCCGCTCGGTTCAATTGCCTCTCCTAAAGACACTTTTCCAAAAGTTTTATCTACAAAATGAGCCCGCTTATTTTATATAGAGAAACTTTCCCCCGGGGTTTCTTTTTCATAGTTTCCGTGATTTCAGTGGGCATCTGAACGGGTAAAGCGAAGCTAGTATACCTGTCTAGCACGAGATGAAAAGAATACATTACCCGAGGAGTTATTTAGTGTAAATTATTAATAATAATGAAAAAATTGATAAGTTAATACGGTATGTATTTTACCATTATGTATTATTATTATTATTATTATATTTTAAAATTTTTAATTTTTAATGAATTGCCCATACAACTTAAAAAATTAACTAAAATAGGAGAGATAAAAACGAAAATTAAAAAATGGCTTTTGAATTAAAATACTTCGCTTCAAAACTTACTTTACTTTTTACTTTATTTATTTTACTTTTACTATAATTACTCTTTACGTTAACTTACAATTTTAAATGGTATGAATTAAACTGATTTGAAATTAAAACTAAGTTTTTTTTTTGCTAACACAGACGTGAAATAGAAAACATGTTGCATCATCTACAGCGTTTACTGTGCGAGCCCCCGACAAGTTGATTAACTTGGGGGCCCACAGGTTATTTGTATTATAAGGGTATAATTGTTAATTTATAAATATATTCCTTCGGCGCAGGGGAGTACCGGCCGAAGAAGAAGAAGAAGAAAAAATATTATTACATTATTATATACAGATATTATATTATTATTTAAAAAATTAAATAAATAGTACTGCTAAGGGATCGTCTTGGTTGACCATAGCCCTATTTGATATGTTGTGGTCAGCAACAGGCCCGACAGCCGCGTTTTCGCCTGCCAATGAAGGTTTTTCTTCTGAGGTCAAATCTTAACGATTGGTTGGCAGCTACTTCCTGCATATCATCCTCCAGCTCTCTCGATCCTGCGCCATCCTCTTCAGCTCTTGGTACGTTCGAGCCCCTGCGTTCTCCTTTAGTTGATCCATGAATTTCTTCTTCAATCACCCTCTTCTGTTGGTTCCATCCACTCCGCCCTCAATGGTGGTGTGTACCAGATTTCGTGTCTTAATAAATGCCCTACCCATTTCGCTCTTCTACTTTCCCTCTATATATAGCAGCTGACTCTCTTCATCAATAGCCTCTAGCACTCTTTCATTCGTCCGTAGCATCATTTTGTAACACCACATGAAGTTAAGTTTAAGACGACGCACCGGTTAGGCGTAGATCGTGGGTTCGAATCCCGCCAAGCCCATATATTCTCTAATTTCGGTTTTAAGTTAAGGTGTGTATTATGGTTGGGTGGACGAAAAATTCAACCTTTTTGTGCCAAGCCTCAAACCACAACCTTCCGCTCCTTAGACGAGTTCTCTACCAGCTGACCTACTCCTGAACAGTCCCTACATATACTGCTATAAAATTGTCATAAAATCCCAGAAGCCTTTCATTTGAATTCATAATTTACTATTGACTCAGCATAAATGCGTTGAAATTACTTTCATCCAGGAAAATCTGGTAAATTCTAATTCAAAAATAGTTAACAGAGATTTAAATAAAATATATATAATTCCCAGCGACCAAAAGAGAGTTAAAAGTTAAAAGCCATATAAAAAGCCGAAGGCCGCACTGCAAACAGAAAGGTTCCCATCAAAGCATAGTTCTTCAATAGGAATTTTCATTTTGGATCTGCCCCCTCTCCTCTTTGTTCCACCAACTAACCTCTCAGTCCTTTTTTGAAATCTCCCTCTCACTGGGCACTTTCTCGAAAAAGCCGCAACTCCCATTTTGTGGGGCCCATTAAAATGAGTTTTGAATTATTATTTAATGAGATTATTCTTAATAGGTTTGGTTGTTGGGGTTGAAGGTTTGGTTATATGGGTGTTTTTAGTGACACTTGTACTGTAAAGTTAGTTTCGATAAGGCGGTTTTTTATTTACTTAAGAGGAAGATGTTGTGCGGCCCATTAAAATGAGTTTTGAATTATTATTTAATGAGATTATTCTTAATAGGATAGGTTGTTGAGGTTTGACGTTTGATTATATGGGTGTATTGGCCTATAAGCAGGTGCAGTTATCTCAAAATTTAAAAAAAATGCAGTTTGGCGATTTTACTTCTATACTTCTCAAGAAAGAAAGAAAGAAGAAAAAAAGTTGTCTTTATTTTCCATGTGGGCGAATTTTGGGCCTTTCGGCCCACTCTTACAATTAACCCACAATATTTTTACAGAAATATTACAATATTATTATAAAATTAAAGAACCGGTCCGAGTTTACTCGAACATGCTTTCCAATTTATAAATTAGTAGTAATAGACATGTGTAATTTCATAGGAAACAATTTCCCTATGGTTAAATTTCAGACCCCTCGAGGGGGGGGGGGTCCACCTCAATATATATTAAAAACCCCTTAAAACTCAATTGCATATTCTGGAACGAACAGACCAATACATTGTAAAAGTAGTAACAATGACACATGGCACGTAATGCATTGGAGCGGGAATTTTCCCCAATTTCTCAAAAAATAATTTTTTGCACAAAAGCAAATATTTCTTTGGGAATGCAACCTGTCCGTTTTTGTTACCCTATTGAACACCTAAAACATACCTGAAGGTAGAAATCATCGATAGAAAAATTCCACAGAAAAAATAGCTTTTAGTTATTTTTCATGAAAATTGAGTTATTTTTATTTTTTTACCCCCAGAAGCAAACAATCAAGGGGCAAGCGACTCCACACATTTTGTTAACATTAATAACGACGATAATGACTCCCAAATTTTTTACTGCGTTGCAGTATAGGGCAGGAGAGTCCCATCCATGGTGACCTGTGCTCTCACCCCCAGATCTACCCCCGATAGCCTCATTTTAGTACCTATGGCAATAATTTGGGTTTTCGACGGGTTTCAAAGAAGCCCACAGGAGCTTGCCCATTTTGAGATGCTATTCAATTGCTGTGTCAGCCGAGACGCTGTGTCTCCGAGTTCTGCACATTTTTTTTTATAGACTTGAACATCGTCAGCATAACAATGGTAACTGGTGTCTATATGCATAACGTTTTTAATATCCTGTATATATAAGGCAAAAAGTAGAGGTGCTAGGACACTACCAGCCGGAACGGATCTTTCCAGCTCAAACCAATCAGACAGCCGTGTGCCTGCAGCTGGGCAAGTGCAAAACCTTATCAAATTTCCCAGTGTCTCCATGCTATGAAGGTTGAGGTTAACCATAAAGAGATCTTTTGCACCTGTTTCGGCCTATATACATCCCTCTCTTAAAATATTACAAAATATTTACCACCACCCCAAAAATTATTTTTACAAAATACTCAAAGGAACAAAAAAAAAAAATGAAAAAATCCCATGACTTGTGATTCCATCCCCGTATATGAACTCCCCCAGCCGAGCGTCTTAATCTTACTCCCCCCCCCCCACAAACTCACTTTCACACATGCTTGTCGTCCATTTGCCCTCCCCCCCCCCTCCCGCCGTGAGGAGCATACAGTTCGGGTACCCAGGGGGTGTAAGATTGATGACCTTGGAAGCTGACTGCTTCTGACTTTCTTCCCTGTCATCTTGCATTGAGGGGGAGATCTTTTTTGATATTGTGTTTAATCCCAAAGCTGCTGTTAGGGGAAGTGCGTCTCCCCCTATTTTTTATTTTATTTTCTCACCTTGACTCCGTTTTCACACTTCCGGTAATGATGGAAGTTATGTTTCATGATATCCCATCCTAGAGTTTCCATATAATATTTAGGATAGATAAGACATTCGAGGGCACCAAAAATATATATTTTTTTTTAATTCTGGGGCTACCTGTAACCCTATATTTGGGATTTACGCCGGGGTTAATTTTTTAATACCGCATTCGCAAGGTGTCACGTGCCAGCGTTTAAATATGGGCGGGAAATTAAAATAACTGAATTATTGGAATACAATGGTTGCAATGTTTTATTATTGAAGGAAATACTAATAAACATTCAAAATGATACAGGCAGAACAATTTTGAAATATAATAATAATGTGTCTATTATAATTGTAATTAATAAATTATCAAATTTAATTTAATAAAAATAAAAATAATTTAAACTTTTTAATTTAATTAATTTAATATTAATGTGTTTATAGGTACATCTAAGGGAAAACAATTGAAAATTGAAAACTCACCAAACCCATCAACAAACGAAGGAAAATCAACAACCATACAGGGTATGTTTTTTTTATTTTATTTTTTTAAGATTAATCGCATACAAACAATTAAATGAATGTACCGATTGAACTCTTCATTCGCCTCTGTGGGTTAGTACCCGTGTTGAGTTACGACACGTCTCCGTTCGCATGGCGTCTAAAGACTCGCACAAGTGCAAGCACGTTACCACCTGGCCATCGAAGTCCATGTTATAAGGGCAGAAGTTGTAATGTTATGTACACAAGGACATTAAATCAGCAAGAAGGGGGTAGCAAGGGTTGCGGCTAGAAACCTAACCAGGATCGTAAACATCGTTTAATGGTCTACCAGGCTTCTACAGGGCTGAGACAAGCGGGAAGAGGAAGAAGAAGAAGAAGAAGAAGAAGAGAAAATCGATTCTTAAGGAGTAAACTCCAAAAAGAAGAAGAAAAAGAAGAAGAAAAAGAATAAGCTATTGTTCATCATTATATTATCACCAAAGTAAGACAAGTCTCAAAATGGAACTGTTGCTACTAGTTAAGGACCTTCGTTGAGCTCGCGCAGTTCTTGGAATAAGATGTCCCAAACCTTCCAGCTGGGGCATCCAATAAAACAAATAAACCAATTGTACCAAACGACGGAAAATAAACTACCGTACAGAGTATGTTATAGGGGAAGAAGTTGTAATGTTATGGACACAAGGACATTAAATCAGCAAGAAGGGGGCAGCAAGAGTTGCGGCTAGAAACCGAACCAGGATCGTAAAGATGGTCAGCAGCGGACAATCAGACTTGATTACGGGGCGAAAGACCAAATCCAATTTCTGCCCACCCTCCCCCTCCCCCCCCCCCCCACCTTTCCGCCTCTGCCAAAGCCATGAGGGGGAAAAGACGGACAAAAACATTCCCAAATGCTTACGAAAACAAAGTCATTGTGCTCCCCCGCGCTGCCTGAGGACTTAGGACACTGAATTTGTCCGCTGTATGTTTCGGCGGGCGAGCGGGGGGGGGGGGGGGGGGAGGGGGGGAGAAAATTCTATCTATTAGTGGTGGAGAAAACTCCCTGAAGGCTTTTTTTTGGATTCCGAGGATTTAAAAAAGGAAATCAGATATTTTTTTTGTTACATCACGAACGGTACCACTTGGGTATAGAAACAAGTCTTTCTGAGTTATGTTAAGGCGCCCATTCCACTGACCGGCTAGGGCTATTTACAAAAACGGTGACGTGGTAGCAGACATTCAAGACTTAGGTGGCGTTTCCACCGACCTCGCATTGCAGAATGCAAATGACATTGACGGAAATTAGAATTTTTCTTTTTATAGAAATCTATTAAAATGTTTGTACTTAACATATCCCATGGCGCCATTTTTTAATTTAAGTTTATTTATTTGTGATTTTACTGTATGATCATTGATCAATTTTAACTATGGAATAGAGGAAAATAAACATTTCCGTTAATTCTGCAATGCTGCTACAACGTTACTGTTTTTGTAAATAGCCCTAGCCGGTCGGTGGAATGGGCGCCTAACAGCGGCTTCAATTGTACTCTGGTGCCCAAACACCCCCAATATACGAATACAAGAGATGGGGGCTGCTATAGCCGTGCGTGGTTCAAGGGGTCCGGACCCCCTCCGAAATAAAAGGACTTACACAAATTTTTTAAATTTAATTTAATATTTTTTCTTCTTGTTCGGCCGGTACTCCCCTGTGCCGAAGGAATATACAATATTTAAATAAATAAACAATTATAACCTTGTATAATACAAATAACCTGTGGGCCCCCAAGTTTCAATAATAATATTTTTTTTTTCCTTTCCTTTTTCCTTGTCCAGTACTCCCTGGACAAGGAGCATATATTACAAAATACAATAAGTTACATAATGATAACATCCCGCATCCCCAAGCTAGCGCTTATTTGGGACAAAAGGCTCATACAGTGATGCTAAACAAGGCTTCATCATATTATTTTTGTTATTTATTTATACTGTTTGTTTTATTTACTTTTTTTTATTGCTTTCCAATTAATACGTAGTATAAGGAAAGCTTTGTGATGGTCGAAATTTTCAATTCCGAGATTTCAACGGATTTACACGTTTTGAGGTCCCAGGAACCCAAAAAGTGTTTTTTACGAAATGTCTGTCTGTCTGTCGGTGTGTCATTTCCGGGCAAACTACTCGGTTGATTTTGATGAAATTCGGCATGTAGGTTCACAAAAATCATAGCTCGGGACCATTTTTTTTATTTTGGGCTAACTGAATTTGGGGGGTTTTATTTTCAAAAAACTCATAAAAAACGCCTAAAAAAATTATTTCTCGAAAACGGCTCCAACGATTTCTTTTAAATTCACATATATTGTAGTCGTTATTAATGTTGACAAAATACGGGGGGTCGCTTGCCCCTTGATAGTTTGCTTCTGGGGGTAAAAAAATAAAAATAACTAAATTTTAATTAAAAATGACAAAAAAATAATTTTTCTATGAAATCTTTCCATCGATGATTTCTACCTTCAGGCATGTTTTAGGTGTTAAATTGAGTAATGAAACCGGACAGTTTGCTTTCCCAAAAAATTATTTGGTTTTGTGCAAAAAAAATATTTTTGAAAAAATGATAGAAAATTCACGGTCAAATGCATTGCGAGCCCTGCCATTATATTGCTGTGTGGCAATTTGTTGGTCTGACCTATCTAGAATTTACCTCACCTCTAGTGACGTCAGGTGGACAACCCCCCCCCCCCCGAGATGCCCGAAATTTGACTTTAGGAAAATTATCTCCCATGAAATTACTCATTTTCTCTAGCGACAACTTGATAAATTGGAAAGCATGTTCGAGTAAACTCGGACCGGTTCTTAACATTATACATATACATACATATAATAGTCATATTGTTTGCCTTTTGTTTGCAATAAAGTAGTTTTTTCATTTCATTTACTTTTTTGCTTTCCAATTTATACGTAGTATAAGGAAAGCTTTGTGATGGTCGAAATTTTCGATTCCGAGATTTCAACGGATTTACACGTTTTGAGGTCCCAGGAACCAAAAAAAGTGGTTTTTACAAAATGTCTGTCTGTCGGTCTGTCTGTCTGTTCGTCGATTTCCGGGCAAACTACTCAGTGGATTTGAGTGAAATTCGGCATGTAGGTTCACAAAAATCATACCTCGGGACCTTTTTTTTTTTTTTGGGCTAACTCAATTTGGGGGGTTTTATTTTCAAAAAACTCCAAAAAAACGTCAAAAAAAATTATTTCTCAAAAACGGCTCCAACGATTTCTTTTAAATTCTCGTAGATTGTAGTCGTTATTAATGTTGACAAAATGCGGGGGGTCGCTTGCCCCTTGATAGTTTGCTTCTGGGGGTAAAAAAATAAAAATAACTAAATTTTAATGAAAAAATGACTAAAAAATGCGAAACCTTTCTATCGATGATTTCTACCTTCAAGCATGTTTTAGGTGTTAAATTGAGTAACGAAACCGGATAGGTTGCTTTCCCAAAAAAATATTTGGTTTTGCCCAAAACATTATTTTTTGAAAAAAATGATAGAAAATTCGCGCTCAAATGCATTGCATGCCCTGCCATTATTGCTGTGTGGTAATTAATGTGTTTGTTTGACCTATCGAGAATTTACCTCACTTCCAGTGACGTCAGGTGGACAACCGCCCCCCCCCCCCCCGAGATATCGGAAATTTAACCATAGGAAAAATATTTGCCATAAAATTACTAATTTTCTCTATCTAATAATTTTGATAAATTGGAAAGCATGTTCGAGTGAACTCGGACCGGTTCTTTTATTTTAATGTTAATAGTCTGTTTTTATTATTATTCCCCCCCAATGACCAACCATTTTTTTATCCCCGCTTTCAACTCACCCATCTGTTTAAATTTTTTCATTTCTGGAGGAAGTTCATTTAATATCTTTGGTATGAGTACTTTGTTTAATCTTTCTCCGTATTTGTTATATGTTATTTCAAACTTAAGCTTTTTTGGGTTTCTTGCATTATACTTCCCTTTATCATCTACTTGGAATTCATTTTTAAAATATTTAACTCTTATTACTTTATACTTGAATAATTTAGTTATTGGCAAAATGTTAGCATGTTTAAATTTTTCGTCGTATTGTCGTATTTCTTGTTATTTTTATTTGATTACATGATTTTTATATCCGTTTTTGTATCATTTCTAATTTGTAGGGGTATGTACACGTATTTCTATCTTTGATGTATACTGTTACGCAGTAGCTTACTATCGATTCGACCAAGGCAAGTAATGCTAATTTAATTGTTTTAAAAGGTACTCCATATTTTAATCCTACCAAAGCCGCACTCCCTTAATAATAAAAATAAAGTCTTTATTGAAAAAATACAGCGAGGTTAGTGATACAATGTATCATTTTATGTAAATGAGTATTGTTTGAAGAGTTTGAATAAATTTATTTGAATTTGAACACTTGATAGAATGGACTCCCCCCCCCCCTAAACAAAAACCTGGGAACGGCCTTGGGGCTGCCCCTGAATATTATACAGGCTGCATATTAAATTTATACTACAACCAAGGCCGTGGGATCGGAAATTTTTTAGCTTCTCCCACAAACAAACGACATGGGCCTTCGATAGCACAGTGACCGCTTGTTCGTATGGATGTGCGATATTCTACACATCATGCGATCGGAGACCTTTCGTAATTCAACACAGGTATTACCTGCAGAGGCGACTGAAGAGGTTATTCGGATGCATTCATTGATTGAAGTGTTTGCATGCAAATAATTTTTCGTTAAAAAAATATACTAGTAAAGCCTGTACATTTATATACAGGAATTCGACTTCGAGTATGTAGCTTGGGAGTGTATCGTTCAAATTCACGGTACTAGTATATAGGTAGTGCATATTGCAGCAATAGCGAACTATCAACTGTGACTAACTTTTAGACTAAGTCACTTACGAGCAAAATCAATCATTGTTATGTGACATAATTAACAGTGAAAAGCTATGGCGGATGCGTTGGGGGAGTTGATTGAAAAAAGGGGATCATCCGTGGACAAAAGAGCGCATTGATAAATGGAACGTATTATGCTTCCAAACGGGAAGGGGGGATTTAGAATAGTTCTTTCAGGTCTACATCCGCTACGAAAATAGATCTTTTCATGACAAACCGGCTTTCCTCTTTTTAAATTATGAATACCATCAGAAGGCTAGTAAAGCTAGCTAATATTGAAGCCAAGTAGCGTAACTGTACGGTTCCTAGGAGCATAGATATTGACGCTTGAAAACTCATCGACTGATTTTCATCGTAATTTATAAACTTTGACAGTGCCTACATACTAAAATGCCTGTTGTATGTTTTTGATGAACGAAGCTCTTACATAAGAAATTCAGACGTGCATGACTATAACACCGGAAATGCTGGAAATCTTCAGGTGCAGTTCACTAGAATAAGTCGAGTCAAAGATTGCAGTAATTATTGGGGCATAATGTTTTTTAATTACCTTTCAGAAGGCACAAAGGCAATGAGCAGGAGCAGTTTCAAGGTTCGGGTGAAGAAAACTCTCATACAGAAGGCATAGTATTCACCGAAATTAGAGGATATGGAAAAAACTGGGCTTGGCGGGATTCGAACCCACGATCTACGCCTAACCGGGGCGTCGTCTTAACCGCTGGACCACAAGGAGGTCACCTCTTCAACCAAAGTTAATTTAATGTCAGTGTTATATATATACCATATAATACTACAATGTAAGACATAGTATTCCATGACCGAGACATTGGAGGCTGGGAGACTTTTAATTATAATTGTAGTTAGTAATTAATATATATAGTTAATATTTAACTTAGGACATAATTGATAAAAAAAATGACGTAATGTTTTCCATATATGGTTTTATCATCTAAATACATGATTGATTGGCAGTCAATACCTTGAAAATATTCTTCATCTTCAGGCTGTACAGTCCTTGATATTAATATAATAATAATAATATCTTCTTCTTCTTCGGTCGGTACTCCCCTGCGCCGAAGGAATATATTTAAAAAAGTAAACAATTATACCCTTGTATAACACAAATAACCTGTGTGTCCCCAAGTTAATTAACTTGCCGGGGGCTCGCACAGTAAACGCTATAGATGATGCAACATGTTTTCTATTTCACGTCTGTGTTAGCAAAAAAACTTGGTTTTAACTTCAAATCAGTTTAATACCATTTAAAAATTTATTTATATAATTTATTAATACAATAATAATAATCGAAATTGAGGCACCGGACGTAGGGCTCTGTGATGTTCCAAAATGAAGCCAAATTTGGGTATAAAAGCCTGTAAGCCATCTATCCTGTAAGCAATATCATATCAAGAACTGAAGAGGAAGATCGAGGACCGAGTAAACTGGAGGACGATATGCAGGGAGTTGCTGCCAACCAATCGCTAAGATTGTAACCTTATGAAGAAGCAATCTACCATACACGGATCACAATGTAAAAGACTCCCTAGTTAAATATTAAGCACCCTCCCTGAGAAGGTACTCCCTCCCCTTCAACCCCCAATTTTGAGACAACATTCACGTCTCATCTCCCTCGGAAAATACATCGTCTCTTAAATTACATCGTTTAAAATGCATTAAATTGTCACTGAGTGTTTATAGCCAGTATTTCGGATCATATTGAAGATTACAGCAACTAAATCGTGACTTATTGTGCTTAAAAATTGCTTAATAAAGACTTGTGGCATTGTCGCACTATGGACTGAAATATACCAGTGAAGTTGGGATAGAGCGGACTCAGGGTCTAGCAGCTGAATCCTAGCATTTTGTTGGAAGAATATGTCCCACACCACCTTTTAAGAAGCACTTACTGACTATTCACGCTGTCACAGCGGAAAATACATCTTGCAGGCACTGCGCAGAGGAGGAAGAGACCTCGTCACATCTGCTCTTCAGATGCCCAGCGCTGTGGAGGAAGCGTCTAGAGTACTTCGGAGCTCCGTATATAGAAGAGGAACAAGTGGAATTATTCCCCTCCGCCGTCGCTGACCTAATGCGACACAGTTCCGTATTCGAGATATAAACTGTGTTGTAAAAATTAATTAGGGTGTTCGATGGGCCCTCATTTGTGGCCTACGTCTTTGGTCCCTTTGGGACACCTAATGAACACACTTCACTTTTTTCCTTGACCGGTAACCCCGGACAAGGTGCATATATTGAGAACAACAATTTGTTATTAATCAGCATTATCACGCTCAAGCTTCCGCTTATTGAGCGATCATAGTGCAGTGGCACACACCAAAAACAAAATCCACCCGGAACGATACAGGTAACAATTATTATTTATTTCTTGTAGTACGATAATAACGGTGGCCAAAATTGCCTACAGCCCGATCACGGCGATATTAATACCGGGATTAATATAATACCATGTCACGTGATGATATTAATTTAAATAAATAATCAGTCAATTTCAGAATTTTTTAATTTTTGATGTTGTTAATCGTCCCAAGAGTGCTAAGCACAGAAAATTCAAAATTTGTCTATTCAAACAATTATTGAATAATCTTCGGCTAGATTTTAGGTAAGTTACTTAATTATTTCTGACTTAGATTTAGAAAATTTCTTTATAATTCTTAATATATGAGGAGTTTGGTTACAAACGTGGCCAACTCCATTTTTTTCACAAAATGGGTTTTTGATCCGACCTTGCAGAAAATTTTAGTGTCCACTCGTTGTTAAATAAAGTGACAAAAGCAGCCAGATTGCGCAGAGAAGTGCTGAGAAATCTATGGTTAGCTATAAACTTAATGCAATTTTCAACAGAAAATCCGCTCTCCTGAAAAATTCTACTACTTGTAGTTGGCCATGTTTGTAAACAACCTCCTCATATATTAATTCAAATTTGAAACTTGTTTGTTCTAGGGGTAGGGATATGTGTTTATATTTGCTATTAAGCCTGAGTGTTCAAAATGTTTTGTAAACAAGAAATTATCGTAATTTTTGGACGAAATTAATTAATTGCTCGTTTCACAGCCACAAAGTTATAAAAGGGAGCAGATGAAAAAATCTTAAAAAATACGAGCTTTCTGTGAAAGCTGTCTATTTCCCTTACAGATTTACAACTGTGCTACAAAATGAGTTCAAGGCTCTTTATCCAATTTATTTAAGGTAATAATATTTCAGTTCAGAAAATATAAACTTCCTGCGATACCTTGATTTTTTTATCTGTTCACTTTGTTATCTTTGTATCTGTGGAATGAGCAATAAATTATTTTCGTCAAAAAATCAGCAAAATTTCTTGTTTACAAAACATTATGAACACTCAGCCTTAATATTTGCTTCAGTTCAGTTCTCCAGTATTGCCAACATCACTATTTAAAAAATTCTGAAATTTACCGTTAATTTATTTTAAACAATTGAATTAATACCATCACGTGACATGGTATTATATTAACCGCGGTATTAAAATCGCCATGACCGGGCTGCTGCAGTAAGTACTAAGCCATGGAACTTTCATGTATCAGCAATTTTAAATTTCTTTCGATATTTCCTTCAAATTCCATTATCTCCACGCTGTTCCACCTCTATAAAATGTAAAGTAAACCAATTAGATGAAAAGGAATAGAAATCAGCACCTGCTACACGGTGGAAATAGGTAGAAAGTCCCAGCACGCGCAAATCAATTGCTTTACCTCTCATATATACATTTTCACTAATTTCCTCTCGCGTGAGAATACCGTATACTGCAAAAACCGCCCTCTTTAAATAGTTTAACCCTGTTTTGAATTCCTCTCTTCGATTGGAGGAAGATTGGGAATATTTCTTGGTACAGTAAGCGGTATAGCCGCAGAGACTACTGAGGAATAGTTCAGTTCAGTTCAGTGGTGATCCCAACGCGCCTTTTTGGCTTTGTGGCACCGATTCAGTATAATTTGTTATGTTTTTTTGATAAATACACGCATTATTATTATTATAGTTCGCAGAGAAGGACCAGGGGTCCCAAACTTTTTTGTCCGCGGACCACTAGATTATTTTATGGTTATCCGTGGACCACCATGACTGTGAAGGGAAAATCGTCAAATTCTAGGACCAAGTTCAAGTAGTTTGGGCCAACAATTAGCCTTTTTATTTGATTAAATGTTTAGTACTGATATCGGTTAGATTTTATTGCTATGTGCCAAGACTTACTGTATTTTACCTCTAATTTCAAATAACTCAGCTGTTTTATTTTCTTATTTCTTACTTTGCTCCGTGGACCACCTGATGGATGTCTGCGGACCAGCCGTGGTGCATGGACCACAGTTTGGGAACCCCTGAACTAGACTATGAAACGGAGATTCGAGACTCGACATAAAAGGAAACTTTCGTGCTGGCCAGGGTCCACCCACCCCCAATACCTTACCTTCATCGGTACCGGAAAAACGGGGCCGCCGGTCATGTTGCTGACCACAATATCCCAAACTGTGCAGTGATCAAGAGGGAGAATCCTATATTAGTCCTACACTCCTACGGCCTATATACCCTCATTTGGTAGTCGTGCCACGGTGTTTTTTGCTTTCCTTCTTTCATCCTAGGTTAAGGAAATCTTTGTGATGGTTAAAAAGTTCGATTTCGAGATTTCAATGGATTTACACGTTTGGAGGTGCCAGAAACCCAGAAAAGTGTTTTATACTAAATTAGCTGTCACTGGTTTGTGGGCAAACTACTTCACGGATTTTAATTAAATTTGGCACATAAGACTACAAAAATCTTGGGGCGAATGTTTTTTATTTTGGCCTAAATCCATTTTTTGGGGTTTAAATATTTTCCTTCCATCTCGGATTATTTCATGAAGAAGGCGATATTGTTATTTCCTCACCACATGGCCGAAGCATGTTAGTTTCCGTTCCTTAACCGTCAGCAGTAACTCGGCTTCCGTATCTATTTACTTCAGGACATCGGCATTAGGGACACGTTAACTATCCAGGATAAATATGCCTTACATACGCCTGAAGTATACGGTACATTACAAAATCCCCCCCCCCCCCCAGGCTTTTACTGGGAGTAATGGGACCACATAGCAAACGTAGGGGGCTGTTACTAAGAAAGCAAGACAGTTTTATAACGCAATTTCGCTGATTTTACGAGGTTACCCTATAGAGTCAGGGGAGGGGGGCCCTTTTTTCAATTTACACTCCGACGACTAGAAGGGGGTTGCAGTTTTTGTGTTGAAAATAAGACATTTGCATAACTACGTTGTGACTTTCACTACCAATCTCCATTAATGTCCCTATTCACAGGCTTTACAATCCATTGACACGAGCCAAAAAAATGTAGTTGTAAATCGACAAATACGCTTTTCCATGGACTAGTGTTTCTCAAATTCTCACATAAAATTAAGGGTTTCTTACTTTTTTTACTGTCTTACTGGACTGGACATAAAAAAATATATATAGGTATATATACTGTATATATATACTGAACCTAATTATTTATTGGGAAAGCAACCTGTTCAGGTTTGTTACAGTAGTTGCCACCCAAAACATACCTGAAGTAAGAAAGCATCAATAGAAAAGTTCTACAGAAGAATTATTTTTTTAGTAATTTTTCATGAGTTGATTTTTTTTATTTTTTTTTTTGCCAAACTATGAAGGGGCAGGCAATGTACTGGGTATTGTTTCCATTAATAAGGACTACAATTTATGAGAATATGAAGAAAATCGTTACAACCGTTTATTAACAGGCTTTTTCGAGTTTTTGGAGGGTATAACGCATCAAAATTGAGTATGCCCAACGT
The DNA here is from genome assembly GCA_963971405.1 of Psococerastis gibbosa. Taxonomy (NCBI): domain Eukaryota; kingdom Metazoa; phylum Arthropoda; class Insecta; order Psocodea; family Psocidae; genus Psococerastis; species Psococerastis gibbosa. The sequence continues at coordinate 6,824,957 of OZ020490.1, read as the reverse complement.
AAATAAAAAATGGTCCCGAGATAATATCATATTATGATTTTTGTGAGCCTCCATGCCAAATTTCATCAAAACCCACTGGGTAGTTTGCCCACAGAATAGACGGACACACATTTAGCAAAAAAACACTTTTTGGGGTTACTCAAAACGTGTAAATCCACTACTAATATCGTTTATACTGTACATATCGTACTGACGTATAAATAGAAATACAAAAATTGAAAAAGTTCAAATCAATAATCATAACCCAGGAGCTACGACCTTGGAAGGAAAGTTGTGGACACTTAAACGACAGCGGTATACCAGTGGTCTCCAACCAGGGACAGTTTGCGGACCACTCAGGCCGACAATATGCTGCTGTGGTCCACCCCTTAAATCTATTGTTATTATTACTATTTTGTCCCAAATAAGCTCGGAGATGCGGGATGGTATTATTATGTATTGTATTTTTGCTTTCCAATTTATACGTAGTATAAGGAAAGCTTTGTGATGGTCAAAATTTTCGATTCCGAGATTTCAACGGATTTACACGTTTTGAGGTACCAGGAACCCAAAAAAGTGTTTTTTTACGAAATGTCTGTCTGTCTGTTCATCGATTTCCGGGCAAACTACTCGGCCGATTTTGATGAAATTTTGCATGCAGGTTCACAAAAATTATACCTCGAGACTACTGTTTTTTTTTTGGGCAACTCAATTTGGGGGGGGGGGGGTTATTCTCAAAAAACTAAAAAAATCCGTCTAAAAAAATTATTTCTCAAAAACGGGTCCAACGATTTCTTTTAAATTCACATATATTCTAGTCGTTATTAATGTTAACAAAATGCGGGGGTCGCTTGCCCCCTGATAGTTTGCTTCTGGGGTAAAATAAATAAAAATGACTAAAGTATAGTGAAAAATGACTAAAAAATAATTTTTCTGCGAAACCTTTCTATCGACGATTTCTACTTTCAGGTATGTTTTAGGTGTTAAATTGAGTAACGAAACCGGACAGGTTGCTTTCCCAAAAAACTATTTCGTTTTGTGAAAAAAAAAAATGTTTTTGAAAAAATGAAACTTCACGCTCAAATGAATTGCGCGCCCTGCCATTATTGCTGTGAGGTAATGTAATGTCTGACCTATCTAGAATTTACCTCACCTCCAGTGACGTCAGATGTCCGAAACGTAACTATAGGAAAATTATTTACCATGAAATTACTCATTTTCTCCATCTACTAATTGATAAATTGGAAAGCATGTTCGAGTAAACTCGGACCGGTTCTTGAAATATATGCTCCTTGTCCACGGAATACTAGACAAGGAAAAGAAAGAAAGAATTCGAAGGCTTTCAAGGATATCTCTGCTTAGCTTACAGTATGATTTTAATGTACGACGAGGTTTATGTGAAACTTGAGCAACATGTTTTTTTACAATTCGTTGTATTCTCGACTTTATGTTGTTGCAACTCTTAATTAAGTCACTGCAGGCATTCTCGTGGACCACCAGTTGGGAACCACTGGCGGTATACGAACCCGTGTCTTCCATATCACGCGAGCGGCAAAATTAAAGGAGAAAGTAAAGGCAAATAAATCAGAAACGCGATAGCGTCATCACCTCCATCTCTATCGCTTATCAGTTGATTCCAGAGATTGATTGGGCCCGATATAAATGATAAAAAATTCACACTTTTTATTTATACATTGAATCGAGGTGTAGCTTCCTTAATGTGCTGGTAAGTTTTAAGTTTTATAATCCTTAAGTTTTATAATACTTGAGTGTAAATTGGAAATTGGCAGCCCAAAATTAAATACTTCCTATTTTTTATTTACCATTGGCGTGAATTGCCAAAATACATGGAGGGTGTTAGGACCCCATGCTGTGTACCTTGCGCCTACTTGTCAAAATAAGGGGGGGGGGGATGGGTGGAGGCTTAGTACCCCAACATACCCCAAGATATTATTATTATTAATTTTTTTTAAATACTGGGCGCTTTTGAGATTCCGCGCTCATGTTGTTGTCAGACTCAAACCCTCCTCAGAGTGTTCCGAAGAAGGGGGTTGACATTAGGCGACCATTCCACCGACCGGCTAGGGCTATTTACAAAAACGGTGACGTGGTAGCAGACATTCAAGACTTAGGTGGCGTTTACACCGACCTCGCATTGCAAAATGCAAATGACATTGACGGAAATTAGAATTTTTCTTTTTATAGAAATCTATTAAAATGTTTGTACTTAACATATCCCATGACGCCATTTTTTAATTTTAGTTTGTTTGTTTGTAATTTTCCTGTCTGATCATTGATCAATTTTAACTATAGCATAGAGGGAAAAAAACTTTTCCGTCAATTCTGCAATGCGAGGTCGGTGGAAACCCCGCCTAAGTCTTGAATGTCTGCTACCACGTCACTGTTTTTGTAAATAGCCCTAGCCGGTCGATGGAATGGGCGCCTAAGAAATATTATTGCATTGTCTATGATTGCAGTCCAGATTCAAAAATAAACAATGACAACTAAAAAACAGTCCGATAATCCGAAATTGATGTCAACATTAAAATAGTCAAATTTTTGCGGTAACTCGATTTTTTTTATATTATTGTTATGCTCTGCGAAAACAAACTTTGGGATTTTTAATTATTCGTTTATATATTAAGTTTATTCAATCAATTTGTTTCCTAGAAAATCCTGGGGGGGGGGCTTGATTAGTACTTGGGGGTGGCTATAGGCCACCCCTTCTCACTCCCTCCCACCAGATCCCCTACTTCCGCCAATGTTAATTAACTAATCAAGTTATTAAAGAATTGGTTCATTTAAGTTGTAGAAGACTACTTCATGCTTCATATATATATATATTTTTTTTTTTTTAATTTTAGCACCCAACAATTTTTTAGAGGAAGCTACAGTATCAAAACTTAAAATTCGCTACTATACAATGCAAGTCTTCAACAACTTAAATGAGTCAAATCTTTAATAACTTGTTAAATTAATTAAATAAAAAATAAGAAGCATTACATTTTGGACTGTCAATTAATTTACTTTTATTTTAATTTCCACACTTTTATTAAGAACAAATTGCCATAGCTTTTGGATCTAATTATAGGTAAGTATATTGAAGAAAAGAAAACACACATAAGTCCCGCCATAGTTTAGTTTTAAAAATTGTACCTGCACAGATAAATATCTAGGCAATATTGCCTGACAATGCCTCCAAACACAGGGACATACTGTTGTACAGTATTCTACAATAGTTTTCTTTAGAAGATAAACATCTAATCCCGCCAAAGTTTAGTTTTAAAAATTGTACCTGCACAGATAAATATCTAGGCAATGTTGCCTGACAATGCCTCCAAGCACAGGGACATACTGTTGTACAGTATTCTACAATAGTTTTCTTAAACATCTATACCCGCCAAAGTTTAGTTTTAAAAATTGTACCTGCACAGATAAATATCTAGGCAATATTGCCTGACAATGCCTCCAAACACAGGGACATACTGTTGTACAGTATTCTACAATCGTTTTCTTTACAAGATAAACATCTATACCCGCCAAAGTTTAGTTTTAAAAATTGTACCTGCACAGATAAATATCTAGGCAATATTGCCTGACAATGCCTCCAAACACAGGGACATACTGTTGTACAGTATTCTACAATCGTTTTCTTTACAAGATAAACATCTAGTCCCGCCAAAGTTTAGTTTTTAAAATTGTACCTGCACAGATAAATATCTAGGCAATATTGCCTGACAATGCCTCCAAACACAGGGACATACTGTTGTACAGTATTCTACAATAGTTTTCTTTAGAAGATAAACATCTAGTCCCGCCAAAGTTTAGTTTTAAAAATTGTACCTGCACTGATAAATATCTAGGCAATATTGCCTGACAATGCCTCCAAACACAGGGACATACTGCTGTACAGTATTCTACAATAGTTTTCTTTAGAAGATAAACATCTAATCCCGCCAAAGTTTAGTTTTAAAAATTGTACCTGCACAGATAAATATCTAGGCAATGTTGCCTGACAATGCCTCCAAACACAGGGACATACTGTTGTACAGTATTCTACAATAGTTTTCTTTAGAAGATAAACATCTAGTCCCGCCAAAGTTTAGTTTTAAAAATTGCACCTGCACAGATAAATATCTAGGCAATGTTGCCTGACAATGCCTCCAAACACAGGGACATACTGTTGTACAGTATTCTACAATAGTTTTCTTTAGAAGATAAACATCTAGTCCCGCCAAAGTTTAGTTTTAAAAATTGTACCTGCACTGATAAATATCTAGGCAATATTGCCTGACAATGCCTCCAAACACAGGGACATACTGCTGTACAGTATTCTACAATAGTTTTCTTTAGAAGATAAACATCTAATCCCGCCAAAGTTTAGTTTTAAAAATTGTACCTGCACAGATAAATATCTAGGCAATGTTGCCTGACAATGCCTCCAAACACAGGGACATACTGTTGTACAGTATTCTACAATAGTTTTCTTTAGAAGATAAACATCTAGTCCCGCCAAAGTTTAGTTTTAAAAATTGCACCTGCACAGATAAATATCTAGGCAATGTTGCCTGACAATGCCTCCAAACACAGGGACATACTGTTGTACAGTATTCTACAATAGTTTTCTTTAGAAGATAAACATCTAGTCCCGCCAAAGTTTAGTTTTAAAAATTGTACCTGCACTGATAAATATCTAGGCAATATTGCCTGACAATGCCTCCAAACACAGGGACATACTGCTGTACAGTATTCTACAATAGTTTTCTTTAGAAGATAAACATCTAATCCCGCCAAAGTTTAGTTTTAAAAATTGTACCTGCACAGATAAATATCTAGGCAATGTTGCCTGACAATGCCTCCAAACACAAGGACATACAGTTGTACAGTATTCTACAAGGTTTTCTTTAGAAGATAAACGTCAAGCTAGAGCTGGACAGCGGTCCTTTCCAACAGTCAAACTTTACTTATAGTTTTGCATAACAAAATATATATAACAATTGCATAATCTCGGCCTATTTATTATGCATGTTTCAGAAAAATTATTAAACAAAATGTTGGCCACGAGATTATTTGGATAAGATGCAGCCAAGCAGATGCCATTTCCAGTCATTGCTCTCACAACTATACCACCTGCAAGATCCATACACAACGCAGCTGCCACAACAATCCAAGTCAACTCGTACTATACTCATGTAAACTGCAATCTCTAACCGTTTTAGATAAGAGAAACATTTAAATTTAAAAATGACAGCAATCACCGCTATATTTTTTGTGTTAACAATCATAGGATTTCTGGGATTAGAAGTTGCCGGTAGTGCAATCAATAAATATGAGATACCAGACCTAATACGTGTTGCCACCATTTGCAAAAGCTCTCTTAGTGCAATAACGACCGTCAAAAAGCTGGTGTATATTGGTTCATCTGAGATATCTATGAGTTGTCTATTTTCGTATGATCCAGAAACACTCCACACCAAAACTATTTTCTGCCGAAAAGAACGACTAACCATATTAAACGCTTTAATTTCCTATAACAATAATGTCTATACTGCTTGGCAAGATGGTGTGCTTTTTGAATATGAGACTGTTACAGGGGAAATAAACCAGGTTGCTCATGTAAAAAATGCCATAATGGGGTTGGCAGTTTTTAATAATGTTATATATTTTTCGACGTATAACCACGTTTATAAATACAATCCATTATTAGAACAACAAAAATTAACACTTAGCGTCGTTCATGACCATCTTCTCAAAATGACTACAGCTAATAGTAAAATTTATATGTCTAGAAACAATCTTGATATTAGTGAATATGATCCAATTAGTGAAAATTATAGAATAGTATTTGGTGGGCCAGAGGCTTTGAAAAATTCATCTAGAAGATTGTATGGTGATCCTGCAGCTACTGACACAGAGATATTAGCATTCAATAATATAATTTACTATGGTTCTCGAGTTACGGATGATTTCGGACTATACGAATGCGATCCGGTGGAAGGTCAATACAAGAAAGTTGTTAAAGAGGAAATTGGTGAATACATAACGGGTTTGACGATTTTTTGGGATGAAGTTTATTATGTAAATACAGCAGGACTGCTAAAAGCTTACAACCCTAAAACGGGCAATCATAGAACGGTTGCTTCCAGTAGCGATGATGATGATTTTTTAATGTCAATAACTGTTCTTCACGAGAGACTGTACATTACTTCAAATAGGGGAAATTTATATGAATACTCTGAAGAATCAGATCTTCAACATATCATCCAAACAGACGACGTGACATATCACAATTTTTCAGAAAATGCAATTCTAAATGAAATTCAGTTTCTTAATCCCAATTTAAAAATTTCTAACGTAGAAATTAGTAGTTTCACAAACAACACGGCTATATTAAGAGCGAAGAACAATATAAACACGTATTTTGGCCATAAGAAAGTGACGTTGACTACTTTGAATAAAAGACAAAAGTTCATAAATTTATATGAGCTGATTAAAAAGGGCATATTTTTTATTTTTAAGGATTTAGACCCAGACAATATGGCTAGAGAGATTTCAAATATCAGTTTATCATCTCTGATTTATTCAAACATTATAGCTACTAAAGACATTGATCCAGTTTACAATGCGGACACCAGAAGCATATGCTTTGGAACAACCGTTCTTTATAATGATTTACCAAAAAAGCAAAATATGAAAACGCCTTATTGTAAATACACTAAAGAAACAACAGTGTCTAGCGAAATCACTACAGGCCTAAGTACTGAGAAAAGTAAATCTACAAGTTCTGATATGAAACATAACTGGAATGCAGAGTTTAGCGCTACAGCTGGGATATGGCCATTTTCGGAAGTAACAGCTACAGTTGGGGGCGGCGGAGAATATGGTTCATCTGAATCAAAAACTTTCAGTGACAAATTCGAGTTAACTGATAGTAAAGTAAGAGAATATAAAGAAGTATCAGAAGTTGAATTACCCTCACAAGACATTGAAGTGAAATCAAAGACAAGAATTAAAGTAGCTGCAGTGCTAGATGAAGTATGGGCACAGGTTACATTAAATTTGAAACAAGACATTGTGGGTGATGTGTCAGCGGTAGTTGTAAAATTTTCTGGGGAAACTGTGCTTTTTAAAGAGTCCATTGCGGATATAATGTCGAGTTTGAGGAATAATTCATTGTTGCCAGAAGAAATTTCTATTAATGACGAAGAAAGTGTTACTTTCAATGGCAAAGCTGACAGGTCTTTGAGGAGGGGATATCATGCGAATATTTATTTCAGTGAGCTACTAAATGACACGACTTTATCCGGTTGTTCTTTTGCAACGCATTTATCATATGATTTGATTTTGACTTCATTTTCATATTTATGCACAATTGTTCTTAGTTTTGTTAGCCTTTAGTTATTAATAATTGCATATTGGCATACAGCAGGCTATTCCATTGTAAAAATAAAAACATTGCAATGTAAGATTTGCACTTTATTGGACTTTAAGGTCGGTTTGTAAATACATGATTTATTTAATTTAAGAGTCACTTGCACGAATAGTCATTTACAATTTATTAGACTTTATATTCTGAGCTACGTCCTACTTTATGTAATTATTCTGTAGATTCTGTGTTTTAAATTTTACACATAAAATCATTTTTCGGCTACTTAACAATCATTCAATCAATCAATCATCAAGATTGACGATCATCCTGGCAATTCAGACCTTGAAATGAAATGTATTGTGACTGTTGCTCTGATAAGGGAAGCCATGCTCTTGTCAAAACCACTGCCGGAGGTTGTTCTACCGGGAGCCCAGAGTCCCTCTATCTTCCCATGGATTATAACATGCACGAATAATATCGCCTATATCTGTCATTCCTCATCACATGGCCCAAATATGTTAGTTTCCGTTTCATAGCAGTCAGCAGCAACTTGGCTTCTGCATCCATTCACCTTAGGACCTCAGCATTAGGGACACGATCCCTCCAATCAAGATTTGCGCAACATTCGTACGTGCTACCACATTCAAATGCACTGATTGTGTTCCCCATAGCTTAACGGTCCCCTATCTGTTCAATTTCGCGCCTTCATCCTCACCACGAGGAGGTACAGATTAGAGAATTTCGCATCTTTGTCTCTGAGATCATAAGGCATTACGCAGAAGCTCAGCTACTGTAGAATATTCCTAACTGAGACTTATCAGTGGTGGATGCCACCCCAAACATAACCCAACCTACCTAAAATTGTATCAAAACTGCGACACAAGCCCGCCAGCTAAAAAAATCTACTACTATGAAGCCAAGTCAAAAGTGTCAACCCCCCATAACAAGCGCTTTCTGATTATATTTCCGTGGAAAAGGGTTGTAGAAAACCTCATCCGGAAAATACAACACAGATTCCCCGCTCAAAAATGTTCAAATCTGCGACACAAGTCACAAGCCGGAAATAAGATTTCTGAGTCAAACGACCAAATCAGAAGAGCGACATTCTCCGCAAAAGTGTCGCAAAAAATTAGCACGCTGTAGAAAAAAAAACAAGTTATTTCGGAAAACCCTCTGCATTTTCTCGTACTCCGCGATGGTTTTGGGAAGGAGAAAATTTCCCTTTAAGGCGCGTATTATGAAAGAATTTTTACATTTTTATGGGGTTCTTTAGCGGCGTATAATATTATATTGTATTCTTATACTGAGGGGGATGAGCGAAACGGATTTTTAGCTGGGGAGGTTTCTAGATTTTTTTTTATAGAAAGTGGTCTGTCTTGGGTTGAGTTTTCTTTTACACATTTTTCACGACATAATGTAGCATGTCTCATAAAGGCGGGGATATTAAGGTGTTTGTTGGGCCTGTTGGCGTTTGGTCGTATAAGTTAACCCGTAGATTTAAGTTTTAGACTATAGGTTTGGGAGGGTTAATAGACTCACCATCGCTTGAAAAGTATCTTTGATAGTGTTGAAGGGTTGAGGTTCCCAACCGAAATTTGCTCGACAAGTATTTGCCATGAAACTATTGGTACTTATATAATCTACCTCGGCAATTACTTTTTCTTATACGTCGCCTTTGTCCCCAAGAAGGTCGGCGGCACGGCAGCAGCATACCCGGACGACTCTGTTGAGAGCGTCTCACTCGTTCCGGTTCTTTATATAAGGCGCGGTTTCCACCGACCTCTAAGTGCAAAATACACATACGGTGACGTGGTAGCAGATATCATTAATAAAGGCGGGGCTTCCACCGACTTCAAATTGCAGAATGCAAATGACATTGACGGAAATTTGAATTTTTCTTTATATAGTAATCTATTAAAATGTTTGTACTTAACATATCCCATGACGCCATTTTTTAATTTTAGTTTGTTTGTTTGTGATTTTACTCTATGATCATTGATCAATTTTAACTATGGCACAGAGTAAAACAAAAATTTCCGTCAATGTCATTTGCATTCTGCAATGAGAGGTCGGTGGAAACCCCGCCTTTATTAATGATATCTGCTACCACGTCACCGTATGTGTATTTTGAACTTAGAGGTCGGTGGAAACTGGAAACAAACATATTGGAATCCACCGCTATATCTGCTTCAAAACCCAATAGTCTAGTATATTTTACAAATTGAAATGACTAATTTTCTATATTAACATTTAATAATACATTGGATTTACTTGACGTAATAATACCAGTCAAAGGCACATTGCATAATTGAATGAATGCAGGCAGCTCTTTGGCAGAGGGACCAAATAGGGTTTCCTACATAAAATGGAACTATGTAAATACAGACTTTAAATAGATTGAATGCATTGCTACTCTTTATTTGCTACATATATGGATAATTGGGCTTGATGACAATACTACTTTGAGCATTTCAGCATTGTAGAGTTATATATAACTTATATAATTATATTTCGCTACTTGATTTGCCAACTGTAGACTATCAACTGCAAAAATTCCATTTTTTTATTACATCAATACATTTCATTTCTCCCCCTCTTTTTTACGTCTAATCGCCGTATCTGCGAGCCTGTAAAAAAATTGAAAATTTCTTGGCTGTAGTGTAGTCATCATATATTTACATAGATTAAAACTGCAGGGGAAAAAAAATGACGAAGACTCTCCTTAAACATTGGTATTTTGCAGTTAGAACAAGAGCGATTTACAATCTCACCTATATTATTTCGTTAAAATCGCTTTATATGGGTGGTTTAGTATCGAAATCCTGCGTGCACCGAACCTCACATATGGGGTATCTGCACTTCCATTAGAAACCCAGGAATACTCAAATAAACGCAAAAGGTTATTATTAATATTAATATGCGGGGGAAATTCAAATTATTAAATTTTCAGAATGCTTGGAAATTGTTGCATTGTTTAATAATTGAAGGAAATACTAATAAAAATTAAAATTTACAGGTAGAATTTTGAAATATAATAAGAATTTTAATTAACGTGTCTACATCTAAGAGAGAAAAAATTGAAAACTCACCAAAAATAATATTTTAACAGTTTGAATTTCCCGAGCAGCTTGCACTCATTTGTTTAAACCAATATTGAATAAAATCCAGTATTATAATAATCATGAATCGCTATGATCGGGCTGCTGGGACCTCAAAACGTGTAAATCCCCTGAAATCCCGAAATCGAAAATTTCGACTATCACAAAGATACTACGATTACTACGTACAAATAGAAAAGCAATATTATTACACCATTTCCATGAACTTTTACAATAGACTTACCGATATCTGAAGATCCGCCCCATGTCCCCTGTTGCGCCTGCCTGGAGAGTTTGGTAATGGCATCTACGTAAAGACGGGAAGCTGCCGCCGCCCCTGCAAAGCAATAACAAAAATTAAATAATGTTTTTAAAGTAGATAAGGGAACCAAGTTACTAGGAACCCGGTAGGGCGTCTACGTTAACAAAAAAATGGTAACATTGCTTGGTAGGATCTTTGGAGTTATGAACAAACTCAATGAACCTGATCCATTTCCACTGAGCCATCCTTCAGGGTAGCTACCTTGGGTCTGTGCTGTAGGGTGAATTGTTGTTTTATATAGGTAGTTTTAGTTTTAGTTATTTATTTCTTGTATTTTTAAATGCCTTTGTGTGGATTTTTTTGGTTACGTGTACTGTATCATTGTAAATGTCATCGTTGTAGACCTGATATGTTGATGGCTCAAATAAAGGCTATTTATTTACATTTATTTATTTACAACACTTATGAAAAATACACGAATTAAATGAATTACAATTATGGATGGGACGCTTTGCTTATTATCGTTAACACGACTGGGGCGGTTAAATAATAAATAAATAAATATATACTGTATATATATATATATAAATATATAGTATTTCTGTTAAATTATACAGTCAAGTAATCAAGATGTACGGTAATCGACAAGAAAGTATAAAGAAAAATCCTCAAAATATTGTCAAAATCAGGTAGTTCGGTCATTGTCATTGTGTGCTAGTGACTCAGTGATTGACCTCTTCAGTCGCCTCTGTAGGTTAGTACCCGTGTTGAGTAGCGACACGTCTCCGATCGCACGGCGTGTAAAGACTCGCAGAAGGGCAAGCACGTTACCACCTGGCAATCGAAGTCGATTAATTCTAGCGTACATCAGAAGTCTGCTCGACCGGTTTACACCTGATGATAGATACGCAATAGGAAGAAAGTGCAAGAGGGTAAAAGACTGGGAAAGGGCGGCATCTATTGTTTCGAGAATCCCTAAAATTGGTTGATAATCTCTGTTCGGGCAATTTGTGTCTGGTGGAATAGGCACTGGGCATAGACGAGCAATAGAAAGGCAGTGCAAGAGGGTAAAAAAACCGGGGAAGGAGTGCTTATATTTTTTCGATGATCTCAAAAATTAATGGATAATCTTTGTTTGGTTAATTTGTGCCTGATGGAATAGGTATTATTAGGCATAGACGAGCAATAGAAGGGCAGCGCAAGAGGGTCTAAAAACTGGGGAAGGGGTGCATATACATATTTTTTCGATGATCCCTAAAATTAATTGATAATCTATGTTAATTTGTGCCTGATGGAATAGGTATTGTCAGAGCCTTAGCTCCAACTTACTCATATTTTCACCATTCAGTATCCTGATTCTGGCTACGCCACTGCCGTTACATTTGGCTAGCTCAGTGCTGCATAAGCGACACTAGGCTTTCCTTAGAAGGGGGGTGCAGCCGCAGCCATCTGGCCCGATGTCAGACCAGCAATCGAATGAAGGCGTGAAAAGGCAAGGGGGTAAAAAATGGAAAGGTGCATCTCTTTCTTCGAAGGTCTCTAAAATAGTTATAGAGTGAAAGCCGAAAAAAACAATACGGTAAATAAAACACGGGAAACGTGCCCATCTATACCTGAATGTTGGATAGTCTCTAAAGGAGGTTCAACATAAGTTGACCAATCAGCAACGGTGTTGACGTGAAATAGAAAGAAAACCTAACAAAAAGCAACAGGGTAAAAAACAGTCCATCTCTTTTTTGGAGGGTCTCTACGAGAAGTGATGGGTTAGAAGGAGGGAAATGCCTCAATTCCGCCAGTCATAATTCAATTAAGTGGCACGTCTCTTGAGAGTGAAGTACCTCGTATGTCACCAATTTGATCTGCGACCCCTGTGAAGGGTAACCTCATTACAATTTAAAATGTCTACCCGCGCAAATGACTACTAACAAGGGTCAAATTTGGAAGAGCGCGGGAAATTTTAAATTTTCTGTTTACTGAAGAGTTGTTTTTATAGAAGGTCCTGCTGCGGATAGTGGTGTATTAATTGAGAAATTATCTGGTTTACTTGACATAGTTTACATCTTTACAAAAGCAATATTTTAAGGGTCAAGTGGAGATGAATCAAGGCCGAACCCAACTTATGTTTTTGCAAGTTGACCAGAAGTAGCCAATGAACAAAGAACCTGCTTAAATAAATAAACAAATAAATAAATACACTGTATATGTCTGTTAAATTATACATTACAAGTATTCAACAAGTAATTGATAAAAAAGTATAATGTAAAATCGTCAAAATCAGGTAGTTCTGTCATTGTGCTAGTGCTTCAGTGACAGTGTAAAATGCTTTCTCCAAGAGATGGCCTTTAAGCAATTTAGGGAAGTTAGTAGCATTTCTCGCCGCTCTCAGATCAATCAGAAGTTTCTTTTCAGGTAGGCGAGAACTTGTAGAATAGGATCCAGTCGCTCACACTAGGCTGTGCGTGGCGCTGGCCTTACAAGGTCTCCCCGTTGCCTCGTGTTGTAGGTGTGGGTGTCCCCGTTTTGTTTAAATTTTCCCCACACCAGCTTTAAATTTTTCCGCCCAAAAGCTAATTGAAACCGCCCCCGGGTGATTAGAAAGTTTCGTAAGTTTTGATTACATAGACAAAAACATACTGTATATTGCCATTACCCCTAACAGGGACATCCGCGGGGGATTTTTTTGTGTGGAAAATATAGGCGTGAAATAAAGGGACTCGACATTTGAAAATTAACATTTTCCAGACGAAGTCTCATTCATATTAAGGGTGGCAGGGGGCACTGCGCACTGGGGGTCTCCCCGCGGAAACTTCTTGAAAATATATAATAATAATAATAATAATTGGTTTCTATAATAAATAGTAATAAATAAATAAATATTGACTTTTTTGTTCTATTACAAAGCCAACCTAGCGGAGGTAGGGCTATAAAGTTTTTACAGACGAAGACTTACTCATGCCATGTTATAATAGGTAATTATTATTATAAATTAAATCATATCTATTATTAATACAGTAATTACATTAATTTAATGCCACTGTTATATATACCATATATACAATATAATAGTCTTCTACAACTTAAATGAGCTAAATCGCTTATATATTGCTTCGTTAAATAAATAAAAAATAAGAAATCTGTAAAAACAAAGGATTATTGAGTACATATTTCTTCCGGAACGTACACTCTTAATTAATGAAAATGTGTAGGCCCTACGGTATCTAGCTACCGTAGCACGGGGCCATACTTGCCGAGATAATATAAGCTTAATTATAACGTCATACAAAAAAATATTACATTAGAAATACTAAAAACGGTACCAGGGGTTCCCATTCTTTTTTGTCCGTGGACCATTAGATTATTTTATGAATTACCGTGGGCCACTAGATTATTTTAAGTTTCCCGTGGACCACCATGGCTGTGACAGGAATATCGACAAATTCTAGGACCAAGATCAAGTAGTTTGTGCCTACAATTGGCCTACGTGCTAATATTTAATTAAATGTTTGGGACGGACATCGGTTAGATTTTATAGTTCAGAGCCAAACTTACTGCATTTTACTTCTAATTTCCATTAACTCAACTGTTTTATTTTCTTAATTCTTAATTTACTCTGTGGACCACCTGATATATGACTGTGGACCACCGGTGGTCCATGGACCACAGTTTGGGAACCCCTGCTTTAAACTAATAAATGAGTAACCGATAATTTCCATAAGCGCGCGGCTACGTGCGGAGATTTTCCATCTGCTTTAAATTATTAAAATGCATCTACCGTAGCGCGGGGCTTTACTGCCCCATGATATATCAATATTGAAACGTGCTACGATATCATTATAAATAAGAAATACCAATTGAAACAGAAGCTCTTAAAATAATAAATGAGTAAACGACAATTCCCATATAAGCGCGCGGCAGAGATTTTCCTCACCTGCGTTAATTAATTAAAATGTATAGGGCCGACGGTATCTACCGTAACGCGGGGTCGTATTGACACGGAAGTAATCCCGCGCCGGCTTTCACACCGTTTGTTATCCAGCAGCATTAGATATGCCATTGTTCCCCAGTTAACCCTACTGTTTCAATTTCAACGCCTTGCTGATTTCCTTTTCAGTAGTGAAAATTTTGGCTGTGGTTTTCGCTTGTAACGCGAGAGACTCGTTATGCGTAGCTATTAAGAGGATGGTGTCAGTTGGTTCGTGTGGATGTACTGCTTTCTTTAGAGCGAAGATATTTGCCAAAAATATTTTTATTTTTTTTCATAAATACATCATCGTTCATGCATTAAGCAAACCTGTCAGCCTAGCGGGGGTTTATTAACCATTGGCGTAAATAGGGGGGTCCTGTTGACTGACAGATTGGACCTCCTGATTACAGTGGATTCCGAACCACTTGGGGAACATAGTAAAGTCACACAATTAATACGGAGGTGACCAGGACTCGACACGCACGGAGAACTGACTGGTATAGTCTCAGCACGTTATCATGTCCCACCATGTTCCCCTGCCAACGCTGTGTACACTACCAAGTTGGCCGCAGTTTGAAACAGGCTCTGTTCCGATGGAATCAACTTGGTATGGCCGCCGGCATATACTATATATTATTGTTATTATTTATGATATTGTAAACATTAACGGTTTTCAAATTAACAAAACTAGATAGCAAAATTGGTTACTAACTGTAAATTTCAGGAAAATGTATGTAAAGATATTATACACGTATGCATGGATCTGCACTTTTCAATTTATGATGTGAATGAGAATTATTTTCTAACCATCAAGACTGCTTGCGATTATAAAAAAAGCAGCAAGCAGAACGGTCGCTGCAGTATTTTTTTTTCAATATAATTTTCTGAAAATGCTGAGGCGGAACTGAAGAGCATTTATACAGGTTACTGAACCGTCTCTTTTAGTTGAATAAATGCTAGGGTGTATTTTTGCTTCTTTCTTCGCAGAACCTTTTTAATATTAATTATTTATTTTGCCTTTGACCGGACAGCTACAGATCATTTACAATGCTCAGTTCCTTCATCTTCTATGGAAGACGGCTGATCTTCATTGCAATTCGGGCATGGAGATCGCTGCTCTGATGAGGGCCAAAACACCACTGCGTCCGGTTTTTCAACCATTATGTTCTTCTTCTTCCATTGGATTATAACATGGAGAAGGCTCAATTTCGCAAGAGTGTACATCCCGTAGGAAATTGGCAGCACGAAATTTAATACTTCTAATTTTTTATTCAATTAACTAAGCAAGTCATTAAAGATTTGGCCCAAATCAGTTGTAGAAGACTATTGCATGCATTATAATAAAATAGGGTATTTTTCATTTTAATGAAAGTTATAATAATTTATAAACAATATTATTTTACGTATAATAGATAGGCCTACCATGAAAAAACTACAAAAACAAAATTCACACGATTAATTCAGATGTGACTAGGACTCCACACTCACTTACGGTAGACTGAGACTTATAGCTTAGTCTCAGCACGTTATCATGTCCCACCTTATACCCATGCCAACTTGACTTAACTTTAGGCGCAATCAGCCCAGGGGGACTTTAGGCCGCTCTGACGATTTCCCTCCATCTCTGTCGATCCTCAGCAGCCGCTGTCCAATCTGCTGCCTCGACGCCAACTCGAAGGAGGTCCTCCTTGAACTGGTCCGCCCATCCTCGCCTAGGTCTTCCTCTTGGTCTTCTTCCGCGGGGGATTGCTTCCCACACGGCTTTTGGGAGTCTGTGGTAAGGCATCCGGTGCAAATGTCCTATCCATTGTAGCCTTTTTGCTCTAAGATCGTCAATGACGCCGAGGGCATTGTAGAGCTGATGGATTTCGGCGTTGCATCGGATTCGCCAGACTCCGTTGATGACTGTACCTCCAAAAATCCTGCGGAGCATTTTATTTTCGAAAACCGAAAGCATTCTCCAGTCCCGATCAGTCAATGTCCATGATTCGGCGCCATATAGAAGTACAGGTTTCACTAGAGTTTTGTATAACCGTATTTTTGTGGACGATGCCAACGCTGTGTACAATACCAAGTTTGCTGCAGTTTGTGACAGACTCTGTTTTGGTAGATTCAACTTGATATGACTGTTAGCAATATAAAGACTGAAACAAAATACAATCTCTAAAGCTGGAGTTGTCAATTCCAGCGTGATATGAGCAACAAAACTAAAAAAAAAAGAAACCATGAACGGAAATTCCAGCGTTTTATAGTTTTCAATAAGCTTGGAATATCAACTCCGAGTCGCCTCTGGGGCAGAATATTATTTTTCATAATTCGATATGCACGAAAAAAAAATTAAACGAGCTTTTTCTTAATTTTAGTAGAATATTACGTTGCCATCGCTACGTGGGAGGGGGGGGGGGAGGAGGTACGGCTGGATTCAAAATTAAATTTTGAAATTCATACCGGGAGAGATTATAATATTGTCAGAGTTAAACGATTTTACCGTAATTGCCTCAATCGTGACATAATTTGTCTTTTTAAAAAACGGAAGTTTGAAAAAATTGAATAATGAGGGAAAATCCAGAATTTGAATTTATTTAGCTTATACACTGTATCTTCTTTACAGAGCATTTTAAATGCCGCATGTCAACGACATTCTTTTACATTGACTTATCCTAGGGACATTTCAAGCTAGAAAATTCCCTTTTTGAATTCACATGTAGAATAGAGGGGAATACGTTTTTTCCCATTACTAATGAATATACTATAATTAATCTACAAAGTAGGCAGTAGCTGGTACAAAGTAGCTGGAATCAAAAGAAGATGGCGGCCGAAGAAGGAATTAATGGATTAACTGCAGGAGGACGCAAGAGCTGAAGAGGAAAGCGCAGGACAGACAGGTTCAGGATGACATGCAGGGAGTTGCTGCCAACCAATCGTTGAGACTGTGAACTCAGAAGAAGACATAGTAGCTGAGCTTATGAGTAATGTCTTAAGGTCTCAGAAGCGAGGACAGGAAACCTCCTCGTGGTGAAGAAGGAAGCGGGTAATGATGACTGAAAAGATATGGGACCGAATTCGAGCCGGGATAAGCGAAAAATACAATATTTTCTCGCCTGGGGTTGGGAAACAGTGCCTAAAGGTGGAGGAACTCAATGAAGAGTCAGTGGCATAAGGATGCAGAAGGCAACGGGAAACCACTGCATTAGTAATTACTCCTTGGAGCTACGGCCAGTGAATAGCCTTAGCCTGCTCTGTCACATCGAGCCAGCCTGCGCGGTCCTGCACTCTCCTTCGCCAAGGGTCACCAGATCCTGCTCGCCATCGCCATCGCATCCGGGGTCGTCCCACTCGTCTTCTCCCTTGGGGCACCTTGTGTAAGACTGCTCTTTTTGCCCTATTGTCTTGCATTCGTTCCACGTGCCCTAGCCACCTGATGCGGGCTCTCTTGATTTCGGCTACTATCGGAGGTTCTCGGTATATCTCGTAGAGCTCTTCGTTTCTACGGATTTGATGGATGGATTTTTGAAGGACTTTTTATGGACCCAGGCCCGCTACTTCATAGAAAGTATAAGAAAACCATATTCCTCTATTCACCATGTGCATGCAACATGGGAATTTTTTTCGGGCTTGAAATGACTGCAGTATGCTTAATATAAATACAGGTACATCTACAACTTAGATATCTTACATTTTTTATAATCTTCCCCGTCTTCTTCTTCTTTTTCTTCCTTAGCCAACGCCTAGTAGCATAGTAGAGCCGGGCCAATACCTCCTGCGTCGTAGTTCGGTTTTCTACCTCAATGCCAGTGAAGCTGGGTAGGAGATCGGCATTCCCCTCCCCTTGGAAGCAGAGTAATGATTAATAAAAAATTATATTTCGCCGCGAGGACGACCTCAACTTTTCCTCTTAAGTGGCCAGAAATCGCAGCTTTCATAAAAATTACCGAGAAAATTCAAATAAAAAGAAATCACAAGTGTCAGCTAAAACAAATGTAGCACCAAGAAGAATCATGAAAACTGACAAATCAACGCTTTCAAGCAAGTTTAACTTAAAAATTACCAAGGGGCGCGGAATAAGAAGCAGAGGGAAATGCAAACAGAAAATGTGAAAATTAGAAGACAAAAGTTGCCGCGTCAGACCCAGGCGTTCCTTTTAGCACTTTGCAAGTCTGGAAGGCCTTTGTTTTTCCAGCACTAATTCCATCAAACGCAAAATCGTTTTCATGGGGCAGGGGGGCCTCCGGCTGTGAGGAAAAACACGGTCAGTCAATTTTGGTTTTTGAATGCTTGGGGGGTTAAAATAATTTGATTATTGTCAACACTCAACATCCGCTATCAACCGTTTTGTGATCCCATGATTGGTGTTTTTATAATTGTCTGTAAGTACTTCAGTGCCGGACTTTGCTGTTGGAAATTCGTTTGAGAATGGAGAAATGTTATGTGTTGCCAATGTTTCTATATGGTATGGAGAGATAACCCATGCTATTGAGAACAGAATCAGAGTATTTGAAATGTGCGATATACAGACGAATATTGCGCACGTCTTGGAGAGATCGTGTCCTTAATGCTGAGGTCCTAAGATGAATAAAGACAGAAGCGGAGTAGCTGCTGACTCTAAGAAACAGATAAAGGCATACTTCGACCATGTCACGAGGAACGAAAAGTATCACCTTCTGCATGTAATAATCCTGGGGAAGGACTGAGGGCTCCCAGCTGAAGAAGAACATCCTGGCTGAAGAACCCGCGGCAGTGGTTTGGAAAGAGCACGACTTCCCTTTTCAGAGCAGCAGTCTCCGAGGTCGAAATTGCCATGATGATCGCCAATTTTCGATAGAACAGACATTTAAGGAAATATACATAACTCGACCGTGTTACGAGGAACGAAAAGTATCACCTTCTGCATGTAATAATCCTAGGGAAGGACTGAGGGCCCCCAGCTGAAGAAGAACATCTTGGCTGAAGAACCCGCAGCAGTGGCTTGGCAGGAGCACGACTCCCCTTTTCAGAGCAGCAGTCTCCAAGGTCATGATCGCCAATCTTCGATAGAAGAGGCATTTAAGGAAGAAGTTGCATATGCCAGGCGTAGGCATTAAAATTTTCTTCTGGCCTCTTTTGAGTTAAATATCGTCTGCTCTGGTGAGGGTTAGTTTTAATACCGTATTTAATTTCTATAAATAATTACCCGAGTAAATGCTGCTGCTGTTGACTCAGTTCATAGTTTTTTATACTAGACCATACATTGTTTTCAATTTTAACCTGTCCGTGAATAGAACCACCCGAAAGTTGGAGGAAGTAAGACCACAAGGTAGAAGACCCATCGGCAGACTGAGAACACCCCTTGAGGAAAGAATTGAACAACTCGCCGGAGCAAGAGGGAAAAAAATGGCCAAGCTCAAGGCGTTAGCGTCCGACGGGTCGAGTACAAGAAATGGGTCCAGGGACAGTAGGGACAGTTTTGGTCACTAGGTTCGCTGACGACAAACCGATATCCATATTATTCAAAATGGCCGCCGTTTGCATGTGAAAACTAAGCTCTTAGCATCTAATTAATTCTTTTAATATTTTTTATAATATTTTTACTATGCCTGGACCTTATTTCGCTGCATATAATTTAATATATATATTCTCCATGATTTATAGACAATTATCGCTTTAAAATAATACGTAATTAAAAATCATTTTAAAATAGTATTGAGGCTTATGGAAAAATCAACGCTTTGATATCATTGCAACTGGTGCTGCCATCTACAATTATTCTAATCTACATTTATTATACAAAATGTTTCGGGGAGAATGACAACAAAGGACGTGTTCCAGTAGGAGCTAGAAACCACATACATTATGATACCGAAAAGGCGTGGTTTCCACCGACCTCTAACTGCAAAATACACATACGGTGACGTGGTAGCAGATATCATTAATAAAGGCGGGGTTTCCACCGACTTCAAATTGCAGAATGCAAATGACATTGACGGAAATTTGAATTTTTCTTTATATAGTAATCTATTAAAATGTTTGTACTTAACATATCCCATGAAGCCATTTTTTAATTTTAGTTTGTTTGATTGTGATTTTACTCTATGATCATTGATCAATTTTAACTATGGCAGAGAGTAAAACAAAAATTTCCGTCAATGTCATTTCCATTCTGCAATGAGAGGTCGGTGGAAACCGCGCCAAATGCCTCAAGCTGGGGACGGATTATGGGTACAATTTGAGAAATTATTCCCTTCCGTTGGTACTAGACCTGCGGTTATCTTCCAACTGAACGACAACCTCTTAAAGTGCATAGTCAGCGAATTTCGAGAACTACTATCGATAAAATTGCCGAGCCCAAACCCCCGCGCGGGCAAATGTGGAAGAAAGGGTAGTAAATCACGATACATGTGTCAGCCCTCTTTGTTTCACTTTAAATGAAAAACTGTCGAAGCCTTTTTGCATTCCAACCCCCCCCCCCCTGCCCTCTAACCCCCCCCCCCCCTTCCCCCTGACAGAGAGAAACTCTTGCGCTTTGTAGTAGTCAACCCTTTTTCGCGCGCTTTTTTCATGTCTCACTTAGATTCTTTTTTGCCGGGCTATTTCCATGCGGTTTTCATGAGAGGCAATTTTAGACGTGTCGCAAAGTTGTAATCCTTTTGATTTTTCAATGTTTTTCTACTTTGGTAGTTTATTTTTGATGCATTTTTAATGGAGTGATCTTCAGATGGGGACCTATTTCATAGTGCAAATGTGCCCCCAGTGCACTGCGGTCTTTTGCGTGTCTAATAGAAATTCTATGCACGATAAACAAATTCACAATGTTCGTGTTAAACGGTTATACCTAGTAAAAAAAAATAATAATAATAAAAATTGTCTTACTTTCCATTTATGCGAATTTTGGGTCTCTCGACCCACTCTTACAATTAACCCAAAAATAAATAATGCGAAGAAATTGTAGTACAATGGGCTATGGAAAATTAAGCTGAAAAACAGAATAAAATATTAAAATATCTAACTTTTTTTTAAAGGTTAATCGCATACAAAAAATGAAATGAATGTATCCGATTGACCTCTTCATTCGCCTCTGTAGGTTAATGCCCGTGTTGAGTTACGACACGTCTCAACACGGCGTGTAGAGACTCGCGCAAGTACAAGAACACTACCAACTTGCTATTGAAGTCGATAGTACTCAAAAAGTAAAACAAAAAAGGACACTTACACACCATTCACTCACTAAAACTGACCAAAATCTAGGTTTAATATCCTGTTAAAAACGACACAGTCATTGACGTTAATGCATTAAATGGAGAGTGGCATATGTACAAAGTATACGAAACCCCAGAAATAGATGCAAATACTCAATGGAGTAGACACGGTTCGTTTCTGTAAAAGCATGACTTCACTTGTCATAGATGGCTGGATAAGAAAGAGAGAAAACCGCATGTAGAACAGCATGCACAAAGAAATTTAAGCCGGAAGTTGGCTGCTGCAGAGAGGTCCACGACTCCGCTGGAAGGGCGAAATAGAGGCTGACCTCTGCGATCTGGCAGTCATTTTTTAAGCAGTCTCCAGACTGGTGCATTAACGCATTACATTTTGGTAAAGTCGCAGTGCTTTCCATTAAGTACTCCGTCCACACTACAGTTGCAGTATGGACGTGTGATAGGGGGGTCAGTATCGCTCGCGATGCTCGAAGAAGGTAGTGCTGGCCGATATATACCATTCGGAAGAATAGCCAGAAGCAGTATGTATAATACTCGAACCAATAACCACTCGGTTAAAGCCCGAATCCTTACTACTAGTCAACTACAGTAAAGGAGGTGGTCATTTAGGTGAAATACTGGCATAAAGAGCATGACGCGTGAAATAATGGAAGGGATATAAGGGAGGGGGGGGGGGTTGCGTAGGCCATATCAAGCTCAAACCCACCCCAACCCTTCCCACACACACCCCCCCCCCCCCGTGCGCCCGCTCTTGTATCAAATTCGCCATAAAATTCAAAAGCGTAACCCGTAACCTAAATCTCATTTCCCACGAATTCTCCCGAGAGTACTTAATCAAATTTCAAAAGTGGGCCGATCAACGCAACGGTTCCCTACATGTGTTTAAGGGGTAGTTAGAAATCAGTAATATTTTCTTAATTTAAGAGGGGGCGTTGGGATTCACCAACCCTCTAGCTACTAAGTACTTCCAGAAATTAATTTAATTTTTCGTGTCCAAGCGATTCCAAACCTTAACTTAACGACCAATATATGGGCCACGTCAACGGCAACCTAGTTGCCCTGCCAGAGGTCGTCGACAGTGGCAGAGTTCGCAATTGGGAGTACCCTGGGCAACGTCATGAATTTGGCCCATTCCATTGACCGGCTAGGGCTATTTCCAAAAACGGTGACGTGGTAGCAGACATTCAAGACTTAGGTGGCGTCTCCACCGACCTCGCATTGCAGAATTGACGGAAATGTTTATTTTCCTCTATGCCATAGTTAAAATTGATCAATGATCATACAGTAAAATCACAAACAAACTACAATTAAAAAATGGCTTCATGGGACATGTTAATTACAAACATTTTAATAGATTTCTATAAAAAGAACAAAAAACATTTCCGTCAATGTCATTTGCAATCTGCAATGCGAGGTCGGTGGAAACGCTACCTAAGTCTTGAATGTCTGCTACCACGTCACCGTTGTTGGAAATAGCCCTAGCCGGTCAATGGAATGTGGGCCTAAATCCTTTCACCTCCAAGCGATAAAAGATTACTACTCCCACTACTTTGTTGGACTTTGACGCAAGCTATGGAGTACAGAATCAACGCATATTCTGGAGAGATTTTGTCCCTAATGCTGAATGATGCTGTTGACGGTTAAGAAACTAATATACTTCGGCCATGTGATGAGGAACGAAAAGAATCGCCTTCTGCATGTAATAATGAGTGTAGACATGAGTGCATACGCAATAGTCAGACTTTCGTTACCAAAGCCACATACCCTGCAAAGTTTAATTGCGGACAAACATGGGCCGGTCACAGCAACGTTAAACTTTCTCATCAAGACTGGAGTCAAGGAATAGACGAATACAAGTGAACCATTCCAAACGGAAACTTCAAACAATAACCAATAAGTTAACAACTCCGCACACACACACACCGACCGACTGACAGAAAAAAAACTGAAAAGAGTTCTGTAGGTACTCTTAGAATCAAATGTGAAAACAAAATACACCGTTCTATGCCATTGTTAGGGGACAAATAAAAGATACCAATTTCCTAACCGTTGAGCTCCCCCAATTCGACTTCTGATAAAGGGAGCATCCCTCCCCAACCACATCCAAAACTCGCAGAAGAAAATTCTAATTTTACTGTTTACAGTAAACGGACAACCTCCACTACGCGTCTTTTGAAAAAATTAATTCGAATTGCTAGCACCTCCTTCAGGATGTCAATGGAGTCCCTATTATTCAGTGTTATATTCTTACTGTTGTAAATCTTGGATACATTTTTGAGATTGATTGGCTTGAGCATTAAAATGAGTAAAAAAAGTAAGTTACCAAGATAAAGTAAGCTGGGAAGCAAAAATAAGGCGGGGAAAAAGACGTTGTAAAACAAACGCTGACGTGTCGCTGGATTATGATTCCATAATTTTCCGATTCACGGAGTTAAAAGTGACAAAAAAAAAACGGTTTTAACGTAAAGAAAAATTTTAATTATTTAGTTGCCAATATAGTTATAAAATGTAAATAGTGAGGGGATTTGCTATTACATTTAATGTTTCTGTTTCATTATAGGTGCCTTCGTACAACGTACAGTACATACAATATGTGTCATTAATAAATAATATATAGGTAATAATAAATAAATAACCATTTGTTGTAACCCTACACCAACTCCAAAGGTCGGCAATGGGGCTTTAGCCTAAATGTCCGCAAAATTGATTAAGCTTGTATCTGCGCTAACCCTATGTCCGCCGCTGCAAGGGATTTTCAATTCACACATAACGCAATCTCTGTTGTTTACTTTACTAAGCAAGTTATTAAAAATTTGGTCTATTCAAATTTTAGAAGACTATTTCATGTAAAATATTATAGGGTATTTTCAAATGTTTGTGTTATAGTATTTCCATGAATTGTACTGGAGGAATTTTTAGTCCACAGTAGCTGTTGTACCTAAAATAAATAATGTTTTAAAATATGCCCTACGAAATAGACTTCTATAACTTGAATAGACTAAACCTGTACTAACTTGCTTACTATATTTTAAAAAAAAAGGCCAACGGCCATACCAAGTTGCATTCACGAGAACAGAGCCTGTTCCAAACTGGGCAACTTGATAATGTGCACAGAGTTGGCATGGGAATATGGTGGGACATGATAACGTGCTGAGACGATACCTGTCAGTCTAAGCGCGTGTCGAGTCCAGGTCACCTCCAAATTAATCGTATATATCCAGGAGGTCCACCCTGTCGGTCAACTCACCTTCTCCCCGAGGTGAAGGAGTCTGCCCTTAGGGTGCCTCAAGTTAATAAACAGACTCACTCCCCCCACGAGGCTGCCATGGTTGCTTACAGCTGAAATGCTGAAAGCAGGCGTAGGAAAACAAAACAACATATTATTTTTATGAAAAGTAAAAATTCAATAGAAATATTAGATTTTAGTGTGAAACTTTTCTGTGTTCCACATCCCCTTAAAAGTCCAAATTCTACAAAATTGGTAGCTTATCGCTAACCCCAAAGAATACAGAGGGTACAGTTTAATTTAAAAGCACTGAGGTGGCTAAGAATTACCCCCAAAATAATCCTCATGTGGCAACTTCCCCCTATTTCAACCCCTGTGTTATGTTTGCCTTTCCTCTTTGTCAACACTCAGCGGCTCCCCACTAAAATACCGTCAATTTGCCATCGTGCAGTATGTGCTCAACATGGGGAGTTACATACAACATGTTTGAGTTATCATTTAAGAGAAAGCTTGCCGCTGCCAATGCATCATCCCCTAACTTGCTGGTTTATATTTTTTATTTAAGATTCATGCTTCCTCTGGAGAGGTTTTTGGTGCCTGGAGGCTTTTTCCCTCTCCATCCAAACACGAATACTAGACTATGGGATCTCGGTATGGGGAGGGACCGATCTCACACACCTACAGCCTCTTTTTGTGACTCAAAAGTACATTTTGCGTACCATAGCCAAAAAACCCAGGTTCTTCTCTTCATGGCTCTTATTCTCCGAATTCAAATTACTTCCTCTTCGGCACTTGTACATTTATAATTTGCTTAAATTATATTTTAAATCATGTGAAAATCTCCCTATCCGAATCCCTATAGCACATTCATTAAGAAGAGCAGAGCGTTTCCTGGTGCCCTTTCCTGTGGTGGAAAACTTTCGGAAATCTCCGAACTATTTGGTTCCGAGGTTGCTAAACGCTCTGCCCTTCTTTTTTGACCCTGACATGAAGCCCAGAACTTTCGTCAGTCAACTTGGGGTCTGGCTGTGTGCAGTAGAAAACGTGGAGTTCCTCCTGTCCTCATAAATCCTTTATTTATTTATTTATTTAATGAAAAATATGTAATTCAATTAATTTATTATGTGATGCTGTGTTTTATTTATTTCTATTTTAATTTTTGAGTGATAATGTACGTTGATTCTCTTTCAGCTATGTAGCTGTTGTGGCTACTGCTGATCTGTGTAATGTAAAATTGTTTTCAATACACATATTATTATTCTAACGCACACAATAGGCTAATCAGTCTAGTCTAGTAAGGGTCCAATGCCTCCTGAGGTAGACCCTTTATCCTTCCGTTTATATCTTTCGAGAGGTGACGTCGGTATTTGAAACCATCTTGGGTATTTAAAACCGGGTCGGTTGCCATCATTTCCTAGAGCGAGGTTGGGGCTCTATATCAAAAAACATTTTCGAAGCATGCTTCCTCCTGTATTACAGCGTGTCTACTACATATCTCAGCTTGTCCATTATCGCTTGTAGCCGGTGTAGGTTGACATCGAGAACTTATACCAGTTTGCCAATGGTCAAAAATTCATATGTAAACAATACAAATAATGTCCGAAATCCATGGGGTCGTTGGCATTGGACAAGGGACCATGGGGCCACTATAAATAGGCCTAGGTCCATAAAAAGTTCTTCAAAAAATTACAATTACCCAATTATTGCATTACGGCATTTTAAAAAACATTCATTTGCCCCACCCTACATGTAGACCAACAACAAATCATCATAAAAAAAACTCATCTCCATAACAACGAAAATAATTTCAAGCACAAGCTGTCGTCTTTTTAAAAGTCAACATCCCCTAGGGCGATAATAGGACTGCTTACTTCAATATACCTCTTCCATCTTAATGTAAATTGTCTGCGATTATTCTCCAGCAAAACTATTTGGAAGAGTCATTTATCAGACAAGGTAAGAAGACCGAGGTCACCGTTACTGAGTGCTGACGTGGGGCATGATGTTAGAGAGGGCGGCGAGATGAAGATGGCTGGTTGGGGTGGATTTTGCTGACACCAGGAGCATTTTGTCAAACGGATATGGACTCTCTTTGCTGGCATTTGTGCCGGATGTTGAGACATTTTCCGGAGTGTCACTCGTATAGCTGAAGGTATAAACGGTATTTTGAATATATGG
Source organism: Psococerastis gibbosa (assembly GCA_963971405.1). Classification (NCBI taxonomy): domain Eukaryota; kingdom Metazoa; phylum Arthropoda; class Insecta; order Psocodea; family Psocidae; genus Psococerastis; species Psococerastis gibbosa. The sequence goes on along the minus strand of OZ020490.1, from coordinate 6,797,691 downwards.
ACCTACAGTAACTAGTGTAGTATTTTTAAAAAGCGATATTTCGGGTGGATGAAGCTGGGCACATTGAGTAATTTGCCAATTTGTTGTTGAGACATTTTCGTGGGGGCTGCAGTCCCCTCCCCCCAAAATGATCTGGCTTTGCACTAGATAGAACTGAACTGTCCAGATGTGCGACATTTCACTGTATGCTTTTTATTTTATTTTTTATTATACATATATATTTCCTTTAAATTATACAATACATGTAAAGTATAAGATAAAATCGTTATTAGGATCGCAGCCAACCCCCCCCCCCCTCCCGAAAAAGTCGGGTCTGGGTGGAGACGTAAGGACGGACTGTAAAAATGGATCTGTAGTACATACAGTACATCCATCCATACAGATATATACATAAATACAGTATATAATACGACTTCGATGTCCAGGTAGTAGCGCACTTGCACTTGTGCGATGTGCGAGGCTCTACACGCCATGCGATCGGAGGCGTGTCGTAACTCAACACGGCTACTAAAGAGGCGACTGAAGAGGTCAATCGGATACATTCATAAATTGTTATTATGCGATTAATCTTAAAAAAAAAAAAAAAAACGGGGTGGTTTTAGGCTCAGGGGTTCATGAAATGAAATGTTATAAAGAAATTTTCCGGAAGTCGAACATTGGTGGTCGTCTCTCTCAATAGGAAGATGGAATCTACCTAAAATGGGGTTGGGGTTAATTTTGCTGATACAGCATTTTTTCAAACGGATTTTTGCCTCCTTTTGTACCGGAGGCATTTTTTCGTTGCGTGGGGTCGCTTGCCCCTTGATAGGTTGCTTCTGGGGGTAAAAAAATAAAAATAACTAAATTTTAATGAAAAATGACTAAAAAATAATTTTTCTGCGAAACCTTTCTATCGATGATTTCTACCTTCAGGCATGTTTTAGGTGTTAAATTGAGTAACGAAACCGGACAGGTTGCTTTCCCAGAAAAGTTTGGTTTTGTAAAAAAAAATGATAGAAAATTCACGCTCAAATGCATTGCGTGCCCTGCCAGTATTGCTGTGGGGTAATGTGTTGGTCTGACCTATCTAGAATTTACCTCACCTCCAGTGATGTCAGGTGGACAACCCCCCCCCCCCCCGAGATATCGGAAATTTAACCATAGGAAAATTATTTACCATGAAATTACTCATTTTCTCTGTCTACTAATTTTGATAAATTGGAAAGCATGTTCGAGTAAACTCGGACCGGTTCTTTTCCATATGGGATATTTTTTAGTTATTTGAGGGGGTCCATCTGAAGTCACCGGAGGTGTGGTAACCTAAATATATTCCAACTCCATTTTATCTAGTGTACGCTGCAAATAAGGGGGAGGGAGGTACGGACCCCCTCTGGCTATGGCCTTGAGATAGCGGTTGGTGTTGAAACCTTTAAACTTTATTGAAAAAGGTAGACTAATTAATTAATAGTTTGAATGGAGATTAACTGATGAAGCATATATACTAGGTGTCTGTATTGACAACGGTTTTCAGTGCGGATTACTCGCAGTGGTGAGAGTATAACCGATAATCATTCACAGGAAGAGCTAACAAATGTAACCTATAATAATTTAGAACATGGCTTCCATCATTGCTTCCCATTTGTAACTTCCGGGGATGGGAAACGAGGTGGGGGAGTATCATCATTAGAACAGACCAACCCTTAATGCTAATCAATTCATTTTCGTGCAATAATCACTTCTCTTAACAGCTCTCTCTCCCCCCCCCCTTTCTCTCTCAGATCCATTCGAATCTTCTTCTTCTTCTTCCATTACAATCAATCGGGTGATTTGCAGCCATATTTTCCACCTTAGATTGGTTCCCTTCATGGAGGAGTAGTAAAGCAAGCAAATGATAGGAAGACGACTGCCGGGACGTCCTTGAAAACGCGGGAAGAATGAGCTACGTTTAATGCCTCTTACACATAATTTTACAAGGGTCCCTTCTAGTTGCCTTTTATTATGAAGATGTCATCAACGTTTGCGCAGATCATTTTGGACTTGTTCACAATAGTTGCACAATCGAGTACTACCGTTCTGTGGCTGGAGACCGTTATCAATATGGCTGCTAGTGTAGCCTGCACAAGATAAGTACGCAATTTGGCGGGGAAAACCAGTGATAAGTGTAGCCTGCACAAGCCAAGTACAGAGTATTTGACCGGGTCCAGGTATCCGTTCTGCAATGCTGCTATGTGTAAGACTTCGATATTTTTTGCGTTGGTACATACCTCTGATAGTTTGCTTATGGTTAACGGGTGCCTCGTAAGGCCTATTATGGCTCCCGCTGCTCCAGTTAATGTATTTCTATGAGTACTACCTGACCACGATAGGATGGCATTGGGAACACATTGCTTATTCGAAAACTTGCATAAGCGGGACACCTTATTTATTCGATTTTTATAACTGTTCCAAGTGTCATCCTATCGTGGCCCGGTAGGCGCTTATTCCACATACGTCAATAGTCAATAGTAAATATGGTATTGACGGAAATATCAATTTTTCATTGATACACTACATTCCACATGTTTTTTCAACTATTGATCACTTTTCTTCTATTAACAAGTATGCGCCAAATTTTAAAAATTTGTTTTTTGAAATTTTGTTTGTATTTGTTTTCTTCGTACACTTATTAATTTTAATGAAACCTAATAATACTAGTAATACGAAGTAAGATCGACCTTCACCGTTCTGTTTAATGGATGAAAACTGTTTTAGAAACAATCTATTAAAATGTTTACGTACTTAACATATTCCATGACGCCATTTTAGTTTGTTATTGGTTGCAGCGCGTGATTTTAATCTATGATCATTGATCAATTTTAACTATGACATAGAGTAAAATTGAAATGTCCGTCAATACCATATTTACTATTGACTATTGACGTATGTGGAATAAACGCCGTAGTATATTTTGCAAAGTCAAAATGAAAAGTGGTCGACACCAGACTAAAAACAAATGGTGGCTGCGAATGTCCCATTTTTCTTACCTTCATGATTCTAACACAGTAATTTCTGCATCCGCTGATAGCGGCTATACAGTTGTACGACGGAAAATGTAAACATTTTTTTAAATAATAATAATAATACAACATAAAAACGTACCCATCATCATTTTTAGATGCTTATAATAATGGAATGCAATGCAGACCTCTGCTTCATCGAAAATCCAGGAACCTAAGGCAGTCGGAGAAAGGTGGGGTGCACTTTAAAAGCCCCCTCCCCCTACTAGAGATAGAATAAACTTTGAGCTCGCCGGAAATGCAAATGGGACAATTGCCTTTCCTTTTCCGGGGGATTCCGCTAAAGTGGAAAACAAATAGCTTATGGGTGGAACGGCCTCTGTTGACGTAACAGACGGGAGGTGAAACGCATAGACGTAGTTCTGCCTTCTGAGCTGCTGTTGGCTACAGTGGCGCAAACATTACAAAAAAGCATCTGTAGCGTTACGAGCGTAGGTACTGGGTATACCTGTAATATTTCTTTCTAGACTTCTGAGCTTAAAGACTTAAGCACGCCCGTAACCAGATTTTTTTTTTTTGGGGGGGGGGTAAGAAGAAACTTTTTTTATATAAATGATACATCCGTAGTAATTCACCTGTGAGGTGAATGACCATCCGATCAAATTGGGGGGGGGGGGGGTCATGGTCCCTTGCCCCCCCCCCCCTGGGTACGGGCCAGGGATAGGAACCATGAGGCAGGTATGCAAAGGCAGAATGTAAGTTAAGAAGAAAGACAGAATGAATACTGAATTTGGTCGAATTTGGGCTCACTCTTGATATTAACACACGGGCATTGTTCATTCCTTGTAGGCATAGGCTATTAATACATTTTTGTATCTCTGCGGCTGCTGAACGGGGAATTAATGACTTCATTTCAAAAGGACACTAATATTGTAATTTGTTTACATAATTTCTTGAATATCTGCCTTAAAAAAATAATGCCTAATTTAGAGATGACCAAAGGGCGACGGAAGTTTACGCAAATGATGCAATACTTTGTTTAACAAGATAATGATCAATGGTCACAAAATTTAAAGTAGGCACAATACCAGCCACCTAAACGTTTTGGTGGCACACGATTTTTTGGGGGATGAAAAAAACTGATAGTGGCATATAACAAACAAAGCCGAAATAGACGCATTAGGCCCCTCAATGGAGAAGACATTGTCAGTTTTATAAAAGCGCAACGTCAAAGATGGCAAGGCCACATTTGTAAGAACGTCAGAAGACCGCATGCCGATGAAAATGGACAAACCAAGTATGGGACGACCACGACACAGCTGAAAGGTTGAATTCAAAACCGACCAGCGCAAATTGGGAGTCCATTCGTGTAAAGGCGGGTATTCCACATACGTCAATCGTCAATGGAAAATTGAAAAATGACGTTTTAGCAGACATTAAAGACACACTAAAAATTCTGCTACCACGTCAATTTACGTCATTGTTACGTCATTTTTAAATTTTTCATTGACGATTGACGTATGTGGAATACCCGCCTAAAGGCAAGTTGACTGGAGTAGTGTTCCTGAGCAAGCCAAAACCAATCAAGATCTGTAGGGACGGGAGAAAAAAGCGAAGAAGAAGACGAAGAAAACGAAGAAGAAGAAGAATATCATTATTATTGTTTGGTACAGAACTAGGTATCATCTCTCATCGCTTTGAACTCTATACTGAGGTCCCTTAGCTCACTCAAGAGATGAAAAAGTTTGTCATGAAGAAAGTGGTATATTCCCAAAAGAATAATGGAGTGTTACTTAAGAAGAGACACTCGTTTTATCATTTTTTTCGCGTTTCGTACAGAAGCATTTTCGAAAGAAGAATGAGGAAAAATGAGTCTTCTACAAAAAACGTGTGCGGCATATTACAGCCTACAGCATGCAGTACAATAAATTACTCCAAGAAGCCATTTTGGAGCTCAACATTTCACCGGGAATGAAAAAGAAAGGAAAGAATATTGTCTTTTTTAATTATAAATCGGGCGCATTTTCAGTCTTACAATATACCTTAATTATATCCTTTTACTACGTCTACATATCTACAATACACTATTTAAGTATGTTAAAATAAATCTAATTGTATGACACTGATCAGATTCTGTACAAATTTTAGTACTTTACTATATTTTATTTTATCAACAAAAAAAAAAAATACTGAATTCAATCCAGAACCATAAAATCATGGTTCATGGAAAATTTCACTGGCAGATTGTTATGAACTATTGTAATTTATACAAAATATTTAAAAAGAATATTAAAAAAACAAATACTTCACAAATATTATGCAAACAAAAAATTATTAAAAACATTTTGAAAAACTTTTAAAAAGAATGTTGCTTACACACCGGCAACGCGGCCTTAAGAGTGTACAGCCCGTAGGAAAGTGGCAGCCCGAAATTTAAAACTTTTTATTTTTTATTTAATTAGCTAAGCCTATTTCAATTGTTTCCGTTATACCGTTGCCCCAAGGCATAAGGATTTAATGTTTATGGACAGAACCAGGGCAAAAGCTAAGTAAATAAGCAACTTGCGGAAAGTCAAGAATGTAACAATTAAGAAAGGCAAAGGAAGAGCAGCCCCCTCGCCCCCACAACAAGAAATATCACCATCACCCCCCCCCCCCTTTCTACGCCCCCTATCTCTTTCACTCAGAGAACTTCAGCAGAAGACAAAGATCGTTTTAACTAATTTCCAAACTCCACTTCACCCCCCCCCCCCCCGTATTTCATTTACCAACTTTTGGACAAAGTTAAAAAAACAAGAGGCAAACTGGTTATGTTAATTGTAGAAACGTGTTCCGTGTTGCGTTAAATATCCAACTTTGCTATAATTAAAGGTTATTTTCTGCTTTAATTATATTTTGCATTGTTTTTTTTTAGTTGTCATGATTGTTTTCAATTGTACCTACTGTAAAGATCGGGATACTTTTGAGTTTCCCTTTCTTATCTTTCCCAAAGAGGAATTTTGTTTGTATTTGTTGTTTTCCCGCAGTTTCTTGTTTCCTTTATAGTCTTATTAATTGCAGTTATCTGCTTATTTTTCTTTAATTTCAGTCTTTCTACATGTCGTATCGGCTTCTGTGACAAGGTGGCAGATTGCTTGTACTTGTACGAGTCTCTGCGTCATGCGATCGGAGAAATGTCGTAACTCAGCATGGGTACTTTTCTACAGATGTGACTGAAGAGGTCAATCGGATCCATTCATTAAATTGTTTGCTGGCAATTAATATTTTTTTAAGAAAAAAAAAGTAAAGCCCTGCGCTTGACTTACTTGACTTAGGTTGGCGCGTCCAGCCCGGGCGGACTTTTGGCCGCTGCCACCACACCACGCCACCTCGGACGATCTTCCGCCGCTCGCTTCAAATCTCGGGTGCCGGTGGCTTGCAAATTCTCTAATCGAGCACTTGGTCACTCCATCTTAGTCTTGTGCAGGACAGCAAATTCAGAAACTGGAGACTCAAATTTGTCAAAGTTGGACACAACGCCCAGGACAGAACAGTTAAGGAGGTTCATTTGTGACGTCATTTTGTAGATGGCAGCACCACTTGCACCATGTTTCCCTACCGGCACTGTGCACACGACCAAGTTATCTGCATCTGTGAACCTACTCCGGTCCGCTGGATTCAACTTGGTATGGCGGCCGGCTTTATTTTATCTCACCATAGTACCATATTGCGAACACATGACATTTCATCATTTACGAAGATCTTCGTTACGTTGTAAAAGCATTTTCGCAGATATAATTATAGGAAATCACCGTAACGGCTCACAAACAAAGGGCTACAACTGTTGCTTTACCTTATGGTCTATTACTGCGCCAAAAAAAAAAAATTACCCCCTTAAATCCACAGAAACAATACAATAAAAGGCAATCGTAACGGGATGAACTGCCCTTTTGGGAAACGGAAAAAGTGCCATCTGAATGAAATAAACATAAGGAGAGAAGATAAACTTGGCTCGTAAACTATGATCCGGGGTGGTGGGGGGAGAGGTGATGGCGGGAGGGGGGGGGGGCGAGAAAAACGGGGCAAAGAAAAGGCCAGCTATACGGTAAGGCGGGGTAAAGTAGCCTGCACGGGAATCCCATCAAACTACATTATATATTTATACCTGGAAACTCCCTCATCCGTTTTAGCCCCATTTCACCCTTCCCCCTACTCAAAATCTCAAAAACTTTTGCACCTTTCCACAGTTGTGAATAACTCCACTCTTCTGTGCTTTCAACATAGTCTTGTAGGGAGGGGACTGATAGGTATTGACACTTTTTCGACACGTTTAGTGGCAAGACAACCCAATTAAGGTATAGCCCTGATCATGGATCTCTACACACCTTGCGATCGGAGACCTGTCGTAACTCGATAAAAGTACCTATTAGGTAGGAGATGATTGAAGCGGTCAATCGGGTGCATTATTTAAATTGTTGCATGTGATAAACCATTTTTTAACAAACAATTCATTAAATTATTTGCAATTAATCTTTATATTTAAACAACGAAAAAAATGGCAGCTTCCATCGCGTTCCACTTTCCGTATATTTACCGAGAACGGTGGGAGTCCTCCTTTATGTATTTTCCGGTGAGTTCCCGAGTTATTACACCCGATAAGTTGTGCGGCCATGAAAGTAATAATCTGGCTTTATAACTTACTGCCTATGACGTTTACTGCGGTGACTGAGTCTTCTTCCGGTTTAATTTTGCCTTATTGAATTGAATTGAATTGAATTGAAAACGACTTTATTGAATAAAAACAAAACAAAAGGCGAACAATAAGACTATAAAGTCTTCTTTTCATGCTAACTTTATGAGTTTTCCTACTTGTATTGTACAGGTTCTTTAAGGTGCCCATTCCATTGACCGGCTAGGGCTATTTCCAACAACGGTGACGTGGTAGCAGACATTCAAGACTTAGGTGGCGTTTCCACTGACCTCGCATTGCAGAATTGACGGAAATGTTTATTTTCCTCTATGCCATAGTTAAAATTGATCAATGATCATACAGTAAAATCACAAACAAACAAACTAAAATTAAAAAATGGCTTCATGGGATATGTTAATTACAAACATTTTAATAGATTTCTATTTAAAAAAACACAAACATTTCCGTCAATGTCATTTGCAATCTGCAATGCGAGGTCGGTGGAAACGCTACTTAAGTCTTGAATGTCTGCTACCACGTCATAGTTGTTGGAAATAGCCCTAGCCGGTCAATGGAATGGGCACCTAACAATGAGCACGAACTGTACTACTCAACCCAGGACCAAGAGAGTCATCTATCCTACTGTTGATTTAATAATATCATGAAGGACTCTATATAAGAACCTGGGCTTACATATAGTGGCCCACCCTTATAGTGCACACCTCAACCGCATTGGAGTCCGCGATTCCAGTGTTTGCGACCTATGTGGACACCCCCAGATGGACGCAGAACACCTCGCGTCGTACCCCACGGTCGTCCACACACCAACAAATAAAGACGAGTTCCAAAAAACCCCACGTCGCTACTGGTCAGCGCGTTACCAAATGGCCGACAAGCCAAGCGTTGGCTAGTAAGTATGTAAGTACCCATTGGTCCCTCGTCCAATGCCAACAACCCCATGGATTTGGGACTTGTATTGTTTTCGTATGAATTTTTGGTCATTAGCAAACTGGTAGACGTCCTTGATGTCAACCTACACCGGATACAAGCGACAATGGACAAGCTGAGGCAACCTTAATATTGACGCAATGAAACTGGCGAAAGCATAACTTAACCAAGTACAGATACAAGTCAGTTTGTATCAGCCGTCGGGGTAATTTACATGGGCCAAACAAGCCAACTTAAGGCTCCAAACTGGTGTATATAATCCCTTTCGTTGGCCACCACTGATGATGTCCGCAGCAGTTGCAGATAAAACGTCAGATACTGCAAAATATTGATTAATGATTAAGACATTGCTTTATTAACCGTAGAAGTTAAGAGGGTATATGAATTTTCCTATCTTTAAGCAATAGGGTAAACCGGGATGGTTTTCCGAATAACAAGGTAGGGTGGAGCGGGGCAGGTGAGCCTTCAGGGTATTTTGGATGGGGCCAAACATGCCTGTGCTAAGTTTCCGGGCCTGAAACTTCCGGTTTATATATTACCCCACTAAAGATGTTCGCAGCAGTTGTAGATGAAACGCCGCGCACTCCAAAATATTGGTTTAGGATTAAAGCATTGGTTTATTAAGCGTAGAAGTTAAGAGGGTCTATGAACTTTCCTTTCTTCAAGCAATAGGGTAAACCGGGATGGTTTTCTGAATAAAAAGGTAGGTCGAGCGGGGCAGGTGAGCCGTCAGGGAATTTTAGATGGGGCCAAACATGCCTGTGCTAAGTTTCCGGGCCTGAAACTTCCGGTTTATATATTACCCCACTTAAAGATGTTCGCAGCAGTTGTAGATGAAACGCCGCGCACTCCAAAATATTGATTTAGGATTAAGCGTAGAAGTTAAGAGGGTCTATGAACTTTCCTTTCTTCAAGCAATAGGGTAAACCGGGATGGTTTTCTGAATAATAAGGTAGGGTCGAGCGGGGCAGGTGAGCCGTCAGGGTAATTTACATGGGGTCAAACATGACAGTGTTAAGTTTCCCAGCCTGAAACTTCCGGTTTATATTACCCCGTTTGCGGACTTTTCATTTGTTTCACTTGCTGTATTCTGGCTGTAAGCTATCTAGACAAAGCTTCAATGTATTCATCAAGTTTTGACCAAGCCTTTAGTTAGTTTTGTGTATAAGTGAATTTTCAACAATAGAATTACACGTTTTCGGGTCCCCGAAGCCAGCCAAAAGTATTTTTTTTTCTCTGTATGTCTATCGCTGTCTGTTCGTCGATTTGTTGACAAACTACTTTATGGGTTTTAATGAGATTTGGCAAGTAGGTTTGTGGAGATTTCTCTTGAACTGACTCTAAAATCTCCTCAAGCATCCGACTAGCTACGGATAGGTCATTCTGCTAATTAATAAGAAATATCGTAGGTAAACATGGTTGTACATTATATTATTCACATATAGCGGACTTACTCTATAAGTGGGATATCACGCACTTGTGCCAGTTTGGTAACTCGGCTGGATTGACAGTGTAGAGGTCCCTGGTAACCGTCGAAAGGGGCGCGAGGGGCAATGGCCCGATGCGCTCAGCTCTGAGTACTGGATCAGCATGATTGGGGGGGAGCCCTCGCTCACCGCCCCATTACTGCGTTCACATGAAATTCATTCTTGAAGTTCACTCACAATTATATCTAATAATCACTATACACTTTTATACGTTCACAATTTGGAGATCTTCTAATAAAGTGATTTTGGCGAGTCAAGAATCAAAAAATACATAATATGTCAAAAATAAAAGAACGTTTACGGTAAAAGTTGGATGAGACTGGACGCAGTAACTGTCAGTCGCTGCCTTTTTATCACCTCCGGATGACCGTTAGAGATTAATCAGACTGTACACCGTAAGAAGCCGGTCTCGCCCATGTATAAGCATAAGCGGCCTAGACATCTACGGTACACAGCCTGAAGTTCTACATGCATCAACCGACACCCGAAGTGATGCGACAAAATGCACAAGCCAGATCATGTTTGCAGACCTTGCCAAGGTTTGCAAACCGACCCGGAAAAAACCTACTGTGACAGATACTGACGTCACAGAATATCCCCCCCCCCCCAAAAAAAAGCGAAAGGAGAGAGAAAGAAGACCAAAAAATAATAAACAGTTCTGCAAGTCAGACACAGATTAGGGTACATGTTACAATTCAATCATTAAGGAGCAATCGGGTATACGATACCAAGAAAAATACAGAGTCGGGTTCTGAGGTGACAAGAGATATAAATAAATAAAAAGGAAACCAATGACATACATTTCAGAGAACCACAAGACTCATTCACACCAGCAAACATACAAGTTGAACAGGAAAACCAGAGTTCCATCAGTACCAACATCTCAAACAGCGTCACTGACAAATCAGACGATCCTGCTACTAGTCGTCCATGGCGTGATACAACAGGCCAAAACTGCCAGGCTCGACAACCAATGGAACCAAAACTAGAGGAGGTATCTCACTGAAAGTTCAGGCGAACCCGCTACAAACATACCCAAGGTGTGATACAACAGGTCAAAACTGCCCGGCTCAACCACCGAGGAAGCAAGAGGGGGCACCATTCACAATCTGGGGTCCCCAGGGGAACTTTAACCAGATACAAACATACTTCTAGGGAACCTGTAAACAAAAAGGAAACCGAACTCTTGTCATCTACACAACCAACTAGGTTACCAAGCATATTGAAACAACCCAAAGAGAAGAACGACCAGTCAAGAATTTAAAAATGTCACATGAGCCAAGGCTACAATTTTCATAAAATAGGTAAGGCGGGCACTCGCCCTAACCCCAAAACAGTAACCAGTCCATCCAAACACCAACCTATATAAAACACTCAACCTAAACCACGCCAACCTGTACGTATACAGTATGTAGGTAACCTATGTAACTCTACCTAACCCCCCTATGGGCCTCAGTTTAACATTCTAACCCAACACTCCGCCTAGAGCAAATTAACGGTGTAAAAGGGTACGTGTACGTGTAATGAAAAAAAAACAAACCACACATTAATTCTCATAGTAGGCAAGAGTCAATCAGGAAGTAGAATCTAGATATACAATAATCTCAGTAGCCAATTGTCGGCTGGCAATGCCCACGACAATATACTGGCAGAAATTAACGTACATGAAAAACTTACCCAATTAGAGAGAAAAATAAAACAAAAGAAAAAAAATTACGCCTAGTTTCTCAGTAAAGTATACACGTTACTGCACTAACAGCTGACAAAAACGAACCTGCTCACACATGTAGCAGTTGACAGGAGGCAACCTAATAAGACAAGCCCAAACCCATGGCTCGCATAGGCACTCCCGACACCTTAGGAAAAATTTCAATTAAGAGTTACACCAGATTACCTAAGAAGACACCAAACTGCAGCAGATCCCAATATAAGAAACCATCCACTAACAGCATTCTCCATCACCGAAACAAGTGAAAATTCGTTCAAGTCGCACTTTAGCCAGTGACCAATCGACCCACGCCAGATGTGCATGTATCAAATTTGGGAGAAATAATTACGTACGCGTTACGTGAATAAAGAGCTCACCAAAAAAACTGTACAATATGAACCTAGTGCAAGGCATCTTATGAACAACATACCGTATGGCAAAGTACTATCTTATACAAATATGACCGCAAACCATGTGCAATTAAAAATTCAAGGAACAATATCATTACGTTACATTGCGAACAATCCGAATTAGCCGTAAGTGGCAAAATGCAAGAGAAAAATAAAACTGCAACACAGAAACATTATCTATCAAAAACCATTAATCAAGTTAAAAAAAAAAAAAAAAAATTTACGTTGGGCGCCATTTTTCTTGTGGAGATTTCTCTTGAACTGACTCTAAAATCTCCTCAAGCATCCGACTAGCTACGGATAGGTCATTCTGCTAATTAATAAGAAATATCGTAGGTAAACATGGTTGTACATTATATTATTCACATATAGCGGACTTACTCTATAAGTGGGATATCACGCACTTGTGCCAGTTTGGTAACTCGGCTGGATTGACAGTGTAGAGGTCCCTGGTAACCGTCGAAAGGGGCGCGAGGGGCAATGGCCCGATGCGCTCAGCTCTGAGTACTGGATCAGCATGATTGGGGGGGAGCCCTCGCTCACCGCCCCATTACTGCGTTCACATGAAATTCATTCTTGAAGTTCACTCACAATTATATCTAATAATCACTATACACTTTTATACGTTCACAATTTGGAGATCTTCTAATAAAGTGATTTTGGCGAGTCAAGAATCAAAAAATACATAATATGTCAAAAATAAAAGAACGTTTACGGTAAAAGTTGGATGAGACTGGACGCAGTAACTGTCAGTCGCTGCCTTTTTATCACCTCCGGATGACCGTTAGAGATTAATCAGACTGTACACCGTAAGAAGCCGGTCTCGCCCATGTATAAGCATAAGCGGCCTAGACATCTACGGTACACAGCCTGAAGTTCTACATGCATCAACCGACACCCGAAGTGATGCGACAAAATGCACAAGCCAGATCATGTTTGCAGACCTTGCCAAGGTTTGCAAACCGACCCGGAAAAAACCTACTGTGACAGATACTGACGTCACAGGTTCGAAAAAATCATACTTCAGGACAATTTCAAAAACGGTGCGAACGATTTTTTTTTATTCTCAAACATTGCAGTCGTTATCAATGTAAACAAAACCCAATAGAACGCTTCCACCTAGATAGTTTAGTTCTGGTAGAAAAAAAAACATATGTTCATGAGAAAAAATAAAAAAATATTTTTTCCGCGGAATCTCTCTATCAATGCTTTCTATAGTAGCTGTGTACTATGTTATTGACGTGGTGTACCCACAATTGGTGACCCCGACTAGATTGAACTGTAAATATGGAGAAATAAGAAACTTTTCGCACTGTTCGTTTTCCTGCTCATATTTCTGACTAGCTTCGTCTAGGAGGGGAAAACAGACACTAGTGAGCTTGGTGCCACTTTGTTTATTTTGTTATTCACATGCTGGTGTACCCACAATGTGTTCGTTAAGATCGATTTAAAGACTGAATCTGGTTGCCCAAAGAAATTTGTTTTGATAGTACCGAGAAGCAGTTCCAGAACTGTGGCCAATTGGCGTAAGTGAAGGCCACATATCATATATCAAAATCTAGAGGAGCTTTTCTACTAATTTAATGGAGATTTTAGACAGCTCCACGACCCATATTCTCTGTGAAAATGTTAATTGTAAAAATAAAAAAACGTTGTTTCTAATGCCTGCTTTCAGCATATCTGCTTATGCAACCCTGTCAGCCTGGTGGGGGGAGTGAGTCTGTTTGATAACTTGCGGCACCCTTCACCTGGGGGAGAAGGGGAGTCCAGTATAATCAGGACGATTATACTGGATTCCGAACCTCTTGGGAACATGGTAAAGTCACACGATTAATTCGGAGGTGACCAGGACTCGACACGCACGTAGACTGAATGCAATAGTCTCAGAGCGTTATCATGTCCCACCATATTCCCCTGCCAACGCTGTGCACACTACCAAGTTCGCCCCAGTTTGAAACATGCTCTGCTCTCATGGATGGAACATGGTAAGGCCGTTGGCAAACAAAAACTCGTAGTGAGTATATACTCAGGTTTCCTCCCAACCTTAAAATTTCGTACTGAATATCAACGTTGAACCCAACGTTTGATACAAAATTGGAAAATTTATATTATAAAAAAGGGGGGGGGGAAAGAGTCACGTTTGTACCCGAAAAAGAGAGCACGGTGCGGCACGGCCTATATACCCCTCGACAAAAATTTAATATTTCCCAGAAAAGAGTTGGTGCGTGAAGTTTTGGATGTAAATTAGCAAGGGGCTCAGTGTAAACACGGCTCCACCGGGGACCCGGGGGAGGGTGAGAGGGGCAGGGGGGAGGTTCTTCATTACCAACAGTCCCCCCCCTCCCCACTTTTTCATACCTATATAATATTCCTTTCCACAGTCCCATCGCTTTAAAAAAAAAAAGTTCTGTGGTTGATGTGGCAGCACGAAGTTTGTGACTGGCCCTTTTTTTTTAAAAGGGAAATGAATTATTTATGAATTTTTTGGAAAGGGTTTTTAATAATAATAATAATATAATCTTGATGGAAAACAGAATCAGTGGGTTTGAGATGTGGATATACGCAGACGAATACGGCGTATATCCTGGAGAGAGTTCAGAATCAAAGCGAGGGTTCTTCATAAGTTAATCATAAATAAATAAGGACTTTCTTGTTCTTTTACTAAGCCAACCTAGCGGAGTTAGGGCTATAAAGCCCTCTCTTACACTCAACTAGGAAGGCCAGGGACCGCCTGCTTTACATGCCCTCTGAAGCATGGCCAGAAAATGTGGGAAGTGTAGGACTCGAACCAACAACCTTTCGGATGAAAGTAAGGGTCCGTACCACTACTCTACATGTCCTGACATGGGTACTATAATTGGGAGTTGGGAACCCAATCACAGCTGAGGGCCTACTGTGGTTTTCTGCGATAGCTCAGGAAATAAAAATAAGTACCTAACTCACAACAGGGGAGTATCCTAATAAGCTAATAACTAGGAACTCCAAATTACGCTCCTGGAGGTTTAGGTACCTATGAAATGAGAGTGGACTGTATGAAAATAATATGATTTGGTAAGAGAATAAGAGATAAAAGAATGAGCCTACCGTATTCTGCTTACTCGGTGAAGGTGAAGTACAGTAGGTAGACCTATTATAATATGTAATGTATAGTGTGGTGCTGTAAGGTGTCTGGGTGTATGTGTTTTAAGTGAATAGGCTACGCTACTTATCTACTGCTGGACTCCGTGGCTTGCAAAGTATCCACAGGAATCACAGCAGGGGCGAGCACAATAAACACTGTTTAATATAACGAATAACAACACAAACACGAGAACACTACAACCACAACTAATAAAATAAATGTAAATTAACAATAGGTAAATAATTAGAACCTATCGGAGCCGTTGCAATATTAAGACTGAATGCAGGGTGCGGGGATGGGTACCTAGCCGAATTTAGGGGTAGGTAGGTACCTCTGCGACAACAACCCGCAACTATGGTTAGCTTTTCAAATGCGAGGCATTCACGGACACCTACTATAGGACATGTAGAGTAGTGGTAAGGACTCTGACTTTCCCCGAAAGGTTGTTGGTTCGAGTCCCACACTTTCTAAATTTTCTGGCCATACTTTGGAGGGCATGTAAAGCAGGCGGTCTCGGGCTTTCCTAGTAGAGTTTAAGAGAGGGATTTATAGCCCTAACTCCGCTAGGTAGGCTTAGTAATAAAACAAAAAGATCCAGTATTTTTTTTATTTTATAATTACTCATTACCCATTGTCTCACCGACAGGATTGCTGTATTAGATCTGATTGCAGGCAACATAATCATCCACTTACCTGTAAAAAAGAGGAAAATGATAACAGAATTTCATCAAAAATATAATACAGTGCATAATAGTGTAAGTTATTCATATTGAGTTCTACCTCCCCTCATGCTGCTGGCATGAGGGGGCACTTCAGTTTCTGTCTACTTACGTCAAATTAAGAAAAATTACATTCATTTGAACCAATGCCCAGGAAAAAAAAAATGTGACTGACAGATACTGCGTATCTAATCAAATAAAATGAAATGTATTTAATTAAAACAACAAAATTTACATAATGTACAATATTACACATGGAAGGGGGGCCCAAAGGACAAGTCCCGTGCTGGGCCCCCCTTTACAAATATAAAAGTAAAATTAGTGTCAAAACAATTAAAAAATTAAGACTAAAGTAAAAATTAAAAGTTAATAAAAATAATTAGTATACAACCCTGACATATTTATTTCCAATAAGTTGCTTCAAATCAGTTAATCTTTTATTCATTAAAATTTTCCCCTAAAACGGTCCTAGCAGATAGGGCAACTGTTATTTTTTGTAATGTATATTGTCTTGTAGAGATTGGAAATACATGATTCTTTCAATCATTCATTCAACCTGAAGGGGGTACTAACAAGGTAGATAAATTAAAGATAAAAGAACCGCCTAAAATCATTTTTTAATATTGAATATATTCAAAGCAAGCCGTTTCGACAGTTTTCGACGTCCGACAGAACAGAAGGGTACAAGTCTATTGATAAGTCCGTGGGCTTACCCCCTTCTGTATTTCATCTCCGTACTTTCAGTATTATAATAGCTCTTATATTGATGTAGTGGGGGGTGTGGGAGACAGACTGTCAGTTGATATGCTGCACGATAAAAGCAAGGAGTTTACTTTGAACCTTACCATACCGCACTTGAAAAGCAATGCAGCTGTCGTGCTGTAGTCTAGCCCTTTCCTATGGTGCCCATTCCATTGACCGGCTAGGGCTATTTCCAAAAACGGTGACGTGGTAGCAGACATTCAAGACTTAGGTGGCGTTTCCACCGACCTCGCATTGCAGAATTGACGGAAATGTTTATTTTCCTCTATGCCATAGTTAAAATTGATCAATGATCATACAGTAAAATCACAAACAAACTAAAATTAAAAAAATGGCGTCATGGGATATGTTAAGTACACACATTTAATAGATTTCTATAAAAAGAAAAATTCTAATTTCCGTCAATGTCATTTGCGTTCTGCAATGCGAGATCGGTGGAAACGCAACCTAAGTCTTGAGTGTCTGCTACCACGTCACTGTTTTTGGAAATAGCCCTAGCCGGTCAATGGAATGGGCGCCTATAAGAGTTAGGGAACGAGACTCCACCCTAGTACTGTAGTAAAAATACAAATATTAAAGCCCTTGATCAGCCAGAGCTGGATTGGTCGGGTCACAATAGGCTACTTGACAGTATTGGCAATAAAATATAAAATATAAAATATGCTAAGATAAGGTAGCTTAAATTAACAACAACAATAACAATCAACCTTAGACCCGGGGTTCCCAAACTGTGGTCCATGGACCACAGGTGGTCCACAGTCATATATCACATATAACATCATATAACTGACAAGAGAAACATGTATGATGTTATTGCTCATCATCATATCAAATAAGTTTTAATGTTCTTCCCTACTAGTGAATATTAATATCCATGTCCCTTCAAACACCCGGCGCAAAAGTCTAATTTATATGAATTTTTACAGAACTAACTACCTACAAGAACTCTCTACTCAACTCTCAACAGATTGCTAACCAGGTGTAATATTCGTAACCAGAAGTGTAACATTGATATATTCCATGAATCCGTAACTAGCATTAAGAGGAAAACCTTACAACATGCGTTATAATACCATATGTACTGTTATTATTCCACTTGTAACAACTTTGTCAAAATTGGAGTTTTTCCGTTTATTATAATATTTATTATTATTATTATTATTATTATTATTATTATCAGGTGGTCCAAGGACAAAAGTAAGAAATAAGAAAATCAATCAGCTAAGATATTGGAAATTTGAATTTAAAAAAAGTAAGTCATGGCACTGAAATATAAAATCCTACCGATACCAGTCCTGAACATTTAATCAAATATAAGCATGTAATTGCAGGCACAAATCATTCTAGAATTTGACGATTTTCCTGTCGCAGCTATGGTGGTCCACGGAAAATCATAAAATAATCCAGTGGACCACGGACAAAAAAGATTGGTAACCCCTGCCTTTGACTATATATAACTCTAGAATCTAGATACAGCATTCTAGATGCACTGCATGGTAAAGTTGGGGCACCACATAGAAATATATTAACTGGAGCGGCGGGAGCCATAATATGCCTTACGAGGCACCCGTTACCCATAAGCCAACTATCAGAGATAAGTACCAACGCAAAAACTATCGAAGTCTTACACATTGCAGCATAGCAGAACGGATACCTGGACCCGGTCTAAAACTCTGTACTTAGCTTGTGCCGGCTATTTTCCCCGCCAAATTGCGTACTTATCTTGTGGAGGCTACACTAGCAGCCATATCGGTAACGGTCTCCAGCCACGGGATTTATCTTTTGCAGAGGGTGACGTCACAGCCCAGATTACCTAGCAACAGTAGGTAACCCGGTCACCCGAGTGACTAGTTTGTTTTTCGAAAAAATAACGGACTGATCGGTAATAGCTTCAATTTGAATATAAGTTTTACCAAAGTTAAAAAATGTTCTCACACTCCAATTAATTAATTAACTAAACAAAATTGAAAATAATAAGTTCGCGGCTCTTAAAGCAGCTGCTGCTGCTTTTGCGCATTTGCCAGTGTGTGACGTCATTTTATGTTAGTCCCTCGGAAAAAAAATTTAAACGTTTTTCTTCATATGTTTTTATTAAGTTTTCTTAAAAAACACCAGAAGCTGGTGCCGCAGTGGCTCAACATGTTCAACTTGTGTTTCTGCGTAAAGTTGTATATGCGGACATTGTCTTGTGTCCTATGGACCTTCCCCTTCTGATTCATAGTGTCCATTAGTTTATAAACTGGGTACTATGCTGGATGAATATGCATAGTCGATTTTATTATCCTAAATTTATTCACTCATATTGTGTTTATGGTATACAATAAAACTCTATGGTACTGTTAATTGTAAACCTACTAGCCCATGCATGTAATTAAGGTCTATTACATGAGTACAGGACGATAGCTAAAGGTATGTAATCGTAAAACTGACATTAAAAGTAACATTTTGCTGCAATTACGCTGTAGGTTATGGGTCTGTAAAATCCTCCTCAACGTCGCCAGTTGTTTCTATTTCAATGATTCTTGTAGCTCTTCCAGCATGCTGTCATTTGTATGGTAGGTAGAAATACCTAGTGAGTGAGTGTCGTGGAGAGTGTGAGTGTGAGCTGGTGATATCATTCACTATGAGGTAGAATAAATAAATGAATATTAACTTATTGTTCTATTACTAAGCCAACCTAGCGAAGTTAGGGCTATAAAGCCCTCTCATACACTCAACTAGGAAGACCCGGGACCGCCTGCTTTACATGCCTTCCGAAGTATGGCCATGTTGAATGGTTCTTTTTGTGGGTGTAACCTTAATTGATAAAAAGTGTGAATGATATTATTGTATGGTTTATCATATTAATATTATGATTATTAAATCACACTACTTTATCAAGCAGTGAATTGTAAGAGAGGGCTTTTGGCGCTAATATTCACTGTGAAAATAGTTATGTTTTTTTTTTCTTTAAAGGCGATTTCATTATTAATACTATTATAAATAACATCAAGCTAGCGTTACGGGCCAATACGCTTCTTCCTCTTCTTCTTCAAATGTCTCTTCTGTCGAAGAGTCAAGAGGACGACAGAGGAAGGAGTACGTAGAAGATGGCATGAAGGACCTAGGGTGCGACACCTACAAAGGACTAAAACGCACAAGACAAACAAAAGTGGAGAAGAAGCCTACAACATTCGCTGAAAACCAATAAATAGATTGCAACTCAAGAAGAAAATCAAAGAATTGCGATCATCATGGCAATTCGTACCTATGAAACTGCTACTCTGAATCTGAAAAGGGAAGTTGTGCTCTTAGGCGCCCATTCCACCCACCGGCTAGGGCTATTTACAAAAACGGTGACGTGGTAGCAGACATTCAAGACTTAGGTGGCGTTTCCACCGACCTCGCATTGCAAAATGCAAATGACATTGACGGAAATTAGAATTTTTCTTTTTATAGAAATCTATTAAAATGTTTGTACTTAACATATCCCATGACGCCATTTTTTAATTTTAGTTTGTTTGTGATTTTACTGCATGATCATTGATCAATTTTAACTATGGCATAGAGGAAAATAAACATTTCCGTCAATTCTGCAATGCGAGGTCGGTGGAAACCCCGCCTAAGTCTTGAATGTCTGCTACCACGTCACTGTTTTTGTAAATAGCCCTAGCCGGTCGGTGGAATGGGCGCCTTACGCAACAACCACCTTAGGTTTTTCAACCAGGCTGTTCTTCTTTTGCTAGGAGCCCTCGAAGCCTTCTATTTTCCCATGGAATATTACATGCAGAAGGCGATGCTTGTCGGGATTCACCCTATGGGGAACTTTCTGGTCTTCAAGGTGTGCCAAAATTCTGCAAATTTGGACGTCGATCTAAACCCCTTTTCCGTGATTCTGAATCTTCTGCTGCGAGCCCTCAGTCCTTCTCCATTGGATTATGCATCAGACTATTCTTCTTCCGCTTTGATTGCCTCTTGAAAATTGACGATAATCATGGCAATTTCGACCTTGGAGACTGCTGCTCTAAAAAGGGAAGTTGTGCACTTGCCAAACGACTGCCTCAGATTTTTCAAACAGAATGTTCTTCTTCTGCCGGGAGCCCTCAGTCCTATCTTCCTTGGATTATGCATCAGACTATTCTTCTTCCGCTTTGAATGCCTCTTCTATTGAAAATTGACGATAATCATGGCAATTTGGACCTTGGGAGACTGCTGCTCTAAAAAGGGAAGTTGTGCACTTGCCAAACGACTGCCTCAGATTTTTCAAACAGAATGTTCTTCTTCTACCGGGAGCCCTCAGTCCTATCTTCCTTAGGGAAGGCGATGCTTTTCGTGTCTTATCACATGGCTGAAGTATGTTAGTTTCCGTTTCTTAGCCGTCAGCAGCAACTCGGCAACCTGCATGCCAACAGGACCAACCGACAAAATCTTTTCGTAAAAAAAAACACCGCAAAACATGTAAATCAATTACAATCTCGAAATAAAAAATTTCGATCATTAAAACATTTTCCTTCCACCGACGAATCAATAAAAATTCCGGGGTAAAATTGTTCATTTTGCTTCAACTTCCAGATATTTCCCAACTGGACTAAACCGGACCGCATAAAAGAAGAAATTATCAGCCTAAAACACGCAGCCCCGAACTATTTTTTACTTGAAGAAAAACCTCCGGCAATTTGTTGGTAAGTAATGATTCCGCAGGCCTTTTGTCCTGCCATTGTAAAAGAAGAGCCGAATTATTTCTTTCTTTAATTGAATACGTGAGCTGCTTTTTCAGACCTACTTAAATTTGAAAGCCATTCAGCTTTGGTTTCTAAGCTCTGGGCTTTTGTAAAATCTTGTTGTTATTGCCTTCTTCAAGTGTTTTCCCTTCTGCTTGCTCTTCCCTTTCCTGATCCCAATCTTAAGAGAGAGCTTATAAGTAAAAAAAGTGGCCCTCACAATAGCTCACCTTCTTCTCGATTGCCCAACCTACTCGGTCCAACGAGCCTCCGTCCTACGGGCACCCTCCTCACTCTCCGATGCTCTAGGACACACAATAACAGCCACAAATAATATCATTCAATTCCTAAGAGCCACCGGTCTCTTCTTCAACATTTAACCCCCCCCCCCCTCCCCACTACTCACACAACAGAACGGATAACTCTCTACCACTAAATAATTGGTAAACATTCCCACTTTCCTAGCGCAAATTCCCAACAGGGACCCGCGCTTTAAAAAAAAAAAAAAAAAAAGCGGTTATAGAAAGAAAACGAAAAGCCATGGCACGACAATCCATGAAGACTGGTAAAGGATCATTTTTTAAAGCACTGATCTATTAATATAGCTGCGGTCAGAATCATATCTTGCAGCCAAATTATTCCCCTACCGAGTTCCTGCTGACGGTTAAGAAACGGAAACTAATGTACTGTGGCCTTGTGATGGGGAATGAAAAGTTTCGCCTTCTGCATATAATAATCTAAGTGAAGATAGAAGGACCTAGGGCTCCC
Organism: Psococerastis gibbosa; assembly: GCA_963971405.1. Taxonomy (NCBI): domain Eukaryota; kingdom Metazoa; phylum Arthropoda; class Insecta; order Psocodea; family Psocidae; genus Psococerastis; species Psococerastis gibbosa. Next base: position 6,775,424 of record OZ020490.1, on the reverse strand, counting down.
GGCCGAAGAAGGTCAGGACATGTAGCGTAGTGGTACGGACTCTGACTTTCACCCGAAAGGTTGTTGGTTCGAGTCCCACACTAGCTACATTTTCTGGCCATGCTTCGGAGGGCATGTAAAGCATGCGGTCCCGGGCTTTCCTAGTTGTGTGTAAGAGAGGGCTTTACAGCCCTAACTCCGCTAGGTTGGCTTAGTAATAGAAACAATAAAAAGTCCTTATTTATTTATTTATTTATTTAAGAAAAACATCCTGGTTGAAAACCCTGAGGCAGTGGTTTGGCACATCAGTTTTCTAACATTCCGAGAAAAAGACCGTGCGGTTGTGAACCCCTCCAAGTAGTGAGAGGTCAAGCTATAATTTAAAAGTGGAAGGTTAGAGAGTTGGAACAAGCTACCCCACAAGAGTGATTCCAGTCGGTAGATCATAATTACAGGTATGTAGCTGCTGCTTCCACATTATTAGTTGACTCATACTACTATAACATTGGCCTACAACAGCACGGTCTTTCTCTTACAACGTTAGACGACAGGGTCAGAATGCCCTTTTCTACAACATGTACAACATTTCATAGGTTACCTGAAAATAAGTCTACCCCTCATTCGTGTGCATGCAATAAGGTGACAATACTGACCGTAGAATACATGAACGAACTATACAGGTAAGTCAAAATAACGTAAGAAAACTACAAAGTTGTATATTGAAACTACAGTAACGGGTAACTATTGTATAATTCGTCAAATAAATTCATTAAACTCTCTTTTCTCAGTTTCGAGAAGTAATAAATCAAATTATACAGACGTCTAATACATTTAGTGTCTAAATTTCGAACTAACGCACAATTTAAATCAAACAAAATTTGAAAGAGCCTTCTTCTTCTCCCAAAATTGAATTTCATCGCCCCCTGTTCTCTATTGTGTCCTGCCTATAGATGGGGAACCCTCAATATTCCTCTGAAAGGAGGAAATCTGCCTATGAAAGGTTTTTGAATCGAGATTTAAGGGCAGCTAGATGAGATTTGATGATGTTGCCCTATTATACTATACTATGTATTGTAAACGCAGGAAGCCCCAATTTTTAAGAATTATAGCTCGTAGGAGGTATTTGTTCCGTTAAAAGTGTGCAGACGTACTATACTAACTTGAGCCGGCCGCGACACCAAGTTGAATCCAACGGAGCAGAGCAGGTTCAAAGCTGCAGATAACTTGGTCGTGTGCACAGTGCCGGTAGGGAAACAAGGTAGGACTTGTCCTGGTCACCTCCGAACTAATCGTGTGACTTCACTGTGTTTCCCAAGCGGTTCGGAATCCACTATAATCTGGAGGTCCACTGTCCTATGGGCCCACACCGTGCCTTGGGACTGTGTCCAACCATTCTACTACTATACCAACTTTCAGGTTGTCTATGGTGCACTCTTTTTTCTTTTTTTAAGAGGAAGCAGATCGTTGACAATGACCACCAAAGGATGACATCCGTCACCCTGTATGGTAAAGTCGAAGAAGTGACGCATTCCAAAAATCATTAAAACCGTAACAACAGCGGTAAAGAGGGGGTTGCAGAGTTGCTAACTAAATTTCGTGCTAATGACTCGTCACATTTCTGCCGGCTGCAACTGACTCCTGTAAGTTTGCTCAAGTAAATGAGCGATTGCTAGCTGTGGGGAGGGGTTGGGTGGACGGGGAGAGGAGAATAAGCCAACATTCGTCAAACTATGGAATCAACTTCGCCTGCTGTCACCCCATTTCCAGAAAAGGGGGATAAGGGAGCTCGGTTGGTGGAATTGAAAGGTAACTGGGGATAGTTATGAATTTTTCATTTCAATTGTGTCAAAACACCCAACAATGTTTGGTTTATTTCTATCAATATTATGATTATTTTTCTAAGTAAAAAATAATTATCATAATATTGATGGAACGAAATCAGCCAGCATCAGATGGCTGGGGCACGTGGAACGAATGCGAGACAATAGGGCAACAAGAGCAGCCTTACACACGGTGCCCCAAGGGAGAAGACGAGTGGGACTGCCACGGATGCGATGGCTGGACGATGTCGAGGGGGATCTGGTGACCCTTAGCGTCGATGACTGGCGAAGGAGAGCACAAAAACACGCAGGGTGGCGCGAAATGGCAGAGCAGGGCATGACCCGTAGAGCCAAGGAGTAAGTAAGCAATTGTAAAAGTTGGCTGAAAGGCCTAAAATTCGCCCATGTTTATTTATTTTTAAGATACACATTAAGGCTGGGTGAGCCCAGGTCAGGCGACCTCTTCTTACCTCGAGTCTGGAGCCTCTATCTTTCCGTTCCAATGTCTAGTTCTCTACCAACTGTGCTATTCCTTACCACATAGTAGGAACAATGTTTCTGCTCTACACCTGGCTCAGCTTTTTCACTATGACAAGGTAAGTGGAAGGGGAACGTACACTGACAAGGTACAAGGAGACACGGACGCATTATATCTCGAGGGACAGAATATAAATTGGTAGGAAAATCTTTGAACTTGTTTTGATATATTTATCAAAATATATAACTTTTGAAATTGGTTATGCATGGATGGGAAAACGATTTTTCCTTTTATCCAAAAGTTTTCCGCGCGTATTGTAACGGTGAGAGAATCTTTTTCTTTTTTTTTAGTTTTTCCGCCTTTAGGCTTTGCATACGAGAATTGCTGTTTTTATATCACTTCTTTTGGAGGGAGGGATATTTTCTTTGCAGCTGTATCCAATTTTAATTCGAACAGATACATATGGTTTGGTGTAATAGAGAACCGGTCCGAGTTTACTCGAACATGCTTTCGAATCTATCAAAATTAGTAGATAGAGAAAATGAGTAATTTCATGGTAAATAATTTTCCTATGGTTAAATTTCCGATATCGCGGGGGGGGGGGGGGGGGGGGGGTTGTCCACCTGACGTCACTCGTCACTGGTGGTGAGGTAAATTCTAGATAAGTCAGACCAACACATTACCACACAGCAATACTGGCAGGCCACGCAATGCATTTGAGCGTGAATTTTCTATCATTTTTTCAAAAAAACATTTTTTTGTACAATACCAAATACTTTTTTGGGAAAGCAACCTGTCCGGTTTCGTTACTCAATTTAACACCTAAAACATACCTGAAGGTAGAAATCATCGATAGAAAGGTTTTGCAGAAAAATTATTTTTTAGTCATTTTTCATTAAAATTTAGTTATTTTTATTTTTTTACCCCCAGAAGCCACCTATCAAGGGGCAAGCGACCCCCCGCATTTCATTAACATTAATAACGACTACAATATGTGTGCATTTAAAAGAAATCGTTGGAGCCGTTTTTGAGAAATAATTTTTTTAGACGTTTTTTTTGGAGTTTTTTGAGAATAAAACCACCCCAAATTAAGTTAGCCCCAAATAAAAAAAATTGTTCCGAGGTATGATTTTTGTGAATCTACACGCCGAATTTCATCAAAATCGACCGATTAGTTTGCCCGGAAATCGACGAACAGTCAGACAGACAGACATTTCGTAAAAACCACTTTTTTGGGTTCCTGGGACCTTAAAACGTGTAAATCCGTTGAAATCTCGGAATCGGAAATTTCGACCGTCACAAAGCTTTCCTTATACTACGTATAACTTGGAAAGCAAAAACATGCCCTTGGCGGGATTCGATACTATGACTATGATCTACGCATAACCGGGGCGTCGTCTTAACCGCTGGACCACAAGCCCCGACAAGTGCGGTTCATTCTAAATCCTCTACTTAAATGCTCTTATTGATAAGATTCGTATTACTAGACAGGATAGCACTATCTAACCAAACAGGTCCGTGAGCTTACTTTATTCTGTAAAATTTATACATTATATTGCAGAATTATATGGTATACATAGTAGTATTAGTAGTAGTAGTAGTAGTAGTAGTAGTAGTAGTAGTAAATTTGGCAAAGTCCCGGGCCACGGCGTATAACACTGAATTAAATTTGGTTGAAGAGGTTTGAGTTTTATAATTACTTGTTCCTCAACACCCCCTTTACGAAGGGATTGGACCTGATGATGGCGTTACCACCGAAACAGCTGTAGAAGTAGGGTGCATAGCATGCAAATTGTTCAGACTGATGGTTGCTGTGAGTATTTCCAATAAGAAGCATGCCAAGCTATGTCAATATCTACTAAAGATACAATTTAGTAACGTTCTTAATACAAAATATAGGGTAAAACGGGGTAACACAGGCAACCCCTCTTAAGTGGTCTACGATCTCAATTTTCAAGTTGTCTCAACCCCCAACCTCCCCAGCCCCCCGTACCCCAGCGTCACCAAACTTTCGAGGATCCTCAATTACGGAGTTTACCCACAGTGTCTTCACTTTAGCCCCGGTTTCCCCTACTTCGTACTTACTTATTACAAGTGGGAATAAGCCTCATTCTAAAGCTGTTAAGTGAGCTGGGGGAGGGGGCATTAAACAAGTTTTGTCGTCACTTAACGTGCAGTTTGAGGACATTGTCAACTTACATAACTGTATGGTATTTAACAGTGATGATGTTGAAGACTATAGAGTTGTAACTTTATCGCATGCGGTTTGCAGCGCGGTTAATGGCTTTGGTGGCAAGGTGGTAGCGTGCTTGTACTTATGTGAGTCTCTACATACCTTGCGATCGGAGACTACTTCGTTCTTACTAAGTGGGAATAAGCCTCACTCTAAAGCTGTTAAGTGAGCTAGGGGAGAGGGCATTAAACAAGTTTTGTCGTCCCTTAACGAGCAGTTTGAGGACATTGTCAACTCACATAACTGTATGGTATTTTAAACTGATGATGTTGAAGACTATAGTGTTGTAACTTTATAGCGTGAGGTTAATGGCTTCGGTGGCAAGGTTGTAACGTGCTTGTACTTATGCGAGTCTCTACACACCTTGCGATCGGAGACTACTTCGTACTTACTAAGTGGGAATAAGCCTCACTCTAAAGCTGTTAAGTGAGCTAGGGGAGAGGGCATTAAACAAGTTTTGTCGTCCCTTAACGAGCAGTTTGAGGACATTGTCAACTCACATAACTGTATGGTATTTTAAACTGATGATGTTGAAGACTATAGTGTTGTAACTTTATAGCATGAGGTTAATGGCTTCAGTGGCAAGGTTGTAGCGTGCTTGTACTTATGCGAGTCTCTACACACCTTGCGATCGGAGACTACTTCGTACTTACTTATTAAAAGTGGGAATAAGTCTCATAGTGAGCTAGGGGAAGGGGCATTAAACAAATTTTGTCGTCACTTAACGTGCAGTTTGAGGACATTGTCAACTTACATAACTGTATGGTATTTAACACTGATGATGTTGAAGACTATAGAGTTGTAACTTTATCGCAGGTTAATGGCTTCGGTGGCAAGGTGGTAGCGTGCTTGTGCTTATGCGAGTCTCAACACACCTTGCGATCGGAGACGTGTCGACCTCTTAGGTTACTTAGGGATGGAACTGAAGGTCGGGCTAGACACGCACTTAGACTGCATAAGCGCGTTATCATATGCCACCATGTACCCCTGCCAACGCTGTGCACACTACCAAGTTTGCCACAGTTTGGAATAGGCTCTGTTCTTGTGAATTCAACTTGGTATGGCCGTTGACAGTACGGGGAACTATCTTCAATTGCAACACAAAGGAAATGTCGCATTATCTGAAGTTCCCTTAAGAACGCGAGTGCTCAATGGTTTGCACAACGAAAAGCAATTCATAAACTTGGCAACGCTGCTCATCAGTGAATTACAGCTGTGTATACAGTAGTTTTATGATAAATGGACAGCTTAAGAACTGCGACAGATCGAGGCCAGTGTAAATCACTAGGAACAATGGATGGGGAAATTGGAGGGAAGTGAAAAATTTATTTCCGCAAAGATATACTGTATCATGCGAGAGATAGTGTATGCCGTGTTATGAGAAAATTTGTTATTCCTGTAGAACAGAAGCTCATTGAATGTTTGCATGTAATTTATTGTCTTTATTCTTCTTCTTCCAACGCCTCTTCTATTTATGGCCATCGTAGACACGTAGATACTGTACTTTGGACTCCCCAAAAGGAAGTCAAGCATATGTACTAATTAGTCATGATGCCTCCACTAGGGAATTGTGATGCGGTGGTTCCCTGTTGCCTTCTGCATCCTTATGCCGTAGACTCATCATTGAGTTCCTGGGCCCAACCTCAGGACTAAAGAGTGCCATGGTTGTTACAGGATGTATAAAGCATGTATGACAGAAAGACGACTGGCGGGACGTCGTCGAAAACGCTGCAAGCGTGAGTGTGAAACTGACCTTCACGAGTTGGGAGTCCGTAGATGGTGGAGCTTTGTACAAAACCGAGATGACTGAAGGAGTGTTGTCGAGCAGGTCATAGCTCATCAAGGGCTGTAGTGCCAGAAGAAGATGGAGTACTAGTGGTTGCTAATTTACTAGTGGCATACATAGTCAACTTCACGCTATATACTCCGGCTTTTTTTAGACAAGCCTGCACCACCAGACTGGTGGCCTATAGGTCCCTTCTCCAATTCCAACGACTCCATGGATTTCGGACATTATTTATATTGTTTCAGTATACATTTTTGGTCATTGGCAAATTGGTATACTTCCTCGATGTCAACCTACACCGATAATGGAAAAACTGAGACAAGCTTACAATTGAGGCAATGTAACAGGCGAAAACATGACTGAAATAAGTACAGATACGAGTAAAAAAAAAGTAATAGAAACCCCCCCCCCTATTTAGGACACACAGCATGATAACTAATTCGTTGGTGTAGGCTTCACCATCTATCATCCCTGACCTCCCCCATACGCTGGAATGGACAAAGGTTTGAGATCCCCTAGATAAAAGAGCTGCCATCAGTAACCTCCTGCACCCTCCCCCCTCCCTAACCTCTTAAGCCATTGTCCGCCCTTAATTCAGAGAACAATACGCCTTCCAGAACAATTGGCCCATTTTACGCAGAAAGGGATCACGCACAATACTTTGCTTATGGATTTAAATTCCTTTCTGTGTAACTGGTTCATTTGGGCAGCTGTAGGCAGAGGAGGTAGGGAGGGAGGGAGGGGGGCTCAGAGAATTATACCGACTTAGTCCTTTTTGCTCGCCGAATTTTAAGATAAACACCGCGCACTGCTGAATTTATTGTGGTGCTTAACGCAAAGAAAGGAGTTTGCAGATAGCCCCCAAAAGAGCATTTAAATTTTTTTTTTTTTTTTTTAAAGCGGGAAAATTTCCATTTAATTAATGGGTAACGATAACAAAGTGTTTTTGTGATTGAAGATTTTCGTGGGCTTCTTTGTTGTGATTTAGTGTAATTTGTTTTTGCTAAGATTTTGAATTATTTTTAGCAGGAAATTTCTTCTGCTTCTGACTATACGGCCCTTGATGGGACAACACTCCTCCAGACGGTGTTGTCAACTGCATAGCCAAGATTCCCAATAAAAATAAAATCAGCCACTTCATGGATTTGGGATTGAATAAATTTACAATTTCAAAGTTTACATTTTAAATAATAGAAATGATACAATTGTAAGCCACAACACGAAAACACACCGGGTTTTCGCGGGAATTCTAATGGAACCCATAATAATGAAAAAGGCGTCTCGAGAATATGGAACAAACAAAAGCTAAATAGAATTAAAACACAAATCCCGGGACAAAGTGTACGAGGGAGGGTGGCTTGAGGCGGAAAGAGCCGTCATTTTGTTAGTGGGTTGTCAGATTTTTAGTGATTTCTTGGGGTGACTTACAAAGGATTGTTTAAAAATTGGAATAATGGATATTTTAATGAGGTTTTTTTCAATGAGTACGTACAACCCAGGGTCACTGAATAGCGCTGGACCACCATGCATTTTAACAGCGTCAATTTTTTATAAAGTTTTGATTCACTTAGGCTATTGTTACTCGTCAATTTTAATCATTTCATTGACGGAAAATCATCAATGTTGCATTTATATTTTTACACTTCATTCCACTTGTCTTCAATAATTGACCATTTTTGTTTTCAGTTTTTTCCAATTTTGTAAGTTCGCCGCCGTTTTTTGTTTAATTTTATAATCTACTAGAAATTTTATGATTTAAATTATGAAATAATTCGTTTGTTCTCAAGAACATAATTACAATTATTTATCATAACCAGACGACGTCATTGTTTAATTTTAGTTTGTTATTGTTTGCAAAGCGTGATTTTACTCTATGATTAACTTGTTGATCAATTTTAACATGCGGAAGTTAAAATAGACAATGACATAAAGTAAAGAAAAAATCACATCAATTATTGAAGACAAATTGACAAGTGGAATAGCCGGCTTAGAAAAAAAAACTACATAGATGGGTGGATAGAGGCATCATTCCTTTATATAGTAGCATTTCAGAAATAAAGACTACACTATGTGCCATACATCAATTTTTAAATGAAGATTGAAGAGAAAACCGCTAGGCTACTTGACAGTTTTAACAATAAAATATAAAATATGTCAGATAAGGTAACTTGTAGGTAAAATGTATTAATACAATATGTTTTTTGCTCGAAAAATTGTAAATATTAAAAAATAAACATATAAATGTAGGTGTCTTAAATATTGTGGATTACAAGAGCCCAAACACCCGGATGACGTTTCAATAACGTCCCAATCGTATTGGGTGTAGTTTTTCTCCCCCGAACTATTCGTATTAGGTGTTGGGGAATCAGTACTGGCGGCTACTCCACCGCGTCACAAATGACGTCACATTCTGAAGTCGCGTGACCCGCTTTTTAACCATCGAACTTAAATTGATAGGGAAAAATAGTAACTAGTAAATAAGGTTTTTTTAGGGGAATAAATATAAGGGTATAAAATAAAACTAATGCATTAAAATGCGTTTTCAAACATTTGCAAGCAACATATTACCTGCCCACACGTGACACGTCAGAAGTTCTTTTGTTCCCCATACTCTAGTAGTCTAGTATTACAACTCCAACGCCGGCTCCCTTGACTAAAGCAGTAAAGCAGCTCCAAAAACACAGAGAGTATGCTAAAATAGAATTACACAGATAATGCAAACCAATTGGACCTCACATCAGGAACTCCACCCGGGTCCTCCACATATTCAAGGAGCCAATGTCGGGTCTCTTCACCAGAGCACCTCCAAAAACAAAGAAAGTATGGTAATTTATACATATAGAGTTACCTATCCAAATCGGACGCAGACTTATTGCGCCATAAGTCAGCAGCGTTCATCTTCCCCATACTCAATAGTATGCAAACTTCAATGTCGGCTCCCTTGACTAGAGCATCTCCAAAAACACAGAGAGAGTATGCTAAAATAGAATTACACAAAGTCGGACACAGATAAAGCAAACCGATTGGACCTCAACAGCAGCAACTCCATCTTCGTCCCCCACATATTCAAGGTTCCAATGTCAGATCTCTTCACTAGAGCACCTCCAAACACACGGAGAGTAACATGGTAATTTAGACACATAGGATTACCTATCCAAATCGGACGCAGACTTATTGCGCCATACATCAGCAGCCCTACGTTCTTCTTCCCCATACTCAATAGTATGCAAACTTCAATGTCGGCTCCCTTGACTAGAGCACCTTCAAAAACACAGAGAGTATGCTTAAATAGAATTACACAAAGGCGGACACAGATAAAGCAAACCGATTGGACCTCAACAGCAGCAACTCCATCTTCGTCCCCCACATATTCAAGGTTCCAATGTCAGATCTCTTCACTAGAGCACCTCCAAACACACTGAGAGTAACATGGTAATTTAGACACTTAGAATTACCACCCAAATCGGACATAGACAAATTGCGCCACACGCCAGCAGCACTACCCTTTCCTTCCCCATACTATATACAATGCAAACTTCAATGTCGGCTCCCTTGACTAGAGCATCTTCAAAAACACAGAGAGAGTATGCTAAAATAGAATTACACAAAGTCGGACACAGATAAAGCAAACCGATTGGACCTCAACAGCAGCAGCTCCATCTTCGTCCTTCACGTATTCAAGGTGCCAATGTCAGATCTCCGCACTAGAGCACCTCCAAACACACTGAGAGTAACATGGTAATTTAGACACTTAGAATTACCACCCAAATCGGACATAGACAAATTGCGCCACACGCCAGCAGCACTACCCTTTCCTTCCCCATACTATATACAATGCAAACTTCAATGTCGGCTCCCTTGACTAGAGCACCTTCAAAAACACAGAGAGTATGCTTAAATAGAATTACACAAAGGCGGACACAGATAAAGCAAACCGATTGGACCTCAACAGCAGCAACTCCATCTTCGTCCCCCACATATTCAAGGTTCCAATGTCAGATCTCTTCACTAGAGCACCTCCAAACACACTGAGAGTAACATGGTAATTTAGACACTTAGAATTACCACCCAAATCGGACATAGACAAATTGCGCCACACGCCAGCAGCACTACCCTTTCCTTCCCCATACTATATACAATGCAAACTTCAATGTCGGCTCCCTTGACTAGAGCATCTTCAAAAACACAGAGAGAGTATGCTAAAATAGAATTACACAAAGTCGGACACAGATAAAGCAAACCGATTGGACCTCAACAGCAGCAGCTCCATCTTCGTCCTTCACGTATTCAAGGTGCCAATGTCAGATCTCCGCACTAGAGCACCTCCAAACACACTGAGAGTAACATGGTAATTTAGACACTTAGAATTACCACCCAAATCGGACATAGACAAATTGCGCCACATGCCAGCAGCACTACCCTTTCCTTCCCCATACTATATACAATGCAAACTTCAATGTCGGCTCCCTTGACTAGAGCATCTTCAAAAACACAGAGAGAGTATGCTAAAATAGAATTACACAAAGTCGGACACAGATAAAGCAAACCGATTGGACCTCACAGAAGCAACTCCATCCTTTTCCTCCACATACTCTAGGTTCCAACTCTTAATTCAATTATGGGACCTGGATCCGTGCCAGAGACGTCTGCTAGAACTCGGATTTTCTGTTGAATTATTCCCGAAAACCCCCCGCCATTTTGAGAATTCTAGACCTCCCACATTCCCCATGTTTTTTATACAAACGTGAACGTTTAATTTATTTAAAACAAACTTCACCTAACAGGTAATTATTTTCTTTTCGCGTATACTTTGCAATGCTAATATTCGCCATTGCTCGCTGTTGGAATAAATGCATTTTTGAAGGTTTTGTTGTGTTTTTAATTTTTTTTCTAGCTGTCAAGGAAACTCAGCGTGGTTGCCGCCTCTCCGCATGTCAGAATGATTTAAATGTGTTTAGACGCCACGGTTGACGGCTGGAAGAATTTGTGCGTTAAGTTATATTTATGTTTTAAATGCGTCTGAATGCTTTCTGGGCCACTAGAATTTTTTTCTTGACATTTTTGACTGGTGACTGCATGTAAATATAGATTACATTGTTTTTACATTTTCAGTGTATGAAAAAACCGAGACACGTGTGTAATGTGGGATTGTTTTGAGTTCTATTTAGGGGAGATGAGACTTCCCGCCAAAAATATATATTTGAATTTCTGGGGCTACCTACTCGCCACGTCTCTAATGACCATCCATTGAAAAGACGCATCAGGTAGCTTCAGAATTCAAAAATAAATGTCCCATCTCTCTTAAATAGAACCATGGACGGATACAGGGGGGGCAGGGAGGGGGAAGTTGCCCCCCAAAATTTGGTAAATCTGTTGCAAATTAATTTATTACGCTGTGATTTAATCGATTTTACATATGTTTTTCCTATTTTGACCAACAACTAACTACCCCTCCCCCCAAATGGGCTGGATCCGTCCCTGTATAGATGTCTAGTTAGCCGTTCTTTTAAGGTGTAATTAAATCTCAATTGTGCCTAAAATAGAGGTGACAACCCCGGGGTTTACATTTTCCCTGAAGGAAAATTCAAAACATAAAAGCTACAGGAAATGGCCTACATCTCAAAGCATACAATACCGGAGGGGGGACAATGTAGCTGAATAGGCCCCAAAGAATGCATTGGATTTTGCAATTCAAATGAGCTTCGGCCATTTGGGACATGAGATTAAAAAGCCCAAGTGCTGGTATGCGGCCGTTCTGCAGACAGGTTTTAAATATTGCGCGCGGAAAATGGCGAAAGCGCGCGAAATTTGAAAACCCTCTCGCGGGAATACAAAGCAAGGACTTACCTGGTTTTTAATTGTGGTTGTGAAAATTACAACTTTGGGTTTCCTACCGTTCCCGCTTTTCCTCTCTCTCTCTCGTTACAGTAGCCCCTTAACTAATCTCTAAATTTATTTCCGCTATGTTGGGCACATTGTTTACCCTGTACTTATCATGGTTGGTTTTTATTAAGGGAGGTGTTATTTTTTTGAAATTGTTTTTTAATTGTGTTAGGCCGGGGGGGGGGGGGGTTGAGATGAGTAAGTGGGTTAGCAGAGGTTTGGGAAGTTTTTATTAACTTCTTTGCTGTGAGAAGTTCTAAAGTTCCGGTTTCCTTTCAGAAATAATTATTGTTCCCAATATTCCAAGTTCTTTAATACGTAAATTGGAGGATATAGAAAAAGCTGGACTTAGTGGGATTCGAACCGGGGCAGAATACTTTTTACTTTTCCCTCGCTTTTATCCTTAGGTGGGGTCAGCGATACAGCAGGCTCTCTTCCACCCCTTGCTATTTTATGCTGCGGGTGCAATTACTCCTACAATTCTGAGGTCTTTGCTGACTTTCGCTTCTACTGATAGCCTGTGCTGACTCGTATCTGTGCTTGGTTAAGTCATGCTTTCGCCTGTTTCACTGCGTCAATGGCAAGCTTGTCTCAGCTTGTCCATTATCGCTTGTAGCCGGTGCAGGCTGACATTGAGGACTTTAGGACTTATACCAGTTTGCCAATGGCCAAAAATTCATACGGAAATAATACAATTAATTTCCGAAATCCATGGGGTCGTTGGCATTGGACAAGGGACCAATGGGTCCATAAAAAGTCCTGCAAGAAATCACAATTCCCTCAACTTCAATTCGTTTTACCCACTTTATAAGGTAATTTGGCTGCCTTCTTTCGACATGGCCCCACCATGACCGTCATCGTTCAAGGACTTTATTGACTATGCTAGCTGTCTTCATTTCGGCTCCTATTTCGTCGTTCCGAAGTCTGTCAGCTAGTGTGAAGCCCAGAGACCGTCGCAGCATCCACATCTCGGCCATATGCAAGGCCGTAGCCAGAAATTTTTTTCGGGAGGGGTCCATCGGACGTTATCAGAGGTGAGGTAACCTCAATAAATGTAAAACTCCATTCTATGAATGAATGAATGAATGTATTAAATATAGAACAATTTAAATACAATAATTGTAAAGCCCCACATGAAGACCTATAACAATTTACCCTACTCTAAAACTAAAGAAAAAAAGAAAAAAAATCAATTAGACTTAATTTAACTTATTAAACTACACTTACATATTAATAACAGATCTCTCGTAAACACATAACAGTCTAGTCCACTATTTCAAATAAAGATTCCACCTCTTCCCGTCTCATCAGCCATTCCCGGACGAATTTGGAGTCTATATATATATCTATCTAGTGTACGCTGCAAAATATTCGGGAGGGACCCCCTGGAACCCCTTCTGGCTGCGGCCTTGGCCTCATGCAGTCTTTTTTCTTCGGCCTTTCCCAAGGGCCAGCACTCATAGCCATATTCCTGCTACCGCCAGAATTAAGTAATTTTTCATAACAAACACCGACTGCAGACATTCTCCAGACACCACTCAAACCCGCCCTTGATTAGTTACCCCTCAGCGTTGGCAGTTTCATAAAAACTCCCTTATTAAAGAAGAAAGGCGAGAGAAGGGGGAAAAAAGAGAGATTATGCAATCAAGCTAACATAAAAGAGAACACGTTACATAATCATATTTCTGCAGACATTGGCCGTAAATTAGCCGTCGCGGACGCGCGTTGCTCAATAGGCAAACTTAATAAAAAGATTACTCGACGAGAAAACTTGTTTTACGGGAGAGAAAGAGAGTTTGGAAGCTGAAAGAGAAAAAGTTTCTCCAATTTCGCTCTGGAGATTTTGGAGCAGTAATTGTAGAGTGAAAGGGGGCCAGGTGATGTTGGGGAGTGAATATGAGATTTACTCTGGAGAATTCTGTTTCTGCTGCGATAGGTATAGAGTTTCCAGGCTTTCTCCAGTGAGTTTTTCGGAAGAATTTTAGGACATTTGTGTGACGAAACTTTTGTACGACGCATAATGTACTATTTTAGGTCTCCTGGGTTCGTAGATTTAAGAGGGATACTCCACCCTACTATTTTTCTTTTTCGCAAAATGGGGAACTTTTGTGTATAGGAAAAATGCTCCCAACAAGTCAGGACGTGTAGAGTAGTGGTACAGACTCCGACTTTCACCCGAAAGGTTGTTGGTTCGAGTCCCACACATGCTACATATTCTGGCCATGCTTCGGAGGGCATGTAAAGCAGGCTGTCCCGGGTCTTCATATTATTTATATCTACTAATTAATAAATAGGAAAGGATGTTACTAGTACCTATACATGATGCGAAGTCTTGCTAATCATATGGCATATTAAACTGTAAATTAATTCTATTGCCGAAAATTTTGGAGAAGCTGTGACTCGTAGACCCATCTGTACTTGGTTAAGTCATGCTTTCGCCTGTTTCATAGCGCCTATGGTAAGCTTGCCTCAGCTTGTCCGTTATCGCTTGTAGCCAGTGTAGGTTGACATCGAGAACTTATACCAGTTTGCTAATGGCCAAAAATTCGTAAGGATACAATACAAATAATATCCGAAATCCATGAGGTCGTTTGCATTGGACAAGGGACCTATGGGCCACTATAAGTAGTCCATAAATAAATAAATAACTAATATGTGGAAGCTGCAGTGTTCAGGGAAGAACCACCACTGAGCCCAACCATTTCGCAGACTGTACACGTAGAAAAAATTAAATTACTCGTGACTTCGTGGTATTTCATCTTAATAAACAAACAAACTTAGTGTTTTATCAAAACTTGTTATAACAACTATATAACTAGAATTAGTAAAACCCAAATAACCGTTAAAAAATTAGCTTTCTCTACGAAACCCTGAGCGCTTTTGGCAAGAAACGGAGGGAAACCCACTAGCATAGTAATGTTACACCATATCAGCTATATTTGAGACTGGCTCAACTTGAGGAGGAAATGCAAAAGTGATTAGAGAGAGGTAACCTTGGTACATGTCAGTGGCGGATCCACGGGCGGGGGGGGGTGGGGTCAGGGGTCATGAACCCCCTAAATGAGTAAATTAATAAGAAAAAGTAGTAAAACCTAGTAAAAATATTGAATAAATATTATATATATATATATATAATTTTATAAATAATTGAATGAAACTAAACTTTTCAACAAAAAATTCCATATTAAACTTTTAAAAAAATTGTGACGCCCCCCCCCCTAAATTTTTCGCTGGATCCGCCCGTGGTACATGTGCAAGAACAGTCTTAGGTGTACAAACGCTCAACTTACAGCAAGCGTTAAGCCTCGCTCCGTTTCAGAACTCACACCTGTTTCATATGAGCCCAACAACGCATGAAATTAGCAACCCCTTCCTCCCTCCCCACCCTAGTCTCTCTCCAACCCCTGGCTCATCCAAAATGCTCCTTCAAAAACCTATTAACACAGCCATGATTTCTTCCGCCGCGTGAAGCAGGCTAATATGGCTTTAAAGACAGCTTTACACCCTACCTTGCCTGCGATAATTCAGGCCCCTTTATTACCTACCAGTCTTCAGGCCTAGATACCCTAAAGCTGCGTCCAGACTGTGCATTAACGTATTGCATTTCGGCAGAGCCGCAATGCTTTTTCGTAGTGTGGACGCAACAATCGGCACGAAAAGCCGAAAAGCAATGCATTAGGGCTCCGCAAGTTGGCGAAGTAAAGCCGATCGGCATACTATGGCCTGTGGTCAGGGCGGCGTAAGATCCCTATTCCCGATACATTCGCAAGCTCTCTGTACCCACGTAGTCTGGTCTCACGCAGCTCCTTCATCAGCAGAAGAATAGGGATCGCATGCCATCCAGACCAAGTTTTTTCCATATCCTCTAATTTCGGATATAACGAGGAGGTTACCTCTTCAACCAAAGTTAATTTAATGTCAGTGTTATATACACCATATAATACTACAATGTATTGAATAAAGCATTGCCTTTATGCAATTAAGTAAGCTCACAGACCTGTTCGGTTAGATAGTTGTGTAGTTGTGCTAACCTGTCTAGCAATACAAATCATGTCAATTTGAGCATAAGTAGAGGATTTGGCGATTAGTGGACTTGTCGGGGCTTGTGGTCCAGTGGTTAAGACGACGCCCCGGTTAGGCGTAGATCGTGGGTTCGAATCCCGCCAAGCCCAGTTTTTTCATATCCTCTAATTTCGGTCTCGGTCAAAGTAAAGCCGATCGACATGCTGTGGCCTGTGGTCTGGACGGCATGCGATACCTATTCTTCTGCTGATGAAAAAGCTGAGTGAGACCAGACCACGTGGGTACAGAGAGCTTGCGAATGCATCGGGAATAGGGATCGTACGCTGTCCAGACCACAGGCCACAGCAAGTCGATCGGCTTTACTTTGACAGAGATTGCCAACCGGCGGATTCCGCCATCCCTGTTCCCTAATGCATTGCGTTTCGGCTTTTCGTGCCGATTGTTGCGTCCACACTACGAAAAAGCATTGCGGCTCTGTCGAAATGCAATGCGTTAATGCACAGTCTGGACGCAGCTTAATAAGGGTCGTCGACTTGTCGTGCAACGGCGTTTCTATTTATTGAATACATTATTACCATGATAGGCCAGAAATTACCAAACTAATTAGTTTTGCAAATAGATTCAAAAACTTCACCCTCCCCCCCCCCCCTCCCTTCGTACCAGACCCTTTAATATATTTGACGATGAACCCATCTGATTAGGAGCTTTGTTTTAGTTAATTACATTATAGACTCCATTTGCTAATTTTATTGAGCTTTCATGAGTTTCAACGGTGCCATTTTGTGAATTGTTTCCTCTGCGTATCCTGGGTAATTTCGGAGATTTCCAGAGTTTGGATGAGCTGGATTATATGGGAAGGTAACTCAAGAGTGTGTTACCAGTAGTAGCAGAAATGACAGAGAAATACTCACTATAGGGCCCATTTAAATAGTCTGATATAATCTGTTCGAAGATAGCACTGCAGCGAGTAAGGCGTGGTTTCCACCGACCTGCTAGTGCTTAATACAAATACGGTGACGTGGTAGCAGATATCATTAATAAAGGCGGGGTTTCCACCGACCTCTCATTGCAGAATGCAAATGACATTGACGGAAATTTGAATTTTTCTTTTTATAGAAATCTATTAAAATGTTTGTACTTAACATATCCCATGAAGCCATTTTTTTAATTTTGGTTTGTTTGTTTGTGATTTTACTCTATGATCATTAATCAATTTTAACTATTGCATAGAGTAAAACAAACATTTCCGTCAATGTCACTTGCATTCTGCTATGCGAGGTCGGTGGAAACCCCGCCTAAGTCTTGAATGTCTGTTACCACATCACCGTATTTGTATTTAGCACTAGTAGGTCGGTGGAAACCGCGCCTTACACCATCTCGGGGCCAGGAATGATCTATTTACATTTGCCAACAGCCATACCATGTTGTATCCACCAGAACAGAGCCTGTTCGAAACTGCAGAAAACTTGGTAGTATGCACAGCGTTGGCAGGGGAACATGGTGGGACAAGATAACGCGCTGAGACTATACCAGCCCGTCTACGTGCGTGTCGAGTCCTGGTCACCTCCGAATTAATCATGTGACTTTACTATGTTCCTCAAGTGGTTCAGAATCCACTCTAGTCAGGAGGTCCACCATGTCAGTAAACTTCTCTTCTCCCCGAGGTGAAGGAGTCTGTCCTTAGGGTGTTTCAAGTTAACAAACAGACTCACTCCCCCCGCCAGGCTGACAGGGTTGCTTAAGGCGGAATTGCATCCACTTGCAGGTTTTGTCTGATGCGGTCATTTCGGATTCGGTCCCTCCTTGTTGATAGTTCTTCATTTTCTGGGGAAATCGAGTAAATTGGGTACCCCGGGGTGACCAATTTGTTTTTAAAAAGGGACAATAAATAATGCCTGGGTACGACACTGATAGAACCGTTATGTAATTGCAAAGTCCCTTTGGAGAGTCAGCATTGATTTCCATAAGTTAATTTAACTCCGATCAGTTGGTACAGGGGAATGGAAGGATAAGGGGGGAGGTGGGGGCTGAGCTACTGTAAGCCGGGGTAGATTGAGCCGCTTGGCAACGTGACAAAAGCAGTAAACCGTCTGCTGCCACTGCGTCTTGGCACCAAATCATATCTCTCCACCATGCTACGACACCTTCCAAGCCAGGGATAACACTAGTTTAGGGACCCCTTCGAATATATAATTTTAGGTGACAAAAGGCCAAAAGCAGTACACCGTCTGCTACCACTGCGTCTGGGCACCAAATCATATCTCTCCACCATGCTCCGACACCTTCCAAGCCAGGGATAACACTAGTTTAGGGACCCCTTCGAATATATGACTTTAGGTGACAAACGGCAAAAGCAGTAAACCGTCTGCTGCCACTGCGGCTTGGCACCAAATCATATCTCTCCACCATACTCCGACACCTTCCAAGCCAGGGATATCACTAGTTTAGGGACCCCTTCGAATATATGTCTTTAGGTGACAAACGGCAAAAGCAGTAAACCGTCTGCTGCCACTGCGGCTTGGCACCAAATCATATCTCTCCACCATGCTCCGACACTAGGTTAGGGACCCCTTCAAATCCATGATTTTTTTTTTTTTTTGTGAAGAGGAAGGTAGACGCCATTAGCATAGATAACTTGTAGAACACAGTGTTTCTTGCTGAAAATAATGACTTGCAACTTGTAGTCCAAGTAAAAACAGCGAATGGTCTCAATGACTGGACTGCGCATATGTTAGAGGTTGTTTAGACTTGTCCGGGTAACCCCCCCCCCCTCCCCCCAACAGATCTAAATTTGAACATAGTGCGGAAAATGATTTACTATGAGGCGGCATGGTACGCTGTGAAGGAGTTGGCATGGCTTGTCCTGAGCCGCAAGATGAAATAAGAGAAAGACCTCTAAACCAACTTTAACAGCAGAAAAAGACACAACCATCCTGAAGTATTGCTGAAAAGCGGTTCTAGGATAGTTGGGGGGGGGGGGGGAAAAGACCTAAACCCAAATAGAAAAAAAAATTGTCATAAGATATGATTTAATCAAAATTCATCGATTAGTTTGTCCAAAAATTTTCGGAGAGGCAGACAGACGGGCCAATAGAATGACATTTCGTAAAAACTTCTTTTTTGGCTCCTGGGACCTCGAACCGTGTAAATCCGTTGAAATATCTTCTTCTTCTTCCTCTTTCCTCTTACGGCCGCGTGCGCATCGAGAGGGGGCCGCCCCGTACCCATTTCTTATACTCGACCGGGTCGGACGCAAACGTCTTGGGCTTGACTTTTTCCGTTTAAATCTCGACATTGAAAATTTCGAACATCACAATGTTTTCCTTTATACTAACGTATAAATAGCAAAGGTAAAATGTAAAAATAACAAATACCTAAGGCGTCTATTCCACTTGTCAATTTTTCTTCATCAATGTTGCATTTATATTTTTACACCTAATTCCACTTGACTTCAATAAATGACAAGTTTTGTTTCCAATTTTTTCCAATTTTGTAAGTAAGCCCACTGCCTTTCTTTTAATTTTATAATCTACAAGAAATTTTATGAAATATTATGAAATAATTCGTTTGTTCTCAAGAAATTAATTACAATTATTTATCATATCCAGACAATGCCATTGTTTAATTTTAGTTTGTTATTGTTTGCAAAGCGTAATTTTACTCTGTGATTATTGACATAGAGTATAGAAAAAATCTCATCAATTATTGAAGAAAAATTGACAAGTGGAATAGCCGGCTAAGCTTAACTTGTGCATTCTTGACAGGTCTACGCCAATTTAAAAGACAGGTATAACCGGTTATATTACTTATATTCCTCACCCTTTATTTCCAACTTGTCCTATCATAATTCTTCGTAAAACCCAACAATCACCCAAACAAACTCCAAACCATGCCCCCCAACAAACTCCCAACCAAGATCATCTGGCGCGTAACGAAAGTCACAAACTTGCTTTTGTATAATTTTAATTAATTACAAACAAAACTTGGGGAAACTTTTACATCTTTCGCCGAGTGCAATTGAGACTACTACAGTACACTCTACTACGGCTGGTAAACAGAATTTCACTTAATTAACATATAAATTGGGGCATTATCATACCTTTGCAGTTGTTTGGGCCGGGGGTGGGGGCTGTGTTAAAGTAAACCGTGGAATCCGTGTTGTAAGCTGCAGGCAAACTTTTTAATACTTCAAAGCAATAGTACCTAGGGTAAAGTTTTAATGTTGTACGAGTATCCGAATGGTAAGTAGGCTTTACTATTCAGTACTCTAAATAATGATACTAAGGCCTGTGCTTGTTTGCATACTTGGTTAAGTCGTCACAATGGTAAGCATGTCGGAGCTTGTCCATTGGCACTTGCAGTCGGTGTAGGTTGACATCAAACTAGTTAGCCAAGGGCTGGAAATTCATTCAGAAACAACACCAATAATTCCCGGAAACCAATGGGGTCGCTGGCAGGGCAAGATTCAATGTAGGCTATATAGTAAGCCTATAAGTCCATAAGAAGCCCATCAACATCAATAATACTATAATAAATATATAATTACATAATAAAATAATAACAATAAAGGAAATTTGGCCCTTGGGGACTGCTGCTCTGAAGAGGAAGTAAATTTTTCCAAAAACCCCAGATGACGCGAAATTTAGACCCCTCTTATGAAAGAACTGTTACCAAAAAATTAATATTTCCTATTATATGATACATGACGTAGTCTTCTGCAACTTACATGAGTCAAATCTCTTGCTTTGTTAAAAAATAAAAAGTCAATAAAAACAACAAATTTTGGGGTGCTAATTTCCCTCTTAATATTATAAATTAAATTTACAAAAATAATTTAATATGGAATTACCATCCTCACGCGCCCCTCTTGAGGGGGACACAGGTTTAGAATTCAAATTCTATTGTATTTTTTTTTTTCTTTATAAATTCACGAAATATAATAAATAAATAATGACTTTTTGTTTTATTACCAAGTCAACTTTTTGGAGTAAGGGTTATAAAACCATCTCTTGCACTCAACTAGGAAGCCGAAGCATGGCCAGAAAATGTAGCATGTGTGGGACTCGAGCCAACAACCTTGCGGGTGTAAGTCCTTACCACTAGTCTATATGTCATGACACGGATGGCGGGAACAACCAGCGCAAATCGAACCGACCGGTGGAAGAACCTAACACCAAACATCCAAGAAAGAACCGGTCCGAGTTCACTCGAACATGCGTTCCAATTTATCAAAATTATTAGATAGAGAAAATTAGTAATTTTATGGCAAATATTTTTCCTATGGTTAAATTTCCGATATCTCGGGGGGGGGGGGGGGGGGTTGTCCACCTGACGTCACTGGAAGTGAGGTAAATTCTCGATAGGTCAAACAAACACATTAATTACCACACAGCAATAATGGCAGGGCTTGCAATGCATTTGAGCGCGAATTTTCTATCATTTTTTTCAAAAAATAATTTTTTGGGCAAAACCAAATATTTTTTTGGGAATGCAACCTATCCGGTTTCGTTACTCAATTTAACACCTAAAACATGCTTGAAGGTAGAAATCATCGATAGAAAGGTTTCGCATTTTTTAGTAATTTTTTCATTAAAATTTAGTTATTTTTATTTTTTTACCCCCAGAAGCAAACTATCAAGGGGCAAGCGACCCCCCGCATTTTGTCAACATTAATAACGACTACAATCTACGAGAATTTAAAAGAAATCGTTGGAGCCGTTTTTGAGAAATAATTTTTTTAGACTTTTTTTGGAGTTTTTTGAAAATAAAACCCCCCCAAATTGAGTTAGCCCAAAAAAAAAAATTGTCCCGAGGTATGACTTTTGTGAACCTACATGCCAAATTTCACTCAAATCCACCGAGTAGTTTGCCCGGAAATCGACGAACAGACAGACCGACCGACAGACCGACCGACAGACAGACATTTTGTAAAAACCACTTTTTTGGGTTCCTGGGACCTCAAAACGTGTAAATCCGTTGAAATCTCGGAATCGAAAATTTCGACCATCACAAAGCTTTCCTTATACTACGTATAAATTGGAAAGCAAAAATGGCGCCCGGAGCCCAACTGTCGTACCCTACATGGCGGAGCCTGAATAGACTAAGAACGG
Source organism: Psococerastis gibbosa (assembly GCA_963971405.1). Lineage (NCBI taxonomy): Eukaryota > Metazoa > Arthropoda > Insecta > Psocodea > Psocidae > Psococerastis > Psococerastis gibbosa. The sequence goes on along the minus strand of OZ020490.1, from coordinate 6,753,112 downwards.
GGGTCACAAGATGCCGTGCGAACTTGTGTAGGTGGGGACTGGCGGAGGTCTCAACTTGCGAGTGCGGACAAGTCCAGGACGACGGACACCTTCTGGTCTGTCCGAGGCTGAGAGAAGCCGTGTCCCAGAGGGATCTTTTAGACGCCAACGACAAGGCCATCCAGGCCGCAACGTGTCCTAGGCCCGGACACACTAAGTAAGTAAGTATGAAAAATAACTATTTATGAACTATCTAGAATAGAACAATACAGAATAGAATAGTGCCATCAACAACGATAACTCACATTACAGTAGCTTGTAGAGCATACTAACTTTACACAACTACACAAGGCTACGGTATGCCAATTATTTTAGAATGGACGCTAAAGTAATTATGTAATATCAAAGAAACAAATGCTACAGATGAAAGTTGGGGGATCTGAAAATTTCCGACCGCTGTTTGTGCGAAAGTTGGTCGGTTGATTTGCGTTGTAAATGCAATCGCGAGTTCTCATTTTTATTTTCTTGGCTTTGGAGTTCGGAAACAATGTTTCTGATAGAAACTTTACACTGCTCCCTCACAATAAGAGGTATACTAATACAATGTATTTCTGATGTAATAGAATAGACCTCAGCCAATCAGTTCATTGAAATCATGGGCTCAACACATTTGTTTTTTTCTGTCATTTCTCTAACATATTTGGTTAATTTTTATTTTGGTATGCTGTTCGGCTTATAGGGTTAGTAGACTATTGAAAAATACTTTTCTATTTCGTCCAACCTTGGTCTCTTGACTTTGGAGTTCAGAAGCAATGTTTCTGATGGAAACTTTTCACTGCTCCCTCACAATACCAGGTATCCTAATATAGGTACAATGGATTTCTGATCTAATGGACCTCAGCAGCCAATCAGTTCATTCAAATTATGGGCACAAGCAATCCACACATTTGTTTCTTTACGTCATTTTTACAACATATTTCGTTAATTTTTATTTTGGTATGTTGTTTGGCTTATAGGGTTAGAAGACTACTGAAAAATACTTTTCTATCTAGTCCGACCTTGGAGTCGTGACTTTGGTGTTCGGAAACAATGTTTCTGACAGAAACTATCCACTGCTCCCTCATAACATGGGGTCTCTAATGGACCTCAGGACCACAGGAAAATGCTTGCGCTTGCGTCCGGGAGCCAATCACTTCATTGAAATCATGGGCTCAACCAATCAACACATTTGTTTTTTTACGTCATTTTTACGACATATCTATCATTGGTTAATTTTTATTTTGGTATGTTATTCAGCCTATCCTTAGTTTGTAATAGATGTAAGTTTTTGACGACATTTTTAACGAAAATAGTGGATCCGTCCAAGGCCGTAGCCAGAGGGGGGTCCAGGGTACACTAGATAGAATTGAGTTTTAAATACATTGAGGTTACCTCACCTGATGTGCCGTCAGATGCCCCCCCCCCTCCCGAAAAAAATTTCTGGCTACGGCCTTGGATCCGTCACTGGCTGTCAATTCAGAAGCAGAAAACCGAAATTTCGGAAATCACACAGTTTATAGCAATCCTAGATACTTTCGGATGTATTCGCGTAAGCCTAAGCTGGAGAAGGGAAAGGCAGGCATTAGGGCTGAGCCGAACTGTATTGTGTGGCGATAAAATCGAGCCTTTCATCCTCTCTTCTCCCCGAAAGGTTTTGTTTTGGGAGCCACACAATGGCGGTTTGATACATAGCGGCCGTGTGCGATAAATTGGTATGAGAATAAACCACTTTTCCAATAAATTTTTGTTGATCGTTGAATACTAGGCCAGTATATACAGAAATTTCTGGAAAATGACCAAAATCCCCGAAAAACTAAATTTGTTTTCAATTGATGTCTAGCATAAAAATAATAAAAATCAGCCCTCCTATAAGATACGCGTACCGCTTAAATGAAATTAAATAAAAATACTTCTCCAGCACACCATTCCTTTTCTTCACTCAGCAGCTCTGGCAAGCCTAATCTAGCAAACAACACACTGGTTTAATACAAGCATCGGCAAACTGCCCTTAGACGGTCACTGGGCAACCCTATGACCAATGTCCGCCTGATCGCTGTCTAGCATAAAAATAATAAAAATCAGCCCTCCTATAAGATAAGCGTACCGCTTAAATGAAATTAAATAAAAATACTTCTCCAGCACACCATTCCTTTTCTTCACTCAGCAGCTCTGGCAAGCCTAATCTAGCAAACAACACACTGGTTTAATACAAGCATCGGCAAACTGCCCTTAGACGGTCACTGGGCAACCCTATGTCCAATGTCCGCCTGATCGCAGTTTGCCACACACCATCAACTCATACACACACAATACAGACAACAAAACCGGCAAACTAACTACAAACCAGAAAGCGCGTTTACACACAAGGGTCTGGCGCTTATAAAAAAAAAAAAAAAATGAAAAAAAAATATATCAAAAACAGCTCCAACGATTTTCTTTAAATTCCCATAATTATACTGTAGTCGTAATTAATGTACACAAAACCCAATAGGCCGCTTGCTCCTTGATAGTTTGGTTCTGATCCATTCGACAATGTACAGGATGGTGCAGACACAGTCAAAACAACATTTTTGCCCAAATTCAAAAATTTCTACATTTTGCAGAAACCACGACGTTTTAACTTTAAGCGATGGCTTTAAGCCATACCAAAAACCACAGCTCAGGCTTACGCTTACCAATGTTACACAAACACCAAAAAGAAGTTATAAGGAAATTCCTATAATCTCCTTCAAATATATACAATAAAAAAAAACAGAGGGGTGAACACGTACAACAGATATGAGGGCGGTTAGAGAACTTAGACACCCGTACGGAATAAGCAATGAGTATATAGTGTACAGGGGGGGGGGGGGCTTCTGGTTCCCTTCAGCCAAATTTGCCCCGCGCTGCTGTTGCCACTGATGCAGAACATTTTTTCCCTTTCTTTCCCTCACTTAATCTTTTTTTCGTTATATCTCAATTTAATGTTCACTTAATTTAGTTGGCTTCGTGACAGTCATAATAATACAGCTTGCATTTGTTGTCTCAATTCTTTTTTTTTTCGTTTCTCTGTTGAAGGCTGTGTAGATATTCTTTGTTTTCATATTATTATTGCTTTCTTATTTGTACGTTAGTATAAGGAAAGCTTTTTGATTGTCGATTTCAAGATTTCAACGGATTTACACATTTTGAGGTCCCAGGAACTAAGAGTGGTTTTTACGATTTTTTTTTTATTGCAAACAATTTACCGTAACGAATGTATTTGATTGAATTCTTCAGTCTCGCACAAGTTCAATCATACTACCAACTTGCCGCCAAAGCCCATTTCTGTCTGTCCGTCAATTTGTGAGCAAACTACAAGACGGAGTTTGGTGAAATTTGGCATGTAGGTTCAGAAAAGTCGTATCTCGGGACCGTTTTCTTTTTTCTCAAAAACGGCTCCAACTGGTTTGTTTAAAATAAATTATGTAAATACCATATACTGTAGACAGGCAATTATAAATGATAAAAATTAAGGGTTGAATGAACTTACCGTGAAGGGCTTTCAAGTAGGCTTTGCCAGCGTTGATCATCTGTCTGGCACCTGGATTGAATTTATCCAGGATGTTCTGAAAACAAGACAAATAAAACATTGTTAAAAGCTGCGTAAGCTTGGTATGGTACTTCTTCTTGGTCTATGGTACAATTCGTATTATAATCTTTTTACTATTAAAAGAACCGGTCCGAGTTTACTCGAACATGCTTTCCAATTTTTCAAAATTAGTAGATAGAGAAAATGAGTAATTTCATGGTAAATAATTTTCCCATGGTTAAATTTACGATATCTCGGGGGGGGGGGGGGATGGGGTTTCCACCTGACGTCGCTGGAGGTGAGGCAAATTCTACAATAGATAGGTCAGACCAACATATTACCACACAGCAACACTGGCAGGGCACGCAATGCATTTGAACGTGAATTTTCTATCATTTTTTCAAAAAAACATTTTTTTGTACAAAAAATCCAAATACTTTTCTGGGAAAGCTACCTGTCCGGTTTCGTTACTCAATTTAACACCTAAAACATACCTGAAGGTAGAAATCATCGATAGAAAGGTTCCGCAGAAAAGTTATTTTTTAGTCATTTTTCATTAAAATTTAGTGTGTTTTTTTATTTTTTTACCCCCAGAAGCAAACTATCAAGGGGCAAGCGACCCCCCGCATTTTGTTAACATTAATAACGACTACAATATATGTGAATTTCAAAGAAATCGTTGGAGACGTTTTTGGGAAATCATTTTTTTAGACGCCTTTTTGGACTTTTTTGAGAATGAAACCCCCCCAAATTGAGTTAGCTCCAAATTAAAGAAATGGTCCCGAGGTATAATTTTTGTGAACCTACATGCCGAATTTCATCAAAATCGACCCAGTAGTTTGTCCGGAAATCGACGCACAGACAGACAGACAGACATACAGACATTTCGTAAAAACCACTTTTTTGGGTTCCTGGGACCTCAAAACGTGTAATTCCGTTGAAATCTCGGAATCGGAAATTTCGACCATCACAAAGCTTTCCTTATACTACGTATACATTGGAAAGCAAAAAGACAAAATAGACCTAAATAAATAAAAATGTATTCCTCCAAAACATTACAGAATATTTTCATTAATACCAATTTTCAATGCGACGACAATACAATACAAGTACATATGAATAAGAAAAAGACTGCTTGATAGGCCATCCTCCCTGTGCAATGAGAAACTCGTGTCTGCACGGATGGATGGCATATCAAGCAGGACAAGGAAAAGAAATCAATGATAATAGAAAATAATTGCGGAGAGCCCCCTCTTGTCAAAGTGGGGGGCTAGAGCAACGATCGAAAAGCTATCTGTGCGAGAAAAAAAATATATATATATACATTTATTTAAACAAATTGAATGACATAATTATGCACTTATTTAGATCGCACAGGTATCAATACGATACTAGGGTTAGTAATGGCATTGAATATATAACACTATTTGACCGTCGTGACCATTCTATAGTTTTATATATTCAATGAAAAACGTTAGTATTTTGTCTATTTCAAGATAATGTATAATAGTGCAATTTATACCGATTAGTTGTAGATGGCGTATACAACTAAGTGAAAAGATACACCGACTTTTCAACTCAATAGATAGCAGGGACCTAAAAGCAAAAAGGTGTTGTAGTTAACCAAATTATTTTGTTTTGTTTTCCAACACCTGTTTTCAGCATTTCTGTTGTAAGCAACCCTGTCAGCCTGGTGGGGGAGTGAGTTTGTATCTTAACTTGAGGCACCCTAAGGGCAGACTCCTTCCCCTCAGCGAAAAGAGAAGTTTACTGACAGGGTGGACCTCCTGATTATAGTGGATTCCGAACCACTTGGGGAACATGGTAAAGCCACACGATTAAATCGGAGGTGACCAGGACTCGACACGCACGTAGACTGACTGGTATAGTCTCAGCACGTTATCATGCCCCACCATGTTCCCCTGCCAACGCTGAGCACACTACCAAGTTTGCTGCAGTTATTAACAGGCTCAGTTCAGGTGGGTTCAACTTGGTATCGCCGTTGGTTACTCATATTAGACAGGTTGCTGGTTCGAGTCCCACACTTGATACATTATTCTCCGGCCATGCTTCGGACGGCATGTAAAGAAGACTGTCCCGGGCTTTTCTAGTTGAGTGTAAGAGAGGGCTTTATAACCCTAACTCTTCTTCTAGGTTAGTAATAGAACAAAAAGTCAATATTTATTTATTTATTATAGGCCTACTGGCTGAATAAGTAGCCAAACCACATGATACGATGCAGAAGAATCCAGGCTCATTTGAAAATCTGAAACAGTACCAAGTACTCGAAGTACTGTCCTTCCAAAACTGATGTCCTTCAATAGAACTCGGCACTTACAACCGCACTGCATGATGCTGACCGCAGGCTCCCACGCCTAAAAGTCTCACACAATGGCGCCCAACCTGCCTCCCAAGGGGCTACACGTCTGAAGAGGCGCGAAAAAACACTATTACGTTAATCCTTGAAGCAAAAACACGTATACAGGGCCCAGCCTATGTAATTTGATGGGAAACCCGTCTATCATTATAGAAACGATTCGATAATTCTGCGTCATTGTTCTCTCAGGGCCCGTAGGAGTTCTCAAAGTGCAGCGAGAGTAGCATTCGATAGTCGATTACAATTACAATCGATAGTTTCGTCGGGTGAAACCTAGTGACTATGCGGGCGAGGCCAAATGGCAATCAATCCTTGTGAATGACTTGCTCACGAAAAATGACGAGGCTCTCACAGGTGCACTTGTCAAGAAATGCCCAAACTATGGAAAGAGGAGGTTCTAACCAGAATAAATTAAAGCAAAAACTCTGGTTGCATCCATATATGTACAAGAGCTCGCTGGATTAGACATTTGCTGCGACACGAGTACTTTGTAAGCTGCATCATAGAAGGAAGCGTAGTAGGCGTCAACCGACTTGGGCGCCCGAGAAAAGAATATCTGCAACAAGTGATGGAGGATGTAGGGGCAAATAGATTACGTGGAGCTGAAGAGGGCGCGCCAGGATCGAGGCGAGCGGAGGCATCGATGCCATGTTATGTTACTGCCAACCAGCCAGCCGGCTGTAACTTGAAGAGAGACGGAAAGATCGTTGCCGGCAAGGTATAGATCGTGGGTTGGAATCCCACAGAATCCAGATTTGACTAAATCCTCTACTTTCGGTCAGTAACGAGGAGATTGGCTCAACAACTTAAATTAGTTTAATGTCACTATTATATACAACAAAATGCCAACGGCCATGCCAAGTAGAATCCACCAGAACCTAGTCTGTTTCAATCAGCGGCAAACTCAGTAACGTGCACAGCGTTGGCAGGGGAACATGGTGGGACATGACAAAGCGCTGAGGCTACCAGGCAGTTTAAGTACGTGTCGAGTCCTGGTCACATCCGAATTAATCGTGTGACTTTACTATGTTCCCCATATTCCTATATGTGGTTCGGAATCCACAATAATTAGGAGGTCCACCTTGCCAGTCAACTCCTCTTCTCTCCGAGGTGAAGGAGTCTGCCCTTAGGGTGCCTCAAGTTAATAAGCAGACTCACTCCCCCACCGGGCTGACAAGGCAGCTTAAAGCAGAAAGCAGGCGTTGGCAAAACAAACATACACCGTATAATGCTAAAATATATCATCTCCTTCTGGAAACGACCCTTCTATCGAAGATATCAAGCGATCATCATGGCAATTTGGAGCTCGGAGACTGCTGCTTTGAAAAGGGAAGTCGTGCTCTTGTTTAATCATTGCCTCAGGTTTCTCAACCAGGATGCTCTTCTGCAGGGAGCACTCGGTCCTTCTATCTTCCCTTGGATTATTACGTACAGAAGGTGATCATCACATGGCCAAAGTATGTTAGTTTCTTAACCGTCAGCAGTAACTCGGCTTCTGTATCCATTCGCCTCAGGACCTCACCATTAGGTCTCTTCAGGATATGCGCAGCATTCGTCTGCACCTACATACTAATGTATAACCAACGGGCCTACTATGGGGAGTTGTATTGCCTTATTATTGTGGTTAAAAATGTAAACAAAACAATTTTTAATAGCAATTTCCATTATAGAATTATTTTGTTTACAATTTAAATCCCAGGTTAAGATTAAAATTAATTGCTATAATAGCCCGGCAGAAGCAACATTCTTCCATGAGCAACAGCCAATAATATTTGGCTCGCTCAAAAAAATGCCTTGCCTAAATACCTATGCAAATGGTATTTACATAAGGGAGCATACAGAAATAAATCATGCGGTGAATAAAATAAAATCCAACCCCTGATAAATTGCAATGGTCATTTGCCTCATCTGTTTTAATCCACCAGTTTTAAATAGGTCACTGCATTAGGTGTTTTATTGCATATCGCTTATCATTCACAGCACAATACTGCCTATGGCTATTTGTGTAATAACTCCTGTTGCATACAATAGTTGTTGCATACATAGTTTAATTTATGACTTGTAGTTAAGAGTAAATCAGAGAACAGGGGCAGATCCATCCCATTTGGAGGGGGGAGGGGCGTAGATGTGGGCCAAACTAGAACAAACATACACACAAAAGTATCGATTACATTAGAGCGTAATAAATTAATTAACAATAGATTTACTAAATTTTGAGATCAAGGCTCTAGAAGCGCTGATTAGTAAGGACACGATGAGATAACTTAGGAAAAAGAACCAGGAAACGAAGAAGAAGAAAATTTTTCGTAAGGGAAAACTGGGAAAAAGCAATTCAGCTTTTCTTGATGAAGGAAATTACTGGGGTACCTCCCGGAGGGATCCAGATCAAAGTAAAATAATAGGTTTAATTTTTATTTAAGTAGTTCCCACTCCATTTTAGATCAGAAACACCCCCTTCTTAATCTCATAGTATCGACCGGCATTACAAATTACATTTTAACGCGCTTCTTTTTACACGGAAAATTCGGGAAACTTCTAATTGCCTTACTATATCTTCCAACAGCGGAGATGGAAGAGAAAGGTCCATTTATATTTTCCTGATATTTACCCGGAATTTTAAGCTAATACTACCATCGGCATAGCTTATGATCTGAAGTTGGAGATTCTAAATAAGCGTGAGCCGCTTCTGAGTTTCAACAACAACAACAACAACAGCAACAACGACAATATCAGCAACAACAACAACCGTGTTTCTTATTGTAATCTCCGAATGGAGTTCTTGCGCAGATAAATCCAACAGGGATGTTATACATGGAGTGTCAATGGAGATGTCGTTCGGACAACCATTGGGTGCTGCTTATGTTTTGCTTATGTAACTTTCGGACAAACAACATTTTTTGTCCGAATGTAACGTCACTACGCAAGATCTCCATTGCAGCAACTTAGCAAAGTTAACAATCTGAACACTGCTTATCCTGCTGCTGACAAATAAATAAATAAATATTGACAGTTTTTGTTCTGTTACTAAGCTAAACTAACTACGCACTATCTGCCTGTCTTTTCCTGCTGTAACCATATCATTGGTCATGGCTTCATGGACATGGCAAAATCAAACCACATGAGAATTTTTCTCTGAATAATCCAAATTATGGCTACATTCAGAAGCCCGTATTCTCTAACATGATGCTTTACAGGGGCTATGTAATCCTGTCCCACTGCAACAATGGAGATAGTACTGGACTTCCCACCCCTCCATGTTGCAGTGGAAACTTCAGCAGAAATGGCATTACTAGGAGTGGAAGGGCAATTAAGAGAGACTCAGCCTCTCTGACTACGTCTGACCACTGCCTGGATATGCCAAGCGATAGAATCCATCCAAAATACTGTTTTAGGAGGGAATTCGAAACTATATTAGGGACAATGAAAGAATGCTGCGAATCAGCAGGAATTCTCAATAGTCACACAATCAAGTGGTATACTGTTGGCTCTAGGCTAGGAAGTACCAAACCAAGAACAGGCCTTGGCGTCTTTGGTCCTGGGGTTAAATATCTGGAGTCTCTTAGGGAGACAACTATAGTCTTGCAGATTCTGCAATGAAGGTGCGGAGGACCTGCGATGCGATGCGATGCAATCGCACGAAGAAGAGCAGCATGCTCGGAAAGCTTGCAGTTACATGTAAAAGACCTACCACTTCTGAATCCCCTCAAGATCCTGGCTCTCGTGAGGGAGATAGGCCTCGAGAAAGTGATGTAGAAGTGATGTAGATACTTTGTTGTAGGGGGCACAATAGGCCAATAGGCTTAAGTGCACACAGGTAACACCTGTACCCCAACTTATATAAAAAAAAAAAAAAAAAAACTACGCACTAGCCCTTGCCTCCTCTATCAGTTGCTGCAATTATTCCTTTCTCGGTTGACACCTTCTATGGTACCTTCCACGATGCAACTGAAATTGCTACCCGAGGTAAAGAAAGGTGTAACAAAAGGGACATAAGGCGCTTATTCCACCTACGTCAACAGTGAATAGTAAATGTGGTATTGACGTGGTAGCAGACATTAAAGACAGTCTAAAAATGTCTGCTATCTGTCTTACTATTGACTATTGACGTAGGTGGAATAAGCGCCTAATGTAAGACCTCACAGTATAAAAAGGAGGCGAGCTGGGTTACCACAAGCTGCAGCAGTTAAGGGCCAAGGGCTTCCAAACCCGACCGATTTCGACCTAGAAGGAAAAACGTACACCTAAAGTACATTCCCAACATTCTGGAGGTCTTCTAACCCGTGGCCATTATAGACAAACGATTCGTTCCATTTTAGGCACTCCACCCACACAGGTCTTTGGTACCATAATTATATCTGCGGAGGAAGGCCGAACGTGCAGGTTTAACTTCCTTGTGGGAGTGTGTACCTATGCGTTACCTATTCTCAGGTATCTTTACACGAGGAATCGCCAACTTGCGTACAAACAACCAAGATTCAAGGTCCCATGGACCATTCTTCCGTAACTGCACCCGCAGCTGGGTAATTTGTTGAGATGAGATCTGCATGTGTATGCGCTTGCAAGAGCTATGGGACTGTCTTATGTGTCGTTCAAGCATTTTTATATTGAGATGGATCCAAATAGTTCACTACGTAGAGAACGGGACGAGGTTATAGATGAATAAGGCTCGGAACCCAGGAATCTAACTGCCAATGACTCATACAAACTAAGAGCATTGGAAAGAAAGATAATAAGGACCCATATGCAAAGACGGAGAGTGGCGTACAAGAAACAACGCCGAAATAGACGCTGCAATACTCAACGAGAAGACATAGTCCGGTTCATAAAAGCGCAACAAGATGGCTGGAACACGTCGTAAGAATGCCAGACGACCGCATGCCGAGCAAGATTTTTAAAGCAAGCATGACAGAAAGACGACTGGCCGGACGTCCTCGAAAACGCTGGAAGGATGAGTTGGAAACTGAGCCTCGCAAGTTGGGAGTCCGTAGATGGTGGTGCGTTGTACACAAGATGACTGGAGGAAAGTTGTCGAGCAGGCCAAACCTCATCAAGGACTGTAGAGCTAGAAGAAGAAGATCGTTTTGCAGGGTCTAGGTCAACTCAACCCCAGTTGGTACCTAATCTACACAACAAAGATTCAAGGTCCTGTGGACCTTTCTACCGCAGCTATACCCTCAGCTAGGTAATTTTATTTAGCTCGTGAGATTAGATCTGCAGATGTAAGAATGAGGTACGTGCTTGTAAGAGCCATGGTGCAGTCTTATGTGTCTTGCAAGTGTCACTATGTTGAGATGGTATTCCTGTAGGTAGAGAATGGGCTTAGGAACACCAGAAGAATATCGTTTCACAGGGTCTGGGATCTGATGAGCTTCTAAGTAACGTCTTATGACCTCTGAGGCGAAGACGCGAAAATCCCCTCTCGGTGAAGATGGGAGCGCGTAAGGGCGAATGAGCGAAGCGAAAAACATAGTATTTTCTGTGCAGGACACTCTTTGGACTTTGGTCCTGGGGTTGGGAAACTGGCCGCAAAGGCGGAGGAACTCAATGAAAAGTCAACGACACAAGAATGCAGAAGGCAATGGGAAACCACTGTATTAAAATTCCCTAGTACGATCGCTACGACTACAATTGCCATGATAATCGCCAATCATTGATAGAAGGGGCCTAGGTCCTCTCAGTCCCAATGGGTACCTTACTAACACTACTTATATTCAAGTTCCTGTGGTCCATTCTTCTGCAACTACACCCGCAGCTGAGTTCAGCTAGGTGGATAAGGTGCACATCCTCAGGTCGTTCAATCATTCCTAGCAGGTTCCTAATGTAAACTGGTGCTATTCGCCATAAGCCCCATACAGTGAAAATTAAGCTATTTAGATAGCGAACTGAGTGCGCAGAAATTACTGCGCCAGAGTTCTGTTGTAAGCCTGCGCTGTTAACTTGTTAACTTAATTCGCCACTACTTTCCTTATTTTATGTTGGAACCCTACAGGAGCTCGAAGTTACCAAGAACTGAAGAAGAAGGCGCACGACCAAGAGAGCTGGAGGAAGATATTATGTAGCTGCGTACTAATCGTTGCGATTGTGACCTCAGGAGAAGAAGTTAGACAGAAGAAGTACCTGTTCAGTTGCCATTGAGTTCTGTTGTAAGCCTGGGCTGTTAAATTGTTAACTTAATTCGCCACTACTTTCCTTATTTTATGTTGGAACCCTACAGGAGCTTGAAGTTACCAAGAACTGAAGAAGAAGGCGCACGACCAAGAGAGCTGGAGGAAGATATTATGTAGCTGCGTACTAATCGTTGCGATTGTGACCTCAGGAGAAGAAGTTAGACAGAAGAAGTACCTGTTCAGTTGCCATTGATTTAATAACACAATACTGTACCTGTATATTCGGAAGAAACCTGATGAGCCTTGAAGCCATCTTTAATTTGGTAAACCTCTCACTATTTGGTAAAGCCCCCATAATTGCATATACACACTGTACCAAGGTACCGGTGGCCCTATGCCCTTGTCCCCGCCATACTTTTACTTAGCCAGAATATTACCAAGCACCATTTATAATAATAATCTATTGCATCAAAAAGCTATTATATTGCACTGTAATATTGGCTACGGTTCAGTTTAACATTGTTGCCACCTGTTGTCCAGGTGGTCCAGATTGTTGATAGTAAAATTAGGTTCTGTGTTACGAAAGTAGACGATTGTTACCGTCTGAGACGGCTCATTAAATGCGGCTTCAACTAACTTTCGGACAGTTAAAGAGGTGGTGCTAGAAGAAGAGCGGGAGGCGCTAAGGCAGACCCAGAACCCGAAAGAGGGGCGAGCGGACCTGATATAAATGTCGGTCGCGGCTTGGATTAAGAAGGGTCTGAAGGGACCGAGATGGTAGGAAAGTGGTGCGATAAGAAGAGTGGAAGATGCTGGGGCAGACCCAGAACCCGAAATAGGGGCGAGCGGACCTGACATATATGTCGGTCGCGGCTTCGATTAAGAAGGGTCTGAAGGGACCGATATGGTAGGAAAGTGTGCGATAAGAAGAGTGGAAGATGCTGGGGCAGACCCAGAACCCGAAATAGGGGCGAGCGGACCTGATATAAATGTCGGTCGCGGCTTGGATTGAGAAGGGTCTGAAGGGACCGAGATGGTAGGAAAGTGGTGCAATAAGAAGAGTGGAAGATGCTGGGGCAGACCCAGAACCAGAAAGAGGGGCGAGCGGACCTGATATAAATGTCGGTCGCGGCTTCGATTAAGAAGGGTCTGAAGGGACCGAGATGGTAGGAAAGTGGTGCGATAAGAAGAGTGGAAGATGCTGGGGCAGACCCAGAACCCGAAAGAGGGGCGAGCGGACCTGATATAAATGTCGGTCGCGGCTTGGATCCAGAAGGGTCTGAAGGGACCGAGATGGTAGGAAGTGGTGCGATAAGAAGAGTGGAAGATGCTGGGGCAGACCCAGAACCCGAAAGAGGGGCGAGCGGACCTGATAGAAATGTCGGTCGCGGCTTGGATAAAGAAGGGTCTGAAGGGACCGAGATGGCAGAAAAGATGAGGTGCCAGAATAAAGGGCTGAAGCATAGACTAATGATAAAGAGAGCATTCAGCCGAAACCATAAAGAGGAGTATTTGCTTCAAAAGTAAGAAGTATAAGTAATAGTGTAAGTGCTCTTTTTCAAAATAATAATCAGTTACTTCAGGACATGTAGCGTAGTGGTACGGACTCTGGCTTTCATCCGAAGGGTTGTTGGTTCGAGTCCCACACCGGCTACATTTTCTGGCCATGCTTCGGAGAACATGTAAAGCACTAGGTGGTCCCGGGTCTTCCTAGTTGAGTGTAAGATAGCCCTAACTCCGCTAGGTTGGCTTAGTAATAGAAACAACTAAAAGTCCTTACTTCTATTTATGAGAAATGCTTCCGGAAAAAGAGCTATTAAGCTGAAGAAACGAATGACGATCGTGGCTCAACATTCACACACAGCCTTGTCTTGATCAACCGGTGACAGTGTTTTTCTGATTAAGGAGAAACTTGTAATAATACATATATATGTTATATACTGCATGCATATGATTCTGGATTGATCAAGAGTGACTAGTGCTCACAGCTCTAAAATTCATAGATTCAGCAAATAAATATAATTATCTTTATATATATATTTCAACTGTCCGTGTGTGTGTCACTAAACTCCTCTCTAACGACTGGACCGATTATGATGAATTTTTTTGTGTGTGTTCAAGGAGATTCGAAGATGGTTTAGATTAACAATTTGGTCCACTGGAGAATGTTTTTATAATTAATTTTTTATTTATAAGTAGTTTTTGATTTTGGAATGTTTTACATTGCGCTACCATCGCCAACCGGCATCAACCGACAGTTGGTGCTGCGATCAAATTGAAATAAGTATTTCGTAGTTTTGAAAAATGTTTGGCGATACGAAGTTCGCTGGTCCACTAGTAAATATATCTATATATTTCTGTTAAATTTTACTATCAAGTAATCAACAAGAAAGTAATATCGTCAAAATCAGGTAGATCTATCACTTTCATTGTGCTAGTGCCTCAGTGACAGTGTAGAAAGCTTTCTCTAAGAGGTGGTCTCTAAGCACTTAAGGGAAGTTAGTAGCATTTCTCGCCACTCTCTGCTCAGTCGGTAGTTTTCTAAGGTAGGCGAAACCTTGCAAAAGTCGTTAAAGTTTTCATAACCCTGTCCTATAAAGCTTTTGATATATCTTCTGGCATACCACAGTTCATGTCAACTGCATTCACGGATTTTCCAGGGAAATTAGAGGACTATTCCAGAAACATTCCTGCGGAAGAAGAGGACTAAGGAAGAGACCATGAAGAAGTAAAGGATGATGGGTAAGGTTGGTAATGATATTCAGTAGTATTTTTCTTTGGGAAATCCAATGATTAATATAGGAATGGGAAAATGGAAAATTGCGCACCTCAGCCTGCTTACAGCTTAGCCTTGGGAATTAAATACTGCTGACTTTTCCAAGGAAGGAAGTAGGCTGAGCTTTCTGAAACTCGGGAGAATAAATCAGTCAGTAATTTCCATTGTGTATGGAACTGTGGAGAGGGGGGAGGGGGGGGGGGCGAGCTGCGAATGGAAATTTTGTTGGGCTATAGGCTAGCTATTACAACTGTTACACCTGTTACATTTTGTATTAATGGTAAGCATGTAGACATGAGTTATCTATTTGCAAATGGGTCTATCTCCGTTTGACCCTACTTTTCAGGAGAGCTGGAAAACCGATTCACTCCTTATCCCCCTTAACTCGCAATTAATATGTGGAAGCCATGTTTGTTTTTGTTGGCACGTGATCACAATGGCGGACGCTGATTGGCTGAGGTGGAGCTAGCAAGTTTTGATCTAAGGAAAGGATGAAGATAGATTTTCTAAAAAATAAGTGTAACTTTAGAGGAGCATTTAATACGGGGAAAAAAATTGGGGATAAAACATCTATCGATAGGCCTTTAAACAAGGAATCTAATCCAATCCAAAACTCATATTCGAAAAAAAATGGAGATAGACCCATTTGAAAACTCTGAACTCACATGGGCAAGGGGTCTTCTATAGCTACTGTGGATTGAAGATAAGAACTAAGCTACCCATAAGCCGGCTATTCCACTTGTCAATATTCTGTCCATAATTGTTGAGATTTTTGTTTTACTCTATCCCATTGTCCATTTTAACTCCCGCTTGTTAAAATTTATCAATGATCACAGAATAAAATCACGCTTTGCCAACAATAACAAACTAAAATTAAACAATGACGTCGTCTGGAGATGATAAATAATTGTAATTAATTTCTTGAGAACAAACGAATTATTTCATAATTTAAATCATAACATTTCTTGTAGATTATACAATTAAAAGAAAGACGGCGGCCAAACTTACAAAATTAGAGACAATTGAAGAAAAAAAATGGTCAATTATTGAAGACAACTGGAATGAGGTGTAAAAATATAAATGATATTTCCATCAATGACATTATCAAAAGTGAAGAAACATTGACCAATGTAATTATGGCCTAAGGGTTGAGAAGGGCCAAGTCAGGCGGAAAAATAAATAAATAAATAAAAATGTTTTCTTTCATATCTTATCTTATATCTAGTGTCAGAGGATCGTCGCCTCTGCCCCTCTGGGATCTATATTCTAGCCATCCTTATGGACGA
This sequence comes from Psococerastis gibbosa, assembly GCA_963971405.1. Lineage (NCBI taxonomy): Eukaryota > Metazoa > Arthropoda > Insecta > Psocodea > Psocidae > Psococerastis > Psococerastis gibbosa. The sequence goes on along the minus strand of OZ020490.1, from coordinate 6,736,998 downwards.
CCCGGCGGCGAAACTAGCTGAGTGCCTGTCTGGTCCAGGCCTAAAACTGCTGACGGTTTTCCGCGAAAGCGAGTGGCGTGAGACCAGACAGCCATTTTGGTGACATCGCCGACCGAGGTATTAAATAGACCCCAGAGGGACTTTGGAGGGCAGACTGAAGACGGAAGGGACAGAAGGAGGAGCCTCTCAGGACCCAAGGAGTCGAATTTATATTAAGGAACTTAAATAATTATAGTATTTGTCTTTATATTTATAAAGTGTCGGGCACCGGCTGTATCCTATTAGTGAGTGCCTTATTATTTTACTTTTAATATAATTGTTGTATTCATCGATTGAATCTTGTCTTATGATATCGTACCCTCAATCCTGCGCCACAATAAATAGTTTAGCGATCCCCAACATCAACAACAGCTTGCTAATACAGAAGCTAACAGTTTAATCTACAATAATTAATGAACGTTAACAGTTAATTGATATCCCTAACACTAGTCTCGAACATGGACCTTGCGCGTTCAGGGCTTTGTTTCCGACCTAACGGCGGGTCCTTGCTCCCCCCCCCCACCCTCTTATACACGCCACTACATGCAGCATCCCTTGCCAAGACGTTTCAATCGATCGTGGGGCCTACCCTAAAGTCTTAAATTCTTCTAAGGCACTTCCTCGTCTTGTTCCTGAGTACTAATCATACAATAGTGAACCATTTGTACCTGGCTCGGCAGCAGGTAGGTTCAAAGCAAGACCCCACCCAATATTCATATCAATACCCGCTTATGACGGCACCCTATTCACGACCTGTCATGTTCCGAGGTCAAGGCCGCAAATTATGGCGCGTACAGGCATAACAATGGCTATAGCGTACCTGCATAAGTACCTTAGCAAGTGCTTTTAAAAGTAGTGATTATGAGCCAGTGCATCGAGAAACAATGTAAGAATAAAGGAGAACCATTGCATTTAATGCATCAGGAAGTGATGTACTAAAGTTATAGGCACAATTATATTCAAGAGGACGACAGAGGAAGGAGTGCCTTGAGGATGTCATGAAGGACCTAGGGTGCAACACCTATAAAGGACTGAAAAGGACCGCATAAAACAGATAAGAGTGGAGAACAATTAACATTCGCTGCAAACCAATCCCTAGATTGCAAGTCAAGAAGAAGATACGCGCGCATATATGATAATAATGGAGGGGAGGAAATAGAGGGGAGGGGGAGTGACACGCCTTAAAAACAAAGAACTTCGACTTTTTGAATGAAGAACCAGTAGACAGTAGAAATCCAGTCACTCATGTCGACCGCAGCCGTTGACGAAACGTTTGGAAGTATACTTTCATATCGACCACGGCCCATCAGCCTGGATTCTACTGGTTCTACATCTGACTCCGGCCGTGGAAGTCTTTACAGTTACAACTTCGAATTTTAATTTTCAAAATTGTCCTCCGAGAGAAACCTTCACAGTGCTTGAACCAGCACTTGAGTCAGCAGTGCTCGTGCCAGCACCATATTATAGTGCTTGTGCAAACGTCTATGCGACTTAGAAGAACGATATACATTTTTAGACGATTGAGAAATGTTCTGAATGTTCATCTACTACGTATGATATTTTTCACCATCACTCAGCCAATTGTAAACTACGGCATATGTGCGTGGGGAGGGACCTTTGGATCACTTATTAATAAAGTAAATATATCCCTGAACATTATCCTACGAGTAATGTTAAATAAAAGCAGAAGAGAACATGCCCAACCCTTATATAGTCAATTACAAATTCCGTCAGTTTACCATACCTACACCTGGGAAATGTTAAAATTGGTCCACAATAATAAAATTTGCCTACCACCAGCCTCCGTTAAATACTACAACACAAGATCAGTACAGAACATTAGTTATTTCCCAAACATCACCAAAAGCCGCACGACTTTCTCGCCTGTTTTCTTGTCAACGAAAATTATAAATGCTCTCCCCACTCATATTACAGATTTACTAAGAAAAAAAGATTTTTTACCATCAACAAAGAACTGGCTCAATAATTCGGAAATAACATTTCTTAAATCACTATTAAATGAATAAATCGGTATACCTAAGTAAAAAATTAATAAGTACTAAATTACCATATAAGTAAGTATGTAAAATAACTTATTGTGATGTGATCCAAAGGCCTGGTTCCCCCACGTGCATATGTATTGCATATACATATACGTGGTGTGGAATGTGTTTTTTGACAATTTGTATTCTTACTGGTTTAATATAATTTACTTTACTTTTGTAGAATTTTATATTGATATATATATAATAAATAAATAAATAAGGACTTTTTGTTCTATTACTAAGCCAACCTAGCGGAGTTAATAGCCCTCTCTTACACTCAACTAGGAAGGCCCAGGACTGCCTGCTTTACATGCCCTTCAAGGCATGGCCAGAAAATGTAGGACTCGAACCACCAACCTTTCGGGTGAAAGTCAGAGTCCGTACCACTACTCTAATGTCTTGACTATATACGTATAATAAGACGCTAAAATTAGAAAGTACGTTTAATTAATATACCTAGTTCTAGCAACTATGCCTAATTATGAAAGTGCAATAATTAAGTGATAATCATAAATATTGCACTTTATTGAAAAATAAAATAATGCATCATATATGGCCTAATGAACCTTGATTGCAAATTTAATTTAATTTAATTGTCTACCAATGAGGCAATGAATTGGCCTTTTATCGGCCTTCAGGCCATTCTAAAAATATGCGTGACTACATTATCCCGGAATAAAGGCAATTTTATTACTACTCAGGCGCTTATTCCACGTCAATAGTCAATACCACATTTACTATTGACTATTGGCGTAGGCGGAATAAACGCCTAAGCATGTGGCTAAAAGCCACCTCCATTTTCCCTCTTGGGCCCGTCGCATATTGAGCTCAGCACCCGCGCAGCACAACCCACGCGTGGCAGGCAAGCACACTATCGAATAAGTTGTCGCACATTGGACCCAACACACGGCTACCCCAGTCAGTTGTGATCCACGCGTGGAATTGTTTGTGTTTCTCGCACACGAACGAAAAGTATCGCCTTCTGCATGTAATAATGCAAGGGAGGATAAAAGACCGGAGGACAGAGGAGAAGAACATCCTGGTTGAAAAACCTGAGGTTTGGTAAGAGCACGACTTCACTTAGGCGCGGTTTCCACCGACCTCTACGTGCAAAATACACATACGGTGACGTGGTATCAGATATCATTAATAAAGGCCCCTTTCCACCGACCTCTCATTGCTGACTGCAAATGACATTGACGGAAATGTTTGTTTTACTCTATGCCATAGTTAAAATTGATCAATGATCATAGAGTAAAATCACAAACTAAAATTAAAAAATGGCGTCATGGGATATGTTAAGTACAAACATTTTAATTGATTTCTATAAAAAGAAAAATTCAAATTTCTGTCAATGTCCTGTGCATTCTGCAATGAGAGGTCGTCGGAAACCCAGCCTAAGTCTTGAATGTCTGCTACCACGTCACCGTATGTGTATTTTGCACTTAGAGGTCGGTGGAAACCGCGCCTTTTCAAAGCAGCAGTCTCCAAGGTCAGCATTACCATGATGATCGCCAATCTTCAAAAGAAGATGCATTTAAATAAGAAGATACAGATTTTATAGAATGCCACTAAATCTCTAGAAAATATATTTTTTATGAAGTGTTCAATTACTATTTTTCGAGTTTTATAGAATTATTGTTTTTCTTTTTAAAAAAATTATTCGCATACAAACAATTCAATGAATGTATCCGAATTACCTCTTCAGTCGCCTCTGCAGGTAATACCTGTGTTGAGTTACGACAGGTCACCGATCGCATGATGTGTAGAGACTCGCACAAGTACGAACAAGCTACCATTATGCCATCGAAGAAGAAATGGATAGGAAATTAATTAATTTCGGCAATAATCTAAACAAACAAAAAATTGATCGCTCTACCTTAATCTTTCCACTCATTATTATAAAGAAAAAGACGCACTGTATTGTAGTTTGTACAACCAGTCGAATCATTCCTGCTCCAATCTGTTTTCTTCCAAGCATCGAAACTTTCAGTTAGAGTTTCTTTGTCCAAAACTTTGTAAACTCCAGCTCCAGTGAGGACAGTTACCCCGTCAGCAGGAGTTTACAAACTTGTTTTCAATTTCTCCGCTGCTGAGGTCCATTTGGATTTTATATATACGACTCATACTTTCCTTCCAACTCTTTTAATAAAACGACTTTGACAACCTCCGGGTTTGTGTTTACTTCCTATTATACTGCTTTACCGTGATTTATTCCCTTTTAGCCCAAGTTTATACTTCTTTTATCCTTTTTCACAATGGGTGGTGATAGACTCTAATGGAAATATAGAGCACATAAATAAATAAATAAATATTGACCTTTTTTGTTCTATTACTAAGCCAGCCTGGCGGAGTTAGGGCTATAAAGCCCTCATTCAACTAGGAAGGCCTGTTTTACATGCCCTCCAAAGCATGACCAGAAAATGTAGCATGTGTGTAAATGCCGGTAGCCTAGCCCTTCTCTATCCCGAAGCACAGATTTAATCGATGGGACGATTGAATAGTCAAGAATCGGCATAACACGAGACAACACAGTAATAGTGGCAGGGTATGTTACGCTACGTATTGGGGCACGAATTAGCCATAATTTCTTCAAAAAATAATTTTTTTGTTCAAAACCAAATCTTTTCTAAATTCAATTAATTTTATATATTTTTAATTTTAAACCGTTAGGCTGAAATATTTCCTTCTATTATAGTTTGAGCGTGGGACGGGACCTGCTGCAGTCTGGAAAAAATTCATGTCTCGGTAGGTAAGGCACTGATTCCACCAACGTCATTAGTGATATTAAATGTTTTTTGACGTGGTAGCAGACATTTTTAGACAGTCTAAAAATACGGCAGAATACGAGGCTCAGAAACCAGAAACAGGCGCGGATCTAGAATGAGCCCAAGGAGGGGGCTAAGATGAAATACGATTTTTTTTTTTTTTTTTAATAGGGCTGATATATTGGGGTATTAATAATAATAATAATCGCATTTAATGTAAAAAAAAAAAAAACACAACAATGTTCGCAGCGAATATTAGGGTCTTTGGCCCTCTCTTACAATTAACTGCTAAAAATAAATTATGATAAACTTTATAAGTAATAATCTCATTCACACAAACTCATTCTATATTCATACCGCCATTCCAGCTCACTCACACTCACAGTTTCACGACACGCACTCATTCACTCACTAGGTATTGTTCGATGCCTGAAGGTCAATGAGGTATTTTGAGTAGTTTTTCTTAAATAGGTTTATTGATGTGGAGTGACGTATTTCAGTATTACGCATTTTCAGAGCAATAAGGGTTCTATATTATAGGTAATTAATACAATCGAGCACAAGGTGGGCCCGGGGGTCCCCCCCCCCCCCGCGAGATAATTTCTCAAAAATAGGACTGAAATAGTGGGATTTTACGCATTTTGAGGAACCTACTGGGGGGTTAGCCCCCCCCCCCTGTAGATCCGCGCCTGGCCAGAAAGCAAAACCCCGGGAGATAATTTCTCAAAAATAGGACTGAAATAGTGGGATTTTACGCATTTTGAGGAACCTACTGGGGGGTTAGCCCCCCCCCCCCCTGTAGATCCGCGCCTGGCCAGAAAGCAAAACCCCGGGAGATAATTTCTCAAAAATAGGACTGAAATAGTGGGATTTTACGCATTTTGAGGAATCTAATGGGGGGTAGGTAGCCCCCCCCCCGTAGATCCGCGCCTGGCCAGAAAGCAAAACCAAACATGAAATGATAAAATGGCCTTCGACTTTTTTTTTAAGGTTAATCGCGTACAAACAATTTAATGAATGTATCCGATTAACCTCTTCAATCGCCTCACTAAGTAACCTAATAGTTACTAGTGCCGAGTTACTAGTTTTTACGCAGATTAAGTAGCCAGAAGCTGAAGTGACCCCTCATGCCGGCAAACAAACTACCGACTAGGAACTAATTTATGCTACTGTAGTCTAACCAGGCGCCGATCTACGGGGCTATAGCCCCCCCCCCCCCCCCCCATTAGGGTCCTCAAAATGCGTAAAACCCCATTATTTCAATCCTATTTTCTACCGGGGGAGACCCCCGGGCCCCCCTTATGCTCGATTGTATTAATTACCTATAATATAAAACCCTTATTGCTCTGAAAATGCGTAAAACCTCAATATTTCATGCCTATTTAAAAAAAAAAATCGAAATTTAATTCTAGCCCCCTCCTTGGTCTCGTTCTAGATCCGCACCTGAGTCTAACTATACCTAAAAATATACATATGTAAAATATAAAACTGGCACTATAATTTACCATTGTACATTCGAAATCTGTAAATCTATAAATAATCATAAAAAATGCTAATGTAATTTGTGAAGTTCATCCTTTGCCCATAATATTGTATGATAACCAAAGCCCTACAAGATATTAACCTGTAAAAACACTCCGGGAAAGTGTCAAGTAGTTATTACAACACAATAGCAATGTCTTCATCTTTACCAGTGGTTGCTTTAACAACAACAAAAAAAGTGGCTATTTACAACATAGCGCATCTCCTGCCTCTATCTATTGTAGTTTTATTGTTATGACGCCCTTGAACGCGGGTTTACTCCACGAAACTAAATTATATCAATCCCGAGTGAGTGGCGAAACAATTATGTTGCTTAGTTTTTTTATCCCTAAGAGAACTGTGGGATAATACTTTCGTTTTGCGGTAACCTATTAGGATAATTTAATAATGTATTAGCACAGAAAAATTATTGTGGCATTGGTATAGTAAGTTGGCCAACCTGAGTCAAATATGATAGAATTCAGGGGTTCCCAAACTTTTCTGTCCGTGGACCATTAGATTATTTTATGATTTTCCGTGGAACCCCATGGCTGTGATAGGAAAATCGTTAAATTCTAAGGCGCCCATTCCATTGACCGGCTAGGGCTATTTCCAACAACGGTGACGTGGTAGCAGACATTCAAGACTTAGGTGGCGTTTCCACTGACCTCGCATTGCAGAATGCAAATGAAATTGACGGAAATTAGAAGTTTTCTTTTTATAGAAATCTATTAAAATGTTTGTACTTAACATATCCCATGACGCCATTTTTTAATTTTAGTTTTTTTGTTTGTGATTTTACTGTATGATCATTGATCAATTTTAACTATGGCATAGAGGAAAATAAACTCTTGAATGACTTTTCATGTGTACGTAGGCCAATGTACATAGGCGCCCATTCCACCGACCAGCTAGGGCTATTTACAAAAACGGTGACGTGGTAGCAGACATTCAAGACTTAGGTGGCGTTTCCACTGACCTCGCATTGCAGAATGCAAATGACATTGACGGAAATTAGAAGTTTTCTTTTTATAGAAATCTATTAAAATGTTTGTACTTAACATATCCCATGACGCCATTTTTTAATTTTAGTTTTTTTGTTTGTGATTTTACTGTATGATCATTGATCAATTTTAACTATGGCATAGAGGAAAATAAACATTTCCGTCAATTCTGCAATGCGAGGTCGGTGGAAACCCCGCCTAAGTCTTGAATGTCTGCTACCACGTCACCGTTTTTGTAAATAGCCCTAGCCGGTCGGTGGAATGGGCGCCTTAGGCACATAGGTCCCTTGTCCAATGCCAACTACCCCATGGATTTTAGGCATTATTTGTATTATTTCCGTATGAATTTTTGGCCATTGGCCAATTGGTATACGTCCTCGATGTCCACCTCCACCGACTACAAGTGATAATGGACCAGCTGAGCCGAGCTTACCATTGACGGAATGAAACCGGGGGAAGCATGACTTAACCAAGTGCCGATACGAGTCTAATAATACTATACTTTCCGTAAGCTGCGTGTATGACTGAATGTCAAAACGGATGCTGCAGCAGGCAAAGGCACTGAAAACTAGTTATTAAATATGAAACCCCCCCCCCCTCCCCGAGACAAAATTCTAGACTCATTCATGCTGCAGGCTACATACAGCACAGTGCATAGCTAAACTAATGAAAAAGCACGCTCATCTCCGTCAGCGCCCGTTTTCATTAATTGCTTACAGGGCGTCACTAATGAATTAAACAGATTCGTAATTGCTCAAAGCGGCTGCTGTTGCTGTCGCTGCTGAAAGAATCAGCGCTGCCGTTTATGTTTAATTACATTGCTGACGGATAATTCATTTTTTATACGACAATGAGCACAGCATAAATGTTAGGAGTAACGAAGGACCGTATGGGAAACTATATAAATAGAAAATAAATTAAATTAAATAACAATTGTAAATAAAAATTATCGAATTTCTCAAGGAACCCGAACTACTGTACTCATAATTATACTCAGGGGAGTAGGTAAGGCATGATTTTTTGGGGGGGAGGTATGTCTATTTTGCCAACTCAAAAAACTTAAAATAGACCTGCCAAAATAATAACTGGGATGATTAGGTAAGCGTTGTATTACAATTAAATTATTACATATATTACATCATGTTTTTACCTAGGGCGAGTCCAGGACAGATTTTCGGAGGGGGCCATTCCGGGAGAATTGGGTGTAGCCTACCAAGCCAAATTAATTCTTAGCGATTGTGCAATTGGTGTGTTTGTTACCGAAACTAGGCACATTAATTTTCCGTGCATTGTTTGAAAAGTCCATGCGCCTGATTGCAGATTGGTACCGAATAAGTGGAAAATAGTGGGGTTTTACGCATTTTAACAGCGGTAAAGACGCATAGATTTTGTTATTATAATAAAGGAATGCTTAAATATTTATTCATATTGCTATATTACGATTTTTACAACAGTAAAATTTATTATTTAACACTCAAAAAATTTTATTGTAAATATAACCCGACAGGGCTTACTGCAACACGAAATTTCGTGTAACTTTTGGACGGCACGAATAGGGTGTAAATCCTACTAAATGAGTTGTGTTAAATACGTAGAGTAATTGTTACAATAATTGGGATAGATATTACCCATACAAGTTTGGTAAAAATTACACTAGTTGTGTAAATGTGATTGAGTAATGCTTACTAAATTATCTGTGTTTATTTTACACAACTCTTATGTAGATTGAAACATACGACATGTGTATCTTCTACCCAACTATTTGAGTACTATCTAGTTTAGGCTACCTGTTTGGGTTCATGCTACTCAACTACTTGGGTAAAATCTAGCCGACCTTATTGTGTGGTTGTAACACAGCAATATATATGCATTGGGTTGGATTTGAACACACGTTGTGTAGAATTTACAGAAGGCGTTGGGTGTTACTTGTACCCTCGGTTAGGGTTGCACCTAGCTTACTCAAGAGATGTACCGTAGGGCCGATACCATGGTGACGTTCCGTTGTTAGCTTTTTATAAATTATTCAGCATTTGTAATTAACGTTAGAGCCTCAAATAAATTTAGCGGGTCTAACGTTAATTACATATTCTGAATATTTTATAAAAAGCTAACAACTGAACGCCACCAAGGCAAAGGTCCTACGGTCCATCTTCTCATAAAAAAACTGATTATTCGCAAATTTTTTTTCAAAGTTATTTCCATTTCATTTGGCAGTCACGAATAGGGAGTTTTTTTTAAGTAAGGCAAGTAACACCCAAGCCGCAGGTTTCTTTCACTATCCCACTCAGTTTCATCGGTAAATTCTTCACACTGTGAACAAACACAACAAAATACATACATAACAACAACAACAACAGCCTAATTTAGTGACATTCGCATGTCTCGAACATATCAGGAATAATATTCGACAGTTGATACAAAACAAAGAAGGATTGAGACAAACCAAATAAGAATACAAGTTTATATATTGGCATATAACATATAATGAACAAAACTAAGCATTACATTTTACCGTAATTATCAAAAGGGATTTCTTGTTGTCGTTCAATTCTTAGCATTTCTTCTGTCATGTCTTCGCCATCAGAGAACAATGCTGACACGAAATTTGGAGAACTAAATATATCCATTTTGAACTTTAAACTTAACAAACTTTCGCTTTACATTATATTTGAAGAGGCCACACTAAAAACACTTCTCCTTCTTCCCCCCCCCCCTAGTGCCACGTGTGCAGCGTGTGGGGGGGGGGGGTCGCCCCGAACCCATTTCCTGAATTCGCCCCTGTCGAACTTTAACGCCTTGAGCTCGGCAATTGTTTTCCATCTTGCTCCGGCGAGTTGTTCAATCCTTTCCTCGAGAGTTGTCCTCGGTCTGCCGATGGTTGTTCTTCCTTGTGGCCTTGCTTCCGCCAATCTCCAGGTGGTCCTGTTCTCGTCCATCCTTTAAACGTGGCCGAACCATTGCAACTGCTTGTTCTCCATTCTTCACTCTATGGAATCCACTTGCAGGTATTGCCTGATGCGGTCATTTCGGATTCGTTCCCATCTTGTTCGACCAGCAGTCCGTCTTAGACACTTCATCTGAGTCCCGTTTATTTTACTTAGGTCACTTGTTGTAGGTGTCCAGCTTTCGCTTCCATAGAGGAGAATCGGCTCCAAGATGGCTTGTTGGACTCTGGTCTTTGTCTTCCGTTCGAGTTCTCCTTGCTGTTGTCTTTTGGACTCGGTTTCGGTCTGGTGTTTGCCTGTCTGGTTCTCTGCTGTACCCAGATAATTGTAGGTTTGCTGGAGAGTCTGCTATTAGGACTACGTCATAGGCAAGGGCTTACACGTACGCGTGCCTAAGTCGCCACAAACCGACCAACGATCGATCAGTTCTTGCCTTGCACGTCTTCATTACTTCATCCATAAAAATCAGGAATAATAGTGGGCTTAAACTGTCCCCTTGTTTTACCCCTCTTTTCATGGCAAACGAACCTGACTTCTCGCCATCTAATCGCACTACTCCCTCCATTTTTTTCGAACATTGACTGAATTGCGCTGAAACTAAAAACACCTGAAGGAAAATAAAGTCCAAAAGTTTGACAACCGGCTACCGCACTTGCTAATAGACATTCAATGACTGAACGACCGCTCGTCTGAGAGGGAAGCATCAGGCATCGCGGGTATAACGGTATTTCAGGTTTGCAGGTGTCACCCCGCTGTAAATTTTACACGACCCTCGCGTGGATTCTATCCAAGTTGTGTTAGCATTACACAACTTGTATTCAGATTTCAACGGTTTTTCGCCAAATAACAGTAGTTTGTTGCGTTTCATCGTGCTATTATTAAATGTTATCATATACAATAATATGTATATTAATATCCCTGATATTATGGGGGTAGTTGGGGGGGGGGGGTGGGGGTTCCTCAGTGACACGCCACATATTATTATAATTACATGGCAAAGCTACAAGACTGCGTTACTAGGGGAATGAGGGGAGGGGGTCTAAAATATAAGATTGAAATAGGAGTAGGCCGTTGACATGGCCGCGTTTGCATGTTTTAGATATGTAGAATTTGAAAATTCTACATACAGTAGATCTATTACGAGCGAGACCGTCGTTCGACTTCATGGAAAATTTATGCATTTATGCACTAAATTGTCATAAAATTTAGTCTCCATTGTACACTGAGAAGTAGTGTAGAATTTACTCGATTTCGTGTGATTTCAGCAAATGATGTGCTTATGTTTAAACAAATGTGTGTAACTTCCAATCAATTTTATGTAATGTATACATTTTACACAACTCCGTGTAGAGCGTTCCCGCCAGAATTCAAATTTGTTAAGTAAACATTTAGGATTAACGTATAAATACAAATTAAATTGTTATCAGTTGATAGTAGACATACCAATGAAAACAATAGAAGTCATAGACAATGTTAAAAGAAAATTTCAATCACGATTTAGTAAGAAGTTCAATATTGAGAGGTGATTGTAACATATTGCATGCTTCATAGCCTAGGTCCTATGTCTTTCAAAAGAAAATCAAGGGACTAGTCTGTTGACTTTCAAAATGAGCTCCTATAACTCTACAAATGGTAAATTTACTGTTCATTATTAGCTACTTTGGCCACAGCGGTCAAGTGGCATGGGTATTAGGCTACTGATGAGGTTTAATACGGGACGGGCCACGAGTCTAAATTCCTACGTGTACACCTTTGCCTATCTCAGTTTTTGACAACACTTTAAAATACGTAATTATGAACCGATTTTGATAAACTTGGCAAGTAGAGACTTCTCCTCAATACCTAAACTATGATCATTGGCATGATACCTACTAATATAATAGGGTAATAGCAAGGACGGATACGGGGGGGGGGGGGGGGTAGCTGCCCCCCCCCCCCCCAAAAATTGGTAAATCTATTGTAAATTAAGTTATTACGCTCTAATTTAGTCGATCCTACATAAGTTTTTCCTATTTTGACCCTCAGCTACCCCCCCCCCCAAAATGGGCTGGATCCGTCCCTGGGTAATAGGCATATGGCAATAATGTAGGAAAGTGTGGGACTTGAACTGACAATTCTTTGATTGGCAGTGAACAAATATCGCTGCATAAATAGTACAGATGCAAGGCCGTGCCCAGGTTTTGATTTCAGGAGGGGTCCAAATTTTTTGAACGTAATTTATTAATGAATTAATGGATAAATTTTTCAAACCATACAGGTTTACATACAAGAATTTATTTCGGGGGGGGGGGGGGTCCGGACCCCATGGACCACCCCTCTGGGGACGGCCATGTACAGATATACTGTATATCACAGGTTCGTGTAGATTTCACCTAAGGGTTGTGTAGACTAAAAAAAATATGCATTCGCGTGTATGGAACACAAGTGGTGCGGCTATGACAACACAAGCAGTCATTGCAACTTTAACACAAACTTTAGACTAACATTTACACCATTCTCTAGTGCTCATATTAACCAAATAGTTTAGATTTTACCCAACTTCAGCCACCAACGCAATTTGTGTAAAAGGTACATAGTAGCGTTGTATTTTCAGCCCCTTTTATTCGTGTGATATTTACTCAACACCCACGGCTAGAAGGTACACTGAACACCGAGTAATACTGACCCAATTTTTGGCCTGCGTTAACACTAGTTTCGTGTAAATAGTCACCCTACACAAAATAGGTTGGTAGAACCCTATCATTGTGTAATGATTATACTAATGACTTTACACATATCATTTTGTTGATGGAAACCAATTGCTACTCTTAGTTTAAAACAAATTTGGGTAATCTTTACTTTATTGGGTAATATCCAAACAAGTCCCGGCTTACACAGCGTGTGTAAGAAATATTTTTTTCAGTGAAGGATGGAAGAAATATTAATGTAAGGTTTTTGTTTAGAATGTCCCATTTTATATTTGTACGCTAATTTTTCTCGGGCCCCATGCCCCCCCCCCCCCCGGGACCCGCCACTCGATTTTACACGGCCATTCTTTTAAATCAGCCCACAGCTTAACTATGTTGCCCAAATTTAGTTCTGAAGCAAGTTCTTTTTCGCATTTGATAAGCATAAGATTTCCCAAGCGTGAATCTGTCATTGCCGTTCTTAGATAGTTTTTTTTTTTTTTTTTACAATTTTTAACCGGCTAAACGCTTTTTCATTTCGGATGGTGACGATAGACAATAGATGCTGACTGCAGAAGATTGTCCATGTGTTTGTCGTCTGCCAACAAAGCCCTTGTTTATTTCTACAGTTTACGTAGCTGTATGAGTTGGATACTTGTGTCAATTAAAATTTGAATTTCTCGCGCCTTTTTCTAAGTTTGAAAAACCGAGTTGGCAAGTTGGTTTCATATGAATAAAACATCTTATTTTAAGCCAACTTTATTTAGGTTTTTTCTTTGTATGGAACTGTGGTTTTGTCAACTAAGCAAAGGCAAATTACCAACTATCGCCCAAATCCAAATTATTGGGGGGGGGACTCCCCCCTCCCCCTATAGCTACTCCCCTGATTATACTTCTAGTAATTGCTATAGGAAAGCTTGTACGGGTTTACTGGGTCATTTAACTAGCCTTATATAAAATGATACAAGAACAGATAAGTCGCCTACAAGATGTAAGATAAGTGATACAGTAATCTGTTAATTAAAAAATCTAGCAGGCTGTCAGTCAACGATTGCCATTTACGTATACTGATTAATAAGAGCGTGCCTACTAGGGCGCGAGTATTATCAGCTTTTATCAAGGCACAACAGTTGACATTTACATTGAGAGCCCAATTAGGATCTTATTAGAGTTTTGTAGGCACACCTACTGCGATCTTAGGTTCGGTACACACGGACGATTCTCACAGATGCGATTCACCAGCCCGGTAAACCAGGGTTTCTTAACGTGGGGTCCACAGTAGGTGAGTTTGTAAACATATTTATTAGGAAGTTGTGTGCTTCAGGCCTTCTGGTAAACCAGGGTTTCTTAATTTGGGGTCCACAGTAGGTGAGTTTGTAAACATATTTATTAGGAAGTTGTGTACTTCAGCCTTTCTGGTAAACCAGGGTTTCTTAATGTGGGGTCCGCATTGGAGGTGAGTTTGTAAACTATTTTATTGGGAAATTGCGTACTTCAGCCCTTCTGGTAAACCAGGGTTTCTTAATGTGGGTCCACAGTAGGTGAGTTTGTAAACATATTTATTAGGAAATTGCGTACTTCAGCCTTTCTGGTAAACCAGGGTTTCTTAAAGTGGGGTCCGCATTGGGGGTGAGTTTGTAAACTATTTTATTGGGAAATTGCGTACTTCAGCCCTTCTGGTAAACCAGGGTTTCTTAATGTGGGTCCACAGTAGGTGAGTTTGTAAACATATTCATTAGGGAGTTGTGTCTTCAGCCCTTCTGGTAAACCAGGGTTTCTTAATGTGGGGTCCACAGTAGGTGAGTTTGTAAACATATTTATTAGGAAATTGCGTACTTCAGCCTTTCTGGTAAACCAGGGTTTCTTAAAGTGGGGGTCCGCAGTAGGTGAGTTTGTAAACATATTTATTAGGAAATTGCGTACTTCAGCCTTTCTGGTAAACCAGGGTTTCTTAAAGTGGGGGTCCGCAGTAGGTGAGTTTGTTAACATATTTCCTAGAAAATTGTATAACTTACTTCAGCCATTCTGGTAAACCAAGTGGAGCCCGCAGTAGGTGAGCTTGTAAACACCCGGCAGAAAAGTCTGTTTTTTTATGAATTTGTACAGAACCGACTACCTACAAGAACTCTCTACTCAACTCTCAACAGATTGCTAACCAGGTGTAATATTCGTAACCAGAAGTGTAACATTGATATATTCCATAAATCAGTAACTAGCATTAAGAGGAAAACCTTACAACATGTGTTATAATACCGTGGGTACCGTTATACTTCCATTTGCAATAACATTGTCAAAATTGGAGTGTTTTTTTATTCCCAAAAATATTTTATGACAATGGTCTGTGGAGATGTATAAATTGTACAAATGATCCGCGGCTGCAAAAAGTTTAAGAAACAATGTGGTATACCCTGCCGCACCACCATGTTTGGCGACACCCTCCAACAACGCAAAATAGCTGCACAGGCAGGCTACGCTAGATCTCTCTCCTACTAGTATCTTAGTAGTTGTTTGCACCTGACAGAGTAGGCGTAAATTATCAAGTAATACAACTCCAAGGCCCGGTGCACGAGTCCACGGTATTTTTGCATCACAAATTGTATATATTGTATTGTAATTCTCGCAGTCGCGATTTGCCGACGTCTTTTCTGATCTAGGGATTAGCTTTGGTGAATGTTTGGTGCAAACCCACTGAGTCTACTTCAGAAGATGTCTATGAGCTGACGTGTCTAGGGGAAAACAGTCCCTAGGGTTTCAGATTATGTAAATTCGTTAAAATCTCAATCTATGCTATCGTATAAATCGGGGAAAAAATAATTTCAAATATAAGCTAGTAGTACCTCGGACGACACAAAGTGCAAATGAGGTTCGACCCACGACGACAATCAGCAGCTTTAATACATCCTCTGCCCCACTACCTGCATTAAAGACTATCTTTGGGAGTGCACAGACAATAGCGTCAAGGTGGCAAAACACTCGGTCCAAAAACTATAATGAGTCTCAACCTCGGACATGAAAAAGTAAGTAAGGACTTCGATGGCATAGTGGTAGCTAATTCGTACTTGTGCGAGTCTAAACATATCATGCGGTCGGTGACCTGTCGTAACTCAACACAGGTATTACCTACAGAGGCGACTGAAGAGGTTATTCGGATACATTCATAGAATTGTTGCTTTCCAATTTATACGTAGTATAAGGAAAGCTTTTTGACGGTCGAAATTTTCAATTCCGAGATTTCAACGGGTTTACACGTTTTATGGTCCCAGGAATCAAAAAAAGTGGTTTTTACGAAATGTCTGTCTGTCTGTCTGTGCGTCGATTTCCGGGCAAACTACTCGGTCGATTTTGATGAAATTCGGCATGTAGGTTCACAAAAATCATACCTCGGGACCATTTTTTTATTTTGGGCAAACTTAATTTGGGGGGGGGGGTTATTCTCAAAAAACTAAAAAAAAAAAAACGTCTAAAAAATTATTTCTCAAAAACGGCTCCAACGATTTCTTTTAAATTTACATATATTGTAGTCGTTATTAATGGTAACGAAATGCGGGGGGTCGCTTGCCCCTTGATAGGTTGCTTTTGGGGGTAAAAAATAAAAATACTAAATTTTAATGAAAAATGACTAAAAAATAATTTTTCTGCGAATCCTTTCTACCGATGATTTCTACCTTCAGGTATGTTTTAGGTGTTAAATTGAGTAACGAAACCAGACAGGTTGCTTTCCCAGAAAAGTATTTGGTTCTGTAAAAAAAAAATGTTTTCTTGAAAAAATGATTAAATGCATTGCGTGCCCTGCCAGTATTGCTGTGTGGTAATGTGTTGGTCTGACCTAACTAGAATTTACCTCACCTCCAGTGAGGTCAGGTGGACAACCCACCCCCCCCCCCCCCCCCCCGAGACATCGGAAATTTAACCATAGGAAAATTATTTACCATGAAATTACTCATTTTCTCATCTACTAATTTTGATAAATTGGAAAGCATGTTCGAGTAAAGACCGGTTCTTTTGTTGACGGTAGATGTGAAAGTCCGCCAACTGCCAAGACTTCAGAACTTTAGGAGCAACCGCAGTCGAAGCACAGAATCGCAAAGAGTGGCCGTATCGCTGACCCCTCCTAGGGATAAAAGCGAGGAAAAACGAAATATTCATTGAATAATCTTTTAAAAAAAGAGTACTTAAGCATAGAAAGTATTTCAAAGAAAGCAGAAACCTAAGTACTTATTACTGGAAGCCCCACCTAAAGATGGACCTTAGTTTTGATGGAAACGGTTGCCATTTAAGATGACGCAAGTCATAATATTAAAGGTAATGTACATCCGAAGTTTGGGCGGACGAGTTGTGAACAACCGCCCACTATACTAAATCTCCCTCATCTATCTTCTGTCCCTAATTGTTTTCCTTCGTTTTGACACCTACGGAACTGTTTAGAGGGCTTTCAACGCAGCCTTGCAATGGTCAGGACCGTGCGGTGGATTTTTCAGCGTGAGGTAAGGCTTGAGATTGGCGCCTCTGACATTCCTAAGGCGCGGTTTCCACCGAACGGCTAGGGCTAAATACAAATACGGTGACGTGGTAACAGACATTCAAGCCTTAGGCGGGGTTTCCACCGACCTCGCATTGCAGAGTGCAAATGACATTGACGAAAATGTTTGTTTTACTCTATGTCATAGTTAAAATTGATCAACGATCATAGAGTAAAATCACAAACTAAAATTAAAAAATTGCGTCATGGGATATGTTAATAACAAACATTTTAATAGATTTCTTTAAAAAGAAAAATTCTTATTTCCGTCAATGCCATTTGCATTCTGCAATGCGAGGTCGGTGGAAACCCCGCCTAAGTTTTGAATGTCTGTTACCACGTCACCGTATTTGTATTTAGCCCTAGCCGGTCGGTGGAAACCCCGCCTAAGTATAGATTTTTTCTTTCCTATTTATACGTTAGTATATGGAAAGCTTTGTGCTGGCCGAAATATAAAAAAACAACTAGTTATAACGAAATGACTGTCTGCCCGTAGGTATACAAACTTTTTTTAATGACTTTTCAAGGGCCCTGGCCTACTTATAGTGGACTTTAGGTCCCTTGTCCAATGCCAACGACCCCATGGATTTCGTACATTATTTGTATTGCCCCCATATGAATTTTTAACCATTGGAAAACTGGTATACGTCCTCGATGTCATTTAAGAAAAAAAAAAACTAATTATATCGCTACTTTGGAAGAAAAAAGATACAACTCTAAATCTATCAATTTACAGAAATTGAAGTTAAAGCTTATTTTATAATGAGTTCCACCAAATACAACTCGCGCGGAAAATATACACACTACATTAACGACGTTTTTCTAGCTAAATACAATTTTTTTTAAAAATATTTTTATCGACAATTTTTGAGTTGTGTCTTTTTTCTTTCGATCGAATGTCGTTTATCTAATGTGTTTCATTTTTTTAAAGTTCTCATTTTTTTTATATTCTATTTTAATTTATCGATTAATTTTATTGCTTGCAAGTAGGAAAATCACTTAATTATGCTCATTTAATTCTGTGTAGTTATAGTTTAAATTTGCAGCTATGTAGCGAAAGCTACTGCTGATGTCGTGTTCTTAATACACATATTTATTATTATTATTATTTTAGAGGAACTTAGCCTACTAAATCATTTACTGCCCCGACAGTGATGGATTAACCCATTGGCACTTGGGGCACAGCCCCCCCCCCAAAATGCTTTAAATCCGGCCCCCACAAACGAGAAAAAAAGGAAAATAATTTCTAAAGAAATTTTTGAAAAAAAAATGGATAATAATTTCTACAGAAATTTTTGAAATTGTTTTTTTTTTTGTTGCAATGTTTTAGACAGAGTTTGCACCCATGCCCCCCCCCCCCCCAATGCTTTAAATTCGGCCCCCACAAACGAGAAAAAAACATAATTATAATTACTAAAGAAATTTGTGAAATTGACGTGAAATTTATTATTATTATTATTTTTTTTTTCTGCAATGTTTTAGACAGAGCTTGCACCTGCAGCCACCCCAAATGCTTTAAATTCGGCCCCCACAAACGAGAAAAAAAACGAAAATAATTTCTAAAGAAATTTTTGGAATTGGCGGGAAATTTATTGTTTTTTTTTTGTTTTTTTCTGTAATGTTTTAGACAGAGTTTGCACCCACGGCCACCCCAAATGCTCTAAATCCGGCCCCCACAAACGAGAAAAAAAACGAAAATAATTTCTAAAGAAATTTTTGAAATTGACGGGAAATTTATTGTTTTTTTTTTTTTTTTTGCTGCAATGTTTTAGACAGAGTTTGCACCCACGGCCCCCACATACCATGTCCCGATGCAAGACCCACTGAGAAAGACCAGCCGCCACTGGCGCCTTGTAAATAAATTAATAAAGAACAGACGACTTCAATCACCCAGGTCACGGATGATGATCTAATCAGGGTTCAGGGTTGCCAACACCAGCAAGTAGACCTGTTTAATACTAAGTACATCTAAGAATAAATATGAAGAATTCGTTATTGACGCATTGAAATTCTCTTAAATACGAGCTTGATGAGCTATTGTCCGATTCTCAATATCCTGACAGGTTAACGGCCCTGACCTTTTACAAGGTTGGACTGGGCTTTTTAATGGACCGATTACAAAAGAAGAAGAAACGCGCGAATTTTTTTTGTGATCGAATAACTTGCACGGAGGGGGGGGGGGTACTGAAAAACCTAGACTAACATTTGTGCTCTGCATAATAAATAAATATATATTTCTGTTCATCAAAGTTATCAAGTTAACAACAAGTAATTGAGTGGAAAGTATCGTCAAAATCAGGTCGTTGTGTCATTGTTATTGTGCTAGTGCCTTAGTGACGATTGTGCTCTGATTAATTAATAAATATACCTATAAATATTTCTGTTAGATTATATAACCAAGTAATGAACAAGTAACTGAGAAGAAAGTATAAAGTAAAACCGTCAAAATATCGTCAAAATCAGGTAGTTCTGTCATTTTCATTGTGCTAGTGCCTTAGTGACATTGTAGGAAGCTTTCTCTAAGAAAAGGTCTCAATGGTCTAAAACTAAAATACGGTTCACTATCTTGCTACTTGTGCCTGATAAATATTTATGATTATTCTGATTTACAGACTTAGAATGTACAATGGTATTAAAGTTATTGCCCAAGGGTTACATTTTCAATTTTTGGTTAGCTTAATTTTGGGGGTTTGATCCCCCAACAAAAAAAAATTAATTCACTTCGACAGTCATTACCATAGTTACATATTAAGGCCTTATTCCAGTAGGAATACATAGGATACAAACTTATTTAAACACACATAAAGTATTATACAGGATTCTCATATAAGATAATTCAATGAGTAAATACAGTGGGCCTTAATCCGTCACTGCCTTCTCGACTCAAGCAGCGATTGGGGTTGCACTGGAGGGGGAGGGGGCAATCGGCTCAAAGTGTTGTTAGGCCGTAGCCAGGGGGGGGGGGGTCATGGGGTTGAACCACCCCCCTCCCCCGAAATGAAATGGCTTGACACTAGATAGAATCGGATTTTGAGAGGAAAAATAATAAAAACTACTATGTACTATCCAATCCCCCCGCCCCCGAAAAAAAATCCTGGCTACGGCCTTGATTGGGGCTGCTGCCCATAACCATCTACATTTTCTAATATACAACTAGACCACTTTTAACATCCAGCCTGTGTGGTTTTTTCTCTCCCAAACAACAGTATAGAGTACAAGCCTTCCCCGTACACCCAGTAAGAGCGGAAACAGAAAATAAAGACAAGTTTCTTTCTTTCTTCTTTCAAAAAAAAAAAACTAAAACTTTGCAACTTTACAAAACTTCAAATTTTTAAAAAAAAATTATAAACCAATAACATAATTTACCCGTCAGCACGTTTTTCTCCGATAAGCAATCAATTTTCACTTGACTTCTTGTTTTTGTTTCAAAACATTTTTTCCAAAGTCCTTGAACCGCCCCCCCCCCCTCCCCACCACCAATACTTGCTCCGAATTTTCTGACAGCTATAATGATGAATTGCAGTAAGTCTAGGTATGACTGATGCTTAACGGGAATACAGCCAAAATCCCCCCCCCCCTCCCTTCTTCAGGCGCTGTTTTGCTGATTTTTTTTAGTAATTTATGCCATTTTTTTGCGTCTACCCTTTTGCAATCCCATGTGTTTACTGATGAAGTGCTCCGTCTAAGTTTGACTTTGTTGCTTCCTCGCCTGTACACTGAATTGACATTTGCGATGCACGAACAGGACTCCAGTGTCTACTACCTCAACTACTTGAGCCATGGAAAAGCGTAACTAGAGGGACACAAAAACTTACATTTAGGGGCCCAAACGGGTTACAATAAGCCATAAGGCCTAACAACCCCGACCTGTAAAAAAGAGAAAAAGGAGAAAAAAAAGGTTAGTGTGACCACCTGCCACTGAAGTGAACGGGGTTTAAGTCTAATGAACGTTCTATCGTGCTTTAATCGAATACACACTTAATAATAATTTCAAACTAATTTATGACAATTACAGATAGTATAGGGGTAGCCATTAGTCACATTTTGTAATCCGGTTCTATTAGGAACGCCTAAAGATTGAGAAAAAAGGCGAAGATGGGCGGACCAGTTCCAGGAGGACTTCCTTCGAGTTGGCGTCGAGGCAGCAGATTGGACAGCGGCTGCTGAGGATCGACAGAGATGGAGGGAAATCGTCAGAGCGGCCAAAAGTCCCCCTGGGCTGATCGCGCCTAATTAAGTCAAGTAAGTCAAAGATTGAGTCTTCGAGAGCAAAATGCTTCGCATTATCTTCGGTGGTAGATGGGAGAACGGCGACTGGAGGATCAGATACAATGCCGAAATGCATGCCCTATTCGATTCCCCGAGCATAATATTAGAACTAAAAGGGCGTCGAATCCAATGGATGGGTCATGTGCACCGTATGCAGGCGGCGAGGACGCCGAAGCTGGTTTTCGAAGACACATTCAACCACCCTAGGCAGCCCGGTAGGCCAAAGCTCAGATGGATGGTCCAAGTGCTCGAAGATGTACACGCCACCGGCACCCGAGACTGGAAGGTAGCGGCGGAAGATCGTCCGAGATGATGTGGTGCAGCGGCAGCGGCCCAAAGTCCCCCGGGCTGGATGCGCCTACTTAAGTTGGGTATTCCACATACGTACATCGTCAATGAAAATTATGAAATTGAAGGACATTTCAATTTTACTCTATGCCATTGTTAAAATTGATCAATGATCAATTGATCACAGAGTAAAATCACAAACAATGAAAGAAACAAACTAAAATTAGAAAATGGCGTCATGGGATATGACAAGTACAACTATTTTAATTGATTTCTTTAAAAAGAACGCATTTCTGTATAAAAATTATAAGAAGGTTTAAATAATAAGGCGACGAAGAAAACAAATACAATTTCAAGAAACAAATGCAAACAAATTTCAAAAATTTGGCGCATACGTTCCAATAGAAAATTGTCAATTTTTGAAAAAAAAAAACATGTGGAAGGGCCGCCATCAATGGAAAATTGAAATGTCCTTCAATTTCATAATTTTCATTGACGATGTACGTATGTGGAATACCCGCCTAAGTCAAGTTAGCCGGCCGCCATACCAAGTTGAATCCAGCGGACCAGAGCAGGTTCAAAGCTGCAGATAACTTGGTCGTGTGCACAGTGCCGGTAGGGAAACATGGTAGGACTTGTCCTGGTCACCTGACTACACTGTGTTTCCCAAGTGGTTCGGAATCCACTATAATCAGGAGGTCCACTGTCCTATGGGCTGGCATAGGACAGTCAAGTCGTCGGGGTCGCTCTATGGGCCCAAATATGAGGCCTAAGTCGTTATTAACCCGACGAACACTACTACTACTAAGTCAAGTTAAGTCAAGTTTCTATTAGGTCAGAGCAAACGAATTTTCCGTCTTTTTTGCACAAAGTCAAATTTCCCATGAAATTTAAATTTTAAGATTCAAAATGTGACGTGTCATAAAATTGAAGAAATGCTCCTCTTCATTTTGATACATGCCGTAGCACCAATTGGCCACAGTTTTGACATCCTCTGCGATCGTTATTTTTTTCAAATCAAGTTTAGTAACTGACTAGCCGATCGGTGATAGATGACGGCTAAATAATGTACAACATCAGAGCGTAGTAATATTTTTTTATGGTATTTATTAATAATTAATAAATAATTATTAATTAAAAACATAATACAATCACTAAATATGAAAGGGCCACACTAAGTGCAACATGTGAAGGGGATTTGCGTCGTGGCCCTCATACTATAATTATTACACAAAAAAACATTACAAAACCATCATTGTAAATAAATCGGAGAGTGGTCGAATACACTTTCAAATCTTAGAATCTTTTACTTATTTATTTCTATTTATTTTTTATTTTATCTTATTTTTTTTTTTTTAGATGACTACATCAGAGCGTAGAGGATTATATTGTATACCTAAGTAGCCATCATTTATGGCTCTACGATCGATATTTCAAGAGAAATTTGACTTAGCTCATAAAATGTAAAGTGGGGGCCCAATTTGACCTTAAGCTTTAGAGTCTTTTTTTTTGCTTTTTGACTCCTTCCATATAAAATATACGCCTACACTATTATAGGCACGCGAACAATATCCCAAATACCTTGAAAAGAGAAATTTGACTTAGCTCATAAAATGTAAAGTGGGGGCCCAATTTGCCCTTAAGCTTTAGAGTCTTTTTTTTGCTTTTTGACTCCTTCCATATAAAATATACGCCTACACTATTATAGGCACGCGAACAATATCCCAAATACCTTGAAAAGACCACCTTCTTAAAATTTAAACTATTTAAATATTTAACTACCACTTAACGCCTAGAAGCTCGTTCAGAGAACAAAAACTATAAAAAAAATAGTCCCAATTAAATAATTTAACAATATAATCCAAGGTCACGTTACAGTCCCCTTAACCTTGGCGGTAATTCCCATTTAAAACCACTGGCGGCTGTAAAGACAATATAAAGAAACACTCGACTGTCATTTAAAATTATAAATGACAGGCATCATCTTAGATGAAATTATGGCGGACATGAAATGAGAGGCTTGGTCGTTGTTAGTGAAAAAGATAAGGAGTCTTTTTATGATTGGTACCTGGTACTTCATAGTGGTCAGGAGTTATTCTACATGTCTAGTCATACGCCCATCCAAGTCATTGTTTCCTAATGGTAATAAGAAGAGTGGTCTAGGTGTCTACAACATCCAAGGCCTTTGTCTGCAAGGATAATAAATCTAGATTTGAAATAAAATTGTGGTTTATTATTAGATATTACATGGGCTAGAGGTTGGAATTCACTAAGAAGGCCCTAGCTCCAATGAACAAAATGGACAGCTTTTGGAAAAAAATAACATTGTAAAAACATTTAATTGCATTTGTTATATACCGAACGACGCAGTGTACAGTTAGACTGTAATTGACTAATTCTAACCTCTACTGCTGCCCTACTGTGAATTTTAGAGATTAAGATAACACCGGGATAGGATTAAATTTTTCTCAATAAACCCCAATTGATTCATAAAAAGAGTGCAAAATGCGCGGGAAATTCAAATTAATAAATTATCGGAATACAAGAATATGGTTGCATATTTTTAGATTTAATGAAATACAAATAAACATTTGAATGTACAGGTTTCTATTTTTTTATATATTAAGAAGAAATAATATCTAAATCTAAGAGAGAAAAATTAAAAAAAATCACCACAAACGGATTTATTAATATGAACTTCGCGCGCATTTTGAACTCTTTTGTTTAAAACAAATTAAAAAATACCGATTTATTAAGAATAATTTAATCCTATTCCCAGTGTTAAGCTAACCTGTAAACCGCATAGCCTAGTAGGACTGCAGCGAGCCTACTATGGCGATTAATTTTAATTTTAGCCTGGGATTAAAAATGTAAGCAAGATAATTTTATGCAATGGAAAGTGTTATTCAAAATTGTTTTGTTTACATTTTTAATACCAAGAATAAGGCGGGGTTTCCACATACGTCAATGGTCAATGGTAAATATGGTTTTGACGTGGTAGCAGACATTTTTAGTATGTCTTTAATGTCTGCTAAAACGTCAATACCATATTTACCATTGACCATTGACGTATGTGGAAACCCCGCCTAAGTGAATGCTAAACGGCATATGGCTTTGAAACCGAAGTGTGAAGAGTCTGCACATAATTCATCTGCAGAAAATTCACTTATTTTTAAGAATTTTAATCATTTTATCATTATAAAGCAATCCTTTCCATTGTTACTGAAAAAAAGCTAAGTAGGTAAGTTACCGCATCTGTCTGCATGTATAATCTTTAATCAAAAGTGCCACCGAATGGAATAAAACCTAATAGTTCAACACCCAAAACTAAAAGAACAAGTTGTCGCTTAAAGGTACTGCTTTTCAAGGCCAAAAATCGTTGGCTGACCCGATAAAGCGCTAGAAACGCCCATTTTATTTCAGGGGCACATGCCACATACATAGAAGAACGGTACCTGTTTATAGGTATACACTTGCGCAACCTAAAATTGATTCGATAGAGACGCAGCTAGATCAAATCGAACTAATTTATAAGCCTTATACCCAGTATTGCTTTGAGAACGCCTCAGAATTTACATTTATCATTTAGGAATCGCCCAGGAAACAAAGAAACTATATGGCATCTTTTTAAAAACAAGATAAAAAATATCTCATTTTTATTTAAATAAATAAACACACCTCTTCTATTTTTTTTACAGCAGTTTTCAATAAAATGTTGTGTTCATGTAAATTTCCATTTAGAGGTAGGGTTAGGCAGGTTCAGTGCAGGTATCTAACCTTGATACCTACGCAGGGTTATGTCATACCTCGCCTGTATTCATTATGCACAATGCAGGTATGACAATATTGTCTATTAATAATAATAAGAGTCTGATACATGACTAGGAGATATTTTATATTATTTATATTATTTTTTACAATACAATGGTTTCACATATTCTTTCAGCTCAATGCCGGGCACTGCTCCGTAGATAACTGGACTAACAACAAGGTTCAGAATCAGAACCAGAATCAGGGGCGTAAAGTTGGGGAGGAACGGTCCAATTTGCCCCCCCCCCCCTTAGCTCCTTTTGGCCCAGCCTCGAGCAATGTAAGACGTGGTTCATACTTCATGGTCCCCTTTGCAGCAATATGAATGTAAGCATTCCTTTTTTAGCTTTGTAAAATCTACAGCTATACTTTAAAATGCGTAAACCCCTACTATTTTGCTCTTATATATTTTCAATTTTGCCCTTATCCTGCCTGATGACGTCTACTTAGTTTTGCCCCCGCCATCATTCTAAAACTTTACGCCACTGTCCAGAATTAATTATATTGATCAGTGAAATAGAACAATACAATGCACAAATATAACACTTAAATCTCGTATTAACATAGCAACGAAAAATAACAAAAAAATAATTAACCAACCTAGTACCTAAGTAATTACATACTCCCCAGAAACCCAACTCGATAAATGAGGAGTATGAATTATACAAAAAGCAATTTGCCACAAAAAATAATTTTTGAGTTGGTAATACTGCAATCTTGGCATTGACTGTTAAAAAAAATTAAAAAGTTTAATATGACTCTTATATTATCAAGGAATATTAATTAAAATATTACATCCCATATTGTAGAAGCATTTAGATTTTAAAAGTTGTTTGTCTCTCAGTCTTACAGTTTCAAGTGTCAAGTCGCCTTTTGCATGCATGCTCCTTAGGCGGGTATTCCACATACGTACAACTTCAATGAAAATTATGAAATTGATGGACATTTCAATTTCTCATTGATGGGGCCCATTCCATATGTTTCTTCAAAAATTGACAATTTTCAATTGAAGCGTATGCGCCAAATTTTTGAAATTTGTTTGCATTTGTTTCTTGAAATTGTTTTTGTTTTCTTCTTCGCCTTATTATTTAAACCTAATTATAATTTTTATACAGAAATGCTTTCTTTTTAGAGAAATCAATTAAAATAGTTGTACTTGTCATATCCCATGACGCCATTTTTTAATTTTAGATTGCTTGTTTCATTGTTTGTGATTTTACTATATAATCAATTGATCATTGATCAATTTTAACAATGGCATAGAGTAAAATTGAAATGTCCTTCAATTTCATAATTTTCATTGACGTTGTACGTATATGGAATACCCGCCTTAAATATTGAAGAAATAACCTTCAGGCTTGGATTCACCCATCGACAATGGGCAAGATTAAAAGGCGGCTGTCAGTCGTGTTGATGACCACAACATCGTTAAATAGAGCCATAGCAGGACTAATTCGCCGTAATTCAGTAACAAAAACGTTAACACAGGTAGCCAAGCTGACGTTGGGTGGGGTCAGGTTTTCAGTACCAAAAGGTTTGTTTCTAGAACCTTAGAAAATAATCGCATTTGAATGCTTTTGAGGCTGCAATATATAACTGCATAGTCCTGTATAATTTCGAAGCCGAAAAATAGGGCTTCCACTTAACTGATGTTGATATATAAATTCTTCACATCGGCACCAACAAGACTAATTCTTAATTTTTCCTGTTGCTCCACTTGATTCTCCGCACGTCAGTAACAAACACGTGAACACAGGTAGCCGGGCTAGAGTTGGGGGCCACCTCAGTCACGTTTCGCGACAATGCGTGCACCTTGTTCCAATTACAGCAATTGGAAAAGTAATGGTCACGGAACCTAATTCAGTTACGTTGTTATTACCTACCTACCCGTATACCTTTCTTTCTCCTACGAATGCCGAAATTTGTTTCTTTGCGCCTGATTTATTGTATTTTCGTGACATTGAACTAGGGAAAATTTATACCTGCTCTGGAACATGGAAGGTAGAGCGGGCTGTAAGTCGACCACTATACTGTGTATAATTCAAAATTCTCCTGTTGGTGTATTGAACTCTGTGAGTAAGCATTAGAAAAGCCATCAGCATATCGATACCTTAATTCGCAAACCACATAAATCCAAAATTGGCAAAAATGAGATATTTTTATCCACATGTTCAGTTACGTTGTTATTACCTACCTACCCGTATACCTTTCTTTTTCCTATGAATGCCGAAATTTGTTTCTTTGCACCTGATTTATCGTATTTTCGTGACATTGAACTGGGGGAAATTTATACCTGCTCTAGATCATGAGCGGGCTGTAAGTCGACCACTATATATAATTCAAAATTCTCCTGTTGATGAATAGAACTCTGCAAGGCCGTACCCAGGTTTTGATTTCGGGGGGGGGGGGGGGTCCAGACCCCTTGGACCACCCCCCTGGGCACGGCCATGGAAATTGAACTCTGTGAGTTAGCATTAGAAAAGCCATCGGCATAGTGCATATACGATCGTAGCAATCGTAGCAACAATAACATCAGCCCTATCATCCAATTGTTTTAAACAAATGAGTGAAAAATGCGCGGGAAATTCAAATTGATAAATTAATCTTCGGCTATATTTTTGGTGAGGATTTTTTCTCTCTTAGATGTAGTCACATTAATTAAAATTCTCATTAAATTTCAATATTTTACATGCCCATTTTAATGTTTATTAGTATTTCCTTCAATTATTAAACAATGCAACCATTCTCTTGTATTCCATAATTTATTCATTTGAATTTCCCGCGCATATTTCAGCACCGTTACGTGACACCTTACTGCTGCGGTATTAAAAAATAAACCCCGGTGTCATGTTAATCCAAAATACAGCCACAATAGGGCTGCAGATACGGGAAACCACTGCACTACAATTCCCTAGTATAGTCATCATGACTACAACTGCCATGATGCTCGCCAATCGTCGGTAGAAGAGGCATTAGAAGAAGAAGCGGAAGGAAAGACAGGACATAGTCCAATAACTATGGAAAGTTGTAACTAAGGTGCACAGGCTGCATTTAGTGCTACCAAACCTGACAGGATTCGATCTAGGAGACAAAAAAATCTCAGAAGACCCATAGTGTTTTCCTGTTAACAATTTGCATCCATGTGTGCTATTGGGCGGACATGCTGCCTTCAGCCTTCAGCCATTTACTACGGGGTTTGCTGTAGTTTGGAAGCGCATATAGCTTTTATCTGATTGGTCGAAGAAGACGTGGCACCAGAAACACATTGGCTGCCTTGGGTATCAGATATGAACGACAGTGTTGTTTCTTAAACGTTTCTAACTTGGTAAATTTTTGAGTCCATCGCTATCGCAAAACAATGAAATTTTCGTTAGAGTCCGCTCTATAATTCTATGATAAGATAAACAAATTGCAGTGTAGTTCAATATTGATCCACAGGGCATTTAAGGAAGGTCTGCTTATACATCATATATGAGCTACACGGCTCCCCAGGAAACACAGCTGTATATCATATATGATATACAGGTGACGTTGTGACAAGTTCCCAAAAACTTAACTGGCAGCCAATGTGTAAAAAAAAAATAACAGCAAATGTCCCATCTCTGCTATACTAAACTATAGTCTAGCAACTAGACGGAAAGAGATGAATAATATGTCTAAGGGACAAAAGAGACGAAAACGTCAAGTAGATAGAAAAAAACACTTTAATAGGTTGTGCAGACAGACATGTTTTCTGGAGTATAATTACTAGTCCAAACTTGCTTCTAGCATTGCATTTGAATTTGGCGCGTTCTGGTCTGGCGACCACAGAGCAATGAAAAGACGATGCTCCATCACAGTAGACGGAAGTATGTTGTCTTTATCTGATTGCTGGGCTTCCTTCCAGTTTCCTTTGAACCCAACGTGTTGTGAATTGGTTATGAAACAGGTTGGATAGGTTTTTAGACTGCTCTTTTATGTTACACATTCACTAGCTGGAGTAAAGCCGATGAATAGTAAACAGCCTAAAGACCCGCCACGGTCTGAGTCAATTTGTTTAACAAAGGGTTAGTTGGACTAACACTGCCCGCTGTGGTTATAGTCATTAGAGGCATGGGCCTCATAGTCATTTAACGACTAGGGCGGAGCCCATTGTCGGGGGAAGGGGGACGTTTCGGGGGCGAGTGTTACTCCCATCATCAGGCTGTCCTGATAATGACTGATGGTTTTTGGACGAATGACTCCTCGCTCTTGCATTCTACTCTAAATTGTCGAGCGAATCCGATCCCCTTGAGGACTCAAACTACCGCTCTCCCGATTGAAATGCAAGCTCTCCAACCACTCGCCAAAGTATACTAGTTTCAAACTTCTAATTGAACTTCACTTCTTCCTTAACCAATGCAACCATATTGTGTCTAATAGTCGTTCGATGACTATTACGACTCTAATGACTATTAACACAGCAGGCAATGTAAGTCCAACTAACCCTTTGATATATAGTATTACACCATTGCCATTAACCGTTACAAATAGATTAAGGCAATTTGATCGGATCCAGTAATCAATTTTGGAGGGATCACCCCATGAAGCAGCCACCCCGTCGTCAATTTGCTTTGGTACTTCTTGATACCTAATAGTTGCGCTACCTCCACACCTACCGATGAAGGCAAGGTACCCACTAGGGTTCACTGGAGTTCTACTATGCGGCACGGTGCAAATGCCTTACCAGCCAAGGGCGGGTGTTGGCTGAAGAGGAGGAAGAAGAAGAAGAAGAAGAAGAAGGGCTCGGTGGACCCAGGCCTGGTAGAAAATTTTTCCTTAATCGAACCTCTTCTCTCCGTTTCATTATCCAGCTATTTACCAATTGGACTTACACTGACAATAAAAAAACCAATGAAGGTCCAGGCGTATGCATTTCAATGGTAAATGCACTATTACCAGAGAAGGCCCGACGAATGCAATTAACACGTCTAGACACGTCAAAAAAAACATAGAAAATGACCATGCAGTCATACCTGAGCGTACCTCAAGATTAAATAATTAGCTATTACTTGCTTCTAACACTACATACCTATGTTATTAATTAAACAAATTACCGCGTATGAATGATAAAAATAATTGGAAGTGTGTGAGTGGCACGTCTCTTCAGTGAAAGTCTCTACATTGCATCACAGTCTCCTGTTCAACCTATCACGTCGTATTAAACTAGTGAGTTATTAAAACAGGTGTGTGTATATATAGGTATGTGGTATAGTGTTGCTGGGTTACGCCCAATATGCACAAGTTTTATTATTGCTGCTGAACTTTAAGTGTGAACATATGTGTGCTGTTTCGAAACTTTAATGTAAATAAAACTGTTGTAAAGTAGTATGTACAGTGGGTGTTAAGTACAGTCACAAGGGTCCAAATCATCCCGCGGTTGGAGACCGTTATCAATATGGCTGCTAGTGTCAAGCCCCTACACCTCCATATGATTTGCTTGCGGAAGTGGGGACCAATAGAAGATCCGCCATCTTTTCGTCTCACATTTTCGCGCCAAATGAAACTATAGTTATCTTATGGTACCTAACCCAAAATGTTTAAAACAAAAAAAATGTGTCTTTATTAAATATTTAGGCTGTCTAACTTCATTATTATAATTAATATGCTTTCCCAAAATAGCTGAAAATTATGTGGATTAAAAATAAACAATAGCATCAAAAAAGTTCAATCATCCACAACAGCAACTGTACTGTACCCTATGAAATTTAAATTTAGCAAATGCAAAATTAAATTATAGGCAACAACAACAGGACAACAAAAAAGTATTTTCTCATAGTTTTTAAATAAAATACAGAATACCACATGCTGCGAGCCCAAAAATGGCGGAAATCAAGTGACCATGCGACACTAGCGCCAATGGTACTTCTAGTATATTATATTAGAAGTTCTTTGGCTAGTGTAACCTGCACAAGTACGCAATTTGGCGGGGAAACCCTGTGATAAGTGTAGCCTGCACAAGCTAAGTACAGAGTTTTTCACCGGGTCCAGGTATCCGTTCTGCTATGCTGCAATGTGTAAGACTTCGATATTTTTTGCGTTGGTACTTATCTCTGATAGTTGGCTTATGGTTAACGGGTGCCTCGTAAGGCATATTATGGCTCCCGCCGCTCCAGTTAGTGTATCTTTATGGTCCAAATAGGCTAATATAGACTGCCAGCTAAAGAAAAGAACTAAAAAGCCAGATTTTGATTATTTTTAAGGGCCTAAATTAGAAGTCCATTGAATGGTTCAACGACCTCATAGATATTTTATTATAATTCTATTTTATCATTATTGGCATGGCTGTTGGTCACTGGCAAACTGCAGCCCTATTATGGCGATTAAGGATAAAATTTGGAATTAAACGCACTGAAATAAGCAAGACGACAATGCTTAAATAAATAAATAAATAAATAAGAACTTTTTATTGTTTCTATTACTAAGCCAACCTAGCGGAGTTAGGGCTAAAGGCCCTCTCTTACACTCAACTAGGAAAGCCCGGGACTGCCTGCTTTACATGCCCTCCGAAGCATGGCCAGAAAATGTAGCCAGTGTGGGACTCGAACCAACAACCTTTCGGCTGAAAGTCAGAGTCCGTACCACTGCGCTGCATGTCCTGTATGAGTATTCAACGATTTTGGTGGCAAGGTGGTAGTGTGTTTGCACTTGTGCGAGTCTCTACACACCTTGCGATCGGAGACGTGGCGTAACTCGACAGAAGCACCCATTAGGTTACTTAGAGAGGCGATTTAAGAGGTTAATCGGATACATTAATTAAATTGTTTGTACGCGATTAACCTTTTTAAAAATATATATATATATATAAATATCGTAAGGAATATTGTGGTCAGAAACATGTCCAGCACCCCCCCCCCCCTATACTGAGATAGCTATGGAACGTACAGAGTCGGGTGGACCCATATTATCTTTAAAATCTTTTAAATTATTTTTCTTTTTTTGCCGAGTCTCAATCGTTTACATTCCATTTTATAGTCGAGTCCTCTCTCAGGCCAACGGCATTACCATGTTGAGCAGAGCAGAGCATGTTTCAAACTGCGGCAAACTTGGTAGTGTGCACAGCGTTGGCAGGGGAACATGGTGGGACATGATAACGCGCTGAGACTATACCAGTCAGTCTACGTGCGTGTCGAGTCCTGGTCACCTCCGAATTAATCGTGTGACTTTACCATGTTCCCCAAGTGGTTCGGAATCTACTATAATCAGGAGGTTCACCCTGTCAGTCAAGTCCCCTTTCCACCCAGGTGAAGGAGTCTGCCCATAGGGTGCCTCAAGTTAACAAACAGACTCACTCCCCCCGCCAGGCTGACAGGGTTGCTTAAAGCAGAAATGCTGGAAGCAGGCGTTGGAAACACCTCTGTCAAATACACTATGGCGCCCATTCCACATGCGTCAATCGTCAATGAAAAATTGAAAAATGACGTAACAATGACGTAAATTGACGTGGTAGCAGAATTTTGGTATGTCTTTAGGCGCCCATTCCACCGACCGGCTAGGGCTATTTACAAAAACAGTGACGTGGTAGCAGAATTTCAAGACTTAGGCGGGGTTTCCACCGACCTCGCATTGCAGAATTGACGGAAATGTTTATTTTCGTCTATGCCATAGTTAAAATTGATCAATGATCATACAGTAAAATCACAAACAAACAAACTAAAAATAAAAAATGGCGTCATGGGATATGTTAAGTACAAACATTTTAATAGATTTCTATAAAAAGAAAAATTCTAATTTCAGTCAATGGCATTTGCATTCTGCAATGCGAGGTCGGTGGAAAGGCCACCCAAGTCTTGAATGTCTGCTACCACGTCACCGTTTTTGTTAATAGCCCTAGCCGGTCGGTGGAATGGGCGCCTTAATGTCTGCTAAAACGTCATTTTTCAATTTTACATTGACGATTGACGTATGTGGAATAGGCGAATATGCAATATAGCAATAGACACTGTGACCTATTTTCCAGCCCCCCTCCCTCCCACCTTTGAAATCGCTGACAAAGCACCTGCAGTCTCATGAAACACATTAAACTACCAGCAGTAAAACCATACTACCCATTCATTCCAATTGTTCAGTATAGCAATACAATACAATAAAATACACAGTAAAGAACAAAATAAAGTCGGGGTAGAACCAGAGGAAATGTACCGAACACAATAATGGTTATGCACTTATACTGATTCGAGTATTTCGAGTCTCGCTCTCGCGCGCGTAAATCTCTTTCGAGGATCCATTTCTTTCAACCGCTCTCAATCTTGATCGTTTATCACGCGCTATAAAATATAATTTGCCGAAAACCGCAAGTAATCATTTTCAGGCGCCGGAAAATTTGATGTTGTATTATATGAGGTTTTCTTTATAGGCGGCGACTCCAGTGTACTCCAGTTTGCCCGAAAACTGGGCTGTCTATGAACTGGAAGGTCCAACGACCCTTATCGGGTATTTTACGTTCACCGGTAGTGGAAGTCAGGACATGTAGAGTGGTGGTACGGACTCTGACTTTCACCCGAAAGGTTGTTGGTTCGAGTCCTACACTTCCTACATTTTCTGGCCATGCTTCGGAGGGCATGTAAAGCAGGCGGTCCCGGGCCTTCCTAGTTGAGTGTAAGAGAGGGCTTTATAGCCCTAACTCCGCTAGGTTGGCTTAGTAATAGAACAAAAAAAGTCAATATTTATTTATTTAAAAACGCGGCTAACGGGCATGTTGCTGACCTCAACATGCCCAATAGAACAGTGGTCAGCAGTGAGGTTATGCTTGAGTAATGGCCTCATACAACCATCTGATCCTTTAAAATATGGTCCTACACCGCTTAATAAAAGGGTACTTCACTTGCGAACTTGCATTGACAAGTGTCAGAATCAGTGTCAGTGTCTGAGTCATAGAAATATACTAACTGGAACGGCAGGAGCCTTAATATACCTTACGGGGCACCCGTTAACCATAAGCCAACTGTCAGATTCCAACGAAAAAAATAACAAAGTCTAAACATTGCAGCATAGCAGAACGGATACCTGGACCCGGTCAAAACTCTGTGCTTAGCATGTGCAGGCTATTATCCCCGCGAAATTGCGTACTTTTCTTGTGCAGGCTACAGCAGCAGCCATATTGATAACGGTCTACAGCCACGAGATGGTCTTAGTAGCCTTGTCAAAATATTCAGAAGATAAAATTGAAGTAGAAGAAAACTGTACAGTTATTTGTTTACATTCAAAGACTTTAAAGGCGATTCCGTTAAGGAACAGATTTCAACATATTTTGTAAACAAGGAATGGTCGTGTATTTTTGAAGAAATTGTTTAGTTTCTTTCGCGTTCCAAAGCCACAAAAATATGAAAGTGGTCCGATGGAAAATTCATAATTCACAATGACTGACTCCGGACTTCCCATGTATATATATGTATATATATAGAGAAAACAGGACACTGGCAGTGTTGCTGAACTTTGGCTCAGAGGAAAAAT
This sequence comes from Psococerastis gibbosa, assembly GCA_963971405.1. Taxonomy (NCBI): domain Eukaryota; kingdom Metazoa; phylum Arthropoda; class Insecta; order Psocodea; family Psocidae; genus Psococerastis; species Psococerastis gibbosa. Next base: position 6,701,653 of record OZ020490.1, on the reverse strand, counting down.
TTTCCATTTGGGCTGAGATTCGAACCTCGTCCTTTTACTTCACAGTCCACTCTACTGCCAAGGCACAACAGAAAATTTTTCATTTATGTCGCGTCGGAAACCTCGACCTTCCTTGAACCTTGACTCATAGGAAAAATTTTCCTATTATGCTGAGATTCGAACCTCGCCCTTTTACTTCACAGCCCACTCTACTGCCAAGGCACAACAGAAAATTTTTCATTCATGTCACGTCTCAAACCGCGACCTTCCATGAACCTTGGCTCAGAGGAAAAATTTTCTTTTGGGCTGAGATTCGAACCTCGCCCATTTACTTCACAGCCCACTCTACTGCCAAGGCACAGCAGCAAAATTTTGATTCATGTCGCGTCTGAAACCGCGACCTTCCATGAACCTTGGCTCATAGGAAAAATTTTCCTTTTATGGTGAGATTCGAACCTCGCCCTTTTACTTCACAGCCCACTCTACTGCCAAGGCGCAACAGAAAATTTTTCATTCACGTTGCGTCTCGAACCGCGACCTTCCGTCACGTAGTGCAGTTCACTCCCAAATGAGCTAATCTTGAGCCCGAGAACGCAAAAGAGATATCGAATACCATCACGAACGGAAAGCGTCGATTATGATGGCACCCACTAATAATACTATCTTCTTGCGCATAACAATGGAGGAAAACTTAGTCTGCATAGTTATACCTCTATTGGGTATACATCTTTGGGTAACTATCCATGTGAAAGCTAGGGAACTATTTCATAAAGGCCGATCCCGCTCGTCTTTATAACAACCATTTAGCACGGCGAAGCCTATAATTATTTACATAAGATAACCTACAATTACGGAGTATAATGTTTCGTTTTATTTCGGGTTACGTTGTTTTGGTGTAGATCGTGTAAACCGGAAATGATATTTGGGCGCGAACCGGACAAGATAATAACTATTTAAAAGGATTGAAGAATTCCTTCAGGTATTATTTCTTTATGCCGTATAATCGTTTAATGCTTTTTACACTATTATACTTTAATAAACAATTTTTTATCAAAACTTTTTATTTAACAACAAGTAGAATTCGTAGAGAGCTGTCGGCAAGAACAGTCATCTACAGAGGGAAACCCACCAGCACAGTTACACCTTATCACATCTTATGGACATGAACACCAATACCTAGAGGTACTTCATTGCTGTTACCATCACTTATAAGGATTGCTCAATTTTTTAAAAATTGAAGACAGTTAAAACATAGCTAGCAAAAATAATAAGAACGCGGTCAAAAATTATACAATGTTTAGCGTTATTATGCAAGAACTTCAATTAATCTAACATTTGGTGGTCTGCCCATTGTTCTGCATTACAGCATTGCACCGGTTTTTCATCGACAGCACCAGGTATTGACATACAATGATGGGAATCATCTCCCGTGTCTTCTTCACTTCAAGCCACAGTAGTTCCTTCTTCGAAATTTTTTTCATTGGGTAGACGGCTCGTCAGGTTATTCCAAAGGTTTTTGATAGAGTTGAAGCCGGGTGAATGCGCTGACCGCGGTAAAACATCGACTCTGCTGTCCAGTGTCCACAAACCACTACTTCATCAGTTAGGAGTTTGTATACAGTTGGAAAGTTCAGAAGTTCAGAAAAAAACTAAAGAAACAACTTATTGAAAAAGGTTTGTATGTGGAGGACATGACGTGGAACTAGACAACCTTTTCTGATTTTTGATATTATTCTTACATGTATATGCTCCTCAATGTGGATGATTGGAAATTTGTCTTGTTTACGTTGTGTATTGCACGTATATGATATTGAAGTTATACTTGAACACCTATTGTATTCAGTATGAATCAGATATTTTCTATTCTATTGACTAAAGTTGCACCCACCCAGATATGAAGAAACAATCATATTATTACGAATATTATAAATAAATAAATATTGACTTTTTGTTCTATTACTAAGCCAACTCAGCGGAGTTAGGGCTATAAAGCCCTCTCTTACACTCAACTAGGAAGGCCCGGGACCGCTTGCTTCATACATGCCCTAGCATGGCCAGAAAATGTAGTAAGTGTGAGACTAGAATATTACGAAGAAGACACTGATTTATTTATAAACATCGCTATAACCTTGAAGCTTCTATAAATAAAAAATAGACCCATACTGGCATTCTTATCAAAGAGAGCAGAACCATAAGAAGAAAAAAAACCTGCGAGGCGTTTTATAAAAAATGCGTACAAAAACACCTCAGCACGATGTCAACAAAGGAATATCAAAGCAACAACAGAATTGAACTGTGCTAGCTTGGGAGTGTGTGTAACATTCCATCCATACAGTGTTGTATTATATGTCTACAGCCCTTTTTGGAAAAACGTTTCACCAAAAAACAGGGGGTCTGTGAAAGGAAATACTAATAAAATTTAAGGAGGCGGCGTTTCACGTCTGATAACAAGGCAGACGATACCTTCTTATTTGGAAATTCGGGAAACTTGTTTTCCTCATAAAAATGCTTAGATTGGAAATGGGTCCTGTTGTAGAGTCGAAGTATTTTTTTTTCTCAAGCTGGAAAATGGTTATGTCTCTTCTTTTCTTGTTAAATGAAATGATCTTGCAGTTTCTTTTTCTCTTTAATAAATTTTACTGTAATTTGTGACACGTGTGAGCTTTAAAAGTTTAAAAAAATGAAATTCGCATAACTACAAATTTGTTACAGGATTCATTCTACAATACAAACATGAGACACAGTTTTTTGCTTTCCAATTAAGACTTTTATTTATTTAGTACTTAATATTGATGAAAGCATTGAAATGTTCGATTTCAAGATATCAACTGAATTACACGTCCGAGGAACCAAAGCAATGGGTTTTACGAAATGTCTGTCTGTTCGTGGATTTGTAGGCAAACTACTCGGTGGATTTGAATGAAATTCGGCATGTAGATTCACAAAAATGATATCTCGGGACGATTTATATTTATTTTGGGCTAATCATTTTCAGCTCCAACAATTACTTTGAAATTCAAAAATATTGTAGTCATTATTAATGTAAACAAAACCCAATAGGTAGCTTGATATTGATATTTTGGTTCTGGATGCAAAAAAATAAATCATGATAAATTAATAAAAAAAACATTTTTTTCTGTGGTATTCTATTCAATATTTCTATCAATGCTTTCTACCTTCAGGTATATTTCAGGTATTAAAAACAATAACAAAACCGAAAAAAATGCTTTCCCAAAAAAAATTTGCCTTTAAATAAAAAATTATTATTTGAAGTTATTATGGTAGACAATCCATACCCAATACTTATCCTGCCATTACTACTGTGTTGTACTTGTAATATTATATTGGTTTGCCCGTTGTATACTATATGCAATCGTCCCATCGATAAATTCAATGCTTTGGAATAGGGAAAATCAATAGTACAGAAATTTAACCTTAGGTTAATTATTTACCATCAAATCTATGTTGGCATCTATACTAATTGATAATTAGGATAAATTGATAAATCATGAACTTTTCGTCAATGAGGGGGAGTTATGGGAATTCGACTTTTTCAGGTTTATATTTTTCTTAACTCAGACAGCTGAATATTTCATCGCCAGGTTTCTGCAGGTCAATATTCCGAACAAGAAGTTATGCAAGATATGCCAAATCCTTGTGAGAGTTTCCTTGGTGACTTCGTGGAACTTGGAGAACATCATGAGTAGAGGAAGAAGAACGCAATGATCCACAGTAAAATACTTCAATAGTGACCGGTTTCGGATAAAATCCATCATCAGACTAACAACACATGAAAAAACGCCAGCTTATATACTACGGGATATGAGTGTAAGATGGGAGTTAAACTATTTTACTGTGGATCATTGCGTTCTTCTTCCTCTACTCATTAAGTTATGCCAAAGGTTGGATAAAAAAAATGATAACAGCAAAATTAAAGCACTAATATTGAAAATTTTGCCGAATAACGGAATAACCTATACATTCATAGCAGAGCATACTTTAAGAAATTTTCACTGGGTGGCACTTATTGAAATCCTATTTTTTATACAGTGTAAATTTCGCTTGTGTCCACCCACCCCCTCCATAAATAAGTTCAGATTAGGTCTATTATTTTTAATAATGGGTAGTATACCTAGTTCTAAATAATCACACTTTTCCAAGATTACCAAAACCATTTATAATTAAAAGAGCAAAACGTTCAAAACAAAATTGGCGCCATAAATGCGACGGACAACGTAACTTTTGACTATTTTTTATTTTATTTTTTCTAATTTCTAGTTTTGTTAGTCTTGGTCCTTGGAATTTGAAATTTGTGCCCAATTTCTGTGGGGCAATATGCCCAAAAGTAGGGGGCACGCTTGCCCCAGTGGGGCTTCCTTAAAATATGCTCTGATTCATAGAAACCTTGCATGTTGAAAATGAGCCCATATTATTAGATTATCAAAAGTTATCGAACTACCAAATAAAGGCAGGGCATAGACAAAAACAACATGGCTTAAAAAAAAACCTTAACTCCGCTTTGAGAAAGTTGCTTCCTCATATGCTCTCTGGTTCAAATATCTTCCAAACCCCATAAAAAACACCATACATTCGTACCAACGAAACTTGAAAACCTTTGAATTTCAAATATGGCGTTGGCGGAATTTCGTTCCTTAAAACGGCACCTAGACGCAAAAAGTCAAACTTATAACCCGGATTCTCAATAACGTTTCGCAAGTTTAGTATACGTGCGAGGACTCTATGAGCTTGCTTCATCTAAACTTCCTTCTCATAACTCAAAAGAAAAAAAAAGTTGGGGGACTGTAGGAGAAAAAGGCCTCTAGGGGTGGGTTTGGAATTCTAATGTGTTTGAGAGACTCTGGAGACGGATATAAAAAAAAATCAGAGGGCTTCATGGGGGCAGAAACTTGTAGAAAATTGTGTCAACTTTATTAGTGGGAGACAGATATTTTTGTTTTGTTGACGCTTATCATATGTTATTATTAGACTGGTACCGGAACTTGGTGTCGTCATGCCTACGCCTGTTCCATTGTGCTCATTCTCTGTAGCTGGTATTGTCAAGGCCTTAGGGCTACAACTTACCCATATGTTCACCCTTTGGTTTTTTTTTTAAGATTAATCGCATACAAACAATTTAATGAATGTATCCGATTGACCTCTTCAGTCGCCTCTGTAGGTTAGTACCCGTGTTGAGTTACGACACGTCTCCGATCGCATGGCGTGTAAAGACTCGTACAAGTGCATGCACGTTTCCACCTGGCCATCGAAGTCGATTTCTGACTGATTCTGATGTCTGATTACACCAATGCCATTGCAGTGCTGCAAAAGCGAGACTTTCCTTAAAATGGGTGTGCAGCCGTCTGGCCCGACGTCAGACAGCCTATAGGCAACCGAGGTACGGTATTAAAGACCGGTCAAGTGTTAACTTATGACTGTTCCAAGGGCTTTAGCCTACGTCAGCCGATTGTCTCTCTCTCTCTTCTACAATAGTAATACATATAATACATAGTAGTAGTAGTATGGTTTGACACAGTCCCAGGCCACGGTGTGGGCCCATAGGACTCCAGTGTACCTCCTGATTATAGTGGATTCCGAACCACTTGGGAAACATAGTGAAGTCACACGATTAGTTCGGAGGTGACCAGGACAAGTCCTACCATGTTTCCCTACCAGCACTGTGCACACGACCAATTTATCTGCAGCTTTGAACCTGCTCTGGTCCGCTGGATTCAACTTGGTATGGCGGCCGGCTAGTAATACATAATAATACCAATACAATTACGTGCTGTACATTAATAGTCACTGTAATAATAATACAATGTGTCAATGGTATAAGCTTGTCTCAGCTTGTCCATTGTCCTTGCAAATACAATACAAAAATTAGAGTCCCTGACCAGCCACAGCCGTGTCCGTGTCACAATTGCAAACTATCAATTGGAAATAAAAATATAAAATACTGTACAATAAACAATAAAAATAGCCACACGAAAAAAAATGTTGTAGATTGACATCAAGGACGTTTACCCAGTTTGCTAATGATCAAAATTCACGTGGAAATTATATCCATGGGGTCGTTGGCATTGGGCAAACACCAACTTGGTCCTTAAGTTCAATTTAAACCATTGGGGACATTATTTAAAATATGGCATTATTATTAATGCATACTATTGTATTATTATTTGAGGGACTTTTTAGGGACGTAAGCCTAAATTGGCCCAGTTCACCTTACTCTGATTTTTCGGAAATTATTGGTATTGTCTCCAAATAAATTTTGGCCACTATATGAGTACACGTATGTGCAAGGCCGTGCCCAGGTTTCGACCCCCCCCCCCCGGTTCAAAATTTTTTTTAACGGAATTTATTAATGAATTAATGGATAAATTCTTCAAGCCATACAGGTTTACATACAAAAATTTATTTCGGGGGGGGGGGGGTCTGTACCCCATGGACCACACCCCTGGGCACGGCCTTGCGTATGTGGTGACAAGTAAACCTTACATTAAACAAGAGATTTTAAAACAAAAAGAAGAAAGCTATAATTTTCCATAAAATGATACAATGCTCCCTTTGATAGGATTAAAATTACTTGCAAATTAATAAAATAATTTTCTTAACTTAACTGACGGAGAAAAATGAAAAACTTCTGCTCCCAACTTTTTTTTAATAATTAGTTTCATCCATCTCGCACTTTTTATCTCCACCATTATAACGCGGAAAATATTTTTGAACAGCGAAAAAAAAACTGTTAATAAAAGTTGCAAATTAAAAACCGCTTCAAATTCACAGCTTCGCGTTGCTGCTTCGTTTTACTTGAGTTAACAGGTAAAGGTGTAATCGTAATCTGGCTTAGCAACATTGAATGTCTTACTCTTTAAGAATTAGGTACTGCTTCCTACTGAACGAATAACTCCAATGGCGTGAGGCTGTATATTGATCACCAGTAGATTACTTACTAACCATGAAAAGAAGAAGAACGTTTTTAGGCATGTAGGGCCCCACCTCGACAACAAAATGGGGAGAGTCAACCTTGCAAAGTAACTCAGGTTGCCCTGAGCTACTTATTATTACATTGTAGTATTATATGGTATATATAACACTGACTTTAAATTAACTTTGGTTGAAGAGGTAACCTCCTCGTTATAACCGAAATTAGAGCATAAGTAGAGGATTTGGCATTTACTGGACTTGTCGGGGCTTGTGGTCCAGCGGTTAAGACGACGCCCCGCTTAGGCGTAGATCGTGGGTTCGAATCCCGCCAAGCCCAGTTTTTTCCATATCCTCTAATTTCGGTTGCCCTGAGCTACCCTGCGCGAGCCAAGTCCAAGTTTACCCCCTCCCCAAATGTATAAGCTGATCTAGCTGGGTCTACCCCGAAGGGCATTGGATCAACCAAGCGGATATTGCTAATTGCTATGTTAGAGTACGGGGAGGAAAAAAGCTCCTAAATACCAAAAACGTCCCCTTAGTAACGAAATGTATTAAGCTGGACATTCACGAGAGCTCCAAACGGACACGCACCAAGCCAAATGGCGCGTCCTGTTCCATTTGGCGTCAGCGCCATATAGAGGGGTCATCACGACTACGCTGAACCAGTCGCTCCAAATCTTTCAAATTGCACAGTGTTAAAGTACCTCTTCCATATCGTCACACTGTACAATTTGAAAGATTTGGAACGACTGGTTCAGCGTAGTCGTGATGACCCCTCTAAATGGCACTGACGCCAAATGGAACACGCGCCATTTGGCTTGGTGCGAGTCCGTTTGGAGCCCTCGTGAATGGCCAGCTTTAGTAATGAAAGCCCAGACCCTTGTTTGGACAAGTCCGAATTGTCCCCTTCCCGAAAATCAGAAATGCAAGGTACCTTTAGGTCTGTCCTCAAAAGGGCATACTGACCCAACGTCTTCGAAACGCGGGAAGGAAGAGTTGGAAACTGACCTTCGCGAGTTGGGAGTACGTAGGTGGTGGAGCGTTGTACAAAACCGAGATGACTGGAGGAGTGTTGTCAAGCAGGCCAAACCTCATCAAGAGCTGAAGAGCCAGAAGAAGTGACGATTCCCGTGATACCACCAATTGAAAAATTATTTTTTGTCACAAACCACTTTTTGCATTCATGCCCCTCAACTAAGAAGAACCGGTCCGAGTTTACTCGAACATGCTTTCCAATTTATCAAGTAGTAGCTAGAGAAAATGAGTAATTTCATGGTAAATAATTTTCCTATAGCTAAATTTCGGGCATCTCGGGGGGAGGGGGGGGGGGGAGGAGGGGGGTTGCCCACCTGACGTCAATGGAGGTGAGGTAAATTCTAGATAGGTCAGACCAACAAATTACCACACAGCAATAATGGCAGGGCACGCAATGCATTTGACCGTGAATTTTCTATCATTTTTTCAAAAACATTTTTTTTGCACAAAACCAAATAATTTTTTGGGAAAGCAACCTGTCCGGTTTCGTTACTCAATTTAACACCTAAAACATACCTGAAGGTAGAAATAATCGATGGAAAGGTTTCACAGAAAAATTATTTTTTAGTCATTTTTCATTAAAATTTAGTTATTTTTATTTTTTTACCCCCAGAAGCAAACTATTAAGGGGCAAGCGACCCTCCGCATTTTGTCAACATTAATAACGCTTACAATATATCCGAGTTTAAAAGAAATCGTTGGAGCCGTTTTCGAGAAATAATTTTTTTAGACGTTTTTTATGAGTTTTTTGAAAATAAAACCCCCCCAAATTGAGTTAGACCATAATAAAAAAACATTGTCCCGAGGTATGATTTTTGTGAACCTACATGTCGAATTTCATCAAGATCAACCGAGTAGTTTGCCCGGAAATCGACGAACAGACAGACAGAGCGACAGACAGACATTTCGTAAAAACCTTTTTTTTTGGTTCCTGGGACTTCAAAACGTGTAAATCCGTTGAAATCTCGGAATCGAAAATTTTGGCCATCACAAAGCTTTCCTTATACTACGTATAAATTGGAAAGCAAAAATATAGAACAATTTCGTTTAAACTGCTTCAACAAGCAAGCCAGTTTTTTATGACGTAAACCAGAAACTTACACCTTTCCAACAATCATATTGACCACCGCAAAATCGCTGACCGCATAAAGAGGCCTGATTCGATAACGATTAGGGGAAAGCCTAGCCGATATTTCGTGGCGAAGATGACCACAGACTTATATAATGATGTACAATATAAACAGATAAGGCACCTCCCTTGGTCACGAGATTCGGTTCATCGACCAAGCGTGCTAAACCAATAGGGATCTGCACCTCGCATTTAATTTATAGTTGGAAGGCGGTGATAGTATAAGGCACGCCGTTCGATACACAAGGACAATTCAAACGCCGGCGAATCGCTGAGAAAGTTTCTATTGGAGCAAATGGGTTGGTAAAAGATGAGGTTCGGTAGGGACGGTTTTGGTCACTAGGTTCGCTGACGACAAACCGATATATCCATATTATTCAAAATGGCCGCCGTTTGCATGTGAAAACTAAGCTCTTAGCATCTAATTAATTCTTTTAATATTTTGTATAATATTTTTACTATGCCTGGACCTTATTTCGCTGCATATAATTTAATATATATTCTCCATGATTTATAGAAAAATATCACTTTAAAATAATACGTAATTAAAAATCATTTTAAAATAGTATTGAGGCTTATGGAAAAATCAACGCTTTGATATCATTGCAACTGGTGCTGCCATCTACAAAATGACGTCACAAATGAACCTCATTGGCTGCGAAACCACACAGTCTACATCATAAGATTTTTCTCACTCAGCTGACGTTAGCGCGCGATTATCTAAAAACCGTGCTCCGGCGTCAGAAGTTGTCTGATGTATGACTCAGCGCTTGGCCGGCGCTCGATTCGTCCTTGTGTACCGGGGTCTATTGTTTTGGTTTTTGATAGAAGGACAGAGGACTCCAGGCAAAAGAACAGCCTGGTTTAAAAACCTGAGGCAGGGGTTTGGCAAGAGAAGGACTTCCCTTTTCAGAACAAGGTCTCCAAGGTCTAAATTGCCATGATGATTGCCTATCTTCGATAGAATAGGCATTTGAGGAAGAAGAACTAAGCCTAGAGAGGGTCCAATTTCACTTTGAGCTCTATTTTCATCCTTTGTTAACAAAAATACTGAATCTGCCTCTCCTTCTGCCCGTCCTCATGCCTAAGCCCATGATAAGCTGTCGGGCCAAGACGATCGTCTCCAGCTGGGAAAGCCGTTTCAGTTACAAAAATTCTCATATCTTCTTCCAGCGAAATTCGTTTCGCTGTCGTCGTCGTTCAACTCGTTCACGTATCTCTACCTTTTATTTCATGTAATCTCATTTACGATACTTCTGGGAGCAACAAAGACTCTCTTCGTGCCACTTTTGGTCTTAGTGTCTTTTTCTCCGTTGAACAAATCCTAAATTTCTCCATAGGGAAAATGACAGCTGCTCCTGTAAAGGCTCAGGTTGTGATCCTGAAATTGGGAGATGACAATTTTGATTTACCCCGCAGATTATATTATAATATATATTACATATATTATATTTTGAGAGAAAGAGTCCGTACCACTAATCTCTACATGTCTTGCTTGACCTAAACGAATCCTTTGCCGCATCTCTCTTGCACTGGATATTCAAGCAGTTCCAGACGCATTTCAGGCATTATGTTGACCAGAACAAGATCTTAAATAGAACAGTGGCGTCTACCTTTCCTCAGGTGTGAACCTTCATTGATACTTAAAACAATAATCCCCTGGAGGGTATCAAATCAAATCAAATACGGTATATATTTAATAAATTTTATTCCAATTTTTCAAAATAGTATACTTTTTTTTTTAATTACAGCATAGAATTTGGCTTCCGCCATCAACTTTCTTGCAGCAAGAGAGCTACATACATAAAATGATAAATAGTACCACTAATGACTAAAGTATAAAATTAAATTTAAATAAGTCTAATTTAATTTAAAATTTTACGAGGAATTAACCAGCCCAACTGTGTTTCCACATGCTAGGGCCGGTGCAGTGTTTCAATTCATTTGTTATGAAGGTGTGTGTTACGTATGTAAATGTGTGTATTTTAGAAGAGAGATAATAAAATAAATACGTTTTGTTCTTTATGTTGAGTAAAATATATTTTTATTGTTCTACATACCACAACAATGGGGGAGGGAACGCCGTTTTTCTTTACACTAAAAATTAAAATTTGAAGACTTCTTTGTGGCAGTTCCAGAAATGTTTCAGTCATATTGTAATTTGTAGCCCTAAAATAGAAAAGTGGCCATAAGAAATTAGTGTCTTCCAGTGCTCAGCGGTAAACCCTCCTTGATATTTAAAAAAAATCCCCTGGAGGGTTTGTCCGACATAGGGGGAGGGGACGCCGTTTTTCTATATATTAAAAATAAAACTTGGTAGATTTCTTTGTCGCATCTCCCATCCACTGGAGACTCCAGCAGTTCCAGACAGTCCCAGTCACAAACACCCCATACACAATGTACTACAATATTTCAGCATATAAACTTTTATTCCTTATTAAATTGCCTTTTTGGAAGTCCCCCTTCTGACATAAATCGTGGAACCCTTTTGCTCTTGTGGGGGGCACTTGGAATTGCGCAGGGCGGGGAGGGGGCGGCTATGGGGGGATGGAAGAAGACAGTCGCAAGACAATACCGTCTCGGGAGTTCTTTTGTAAATTAACAATTTTCACTCGTTTTAATGTAATTTTGGTGTTTCCTCGAAGACAAGGGTTTTGCGTAACCTTTCTGGGTGGGGGAAAGTCGGAAAATGTGCAGGGGGTTTGCTTGTGGGAGTGTTTTTGAATGTCAATGAGACCTTCGGTTTCTCTTGTAGGCTGGAAGGTGACCGTCATACTCCTTAGTACTGCTAGTAGCAAATGCTACATGTCAGACTTTTCTTTACCCGCAAAAAACTTCCGCCATCTTCGCTTTCTTGCAGCCCAGTGTAGTTCGTAATCCAATGAATCTTTTTTGTCTAGTCAGAGATTTCAAAATAATTTTTAAAGAACCGGTCCGAGATAACCCGAACATGTTATCCAATTTATCAAAATTAGTTCATACAGAAAATGAGTAATTTCATGGTAAATAATTTTCCTATGGCTAAATTTCCCATATCTCGGGAGGGGGGGGGGGGGTTTAGTCCACCTGACGTCACTGGAGGTGAGATAAATTCTAGATAGGTCAGACCAACACATTATCACACAGCAATAATGGCAGGGCACGTAATGCATTTGAGCGTGAATTTACAACTTTTTTGCACAAATCCAAATAGTTTTTTGGGAAAGCAACCTGTCCGGTTTCGTTACTCAATTTAACACCTAAAACATGCCTGAAGGTAGAAATCATCGATAGATAGGTTTCGCAAAAAAATTATTTTTTATTCATTTCTCATGAAAATTGATTTTTTTTCACCCCCAGAAGCAAACTATCAAGGGGCAAGCGACCCCCCGTATTTTGTCAACATTAATAACGACTACAATATTTTTGAATTTAAAAGAAATCGTTGGAGCGGTTTATGAGGAATAATTTTTTTAGACGTTTTTTATATAATAAATAAAATAAATAAAACCCCCCAAATTGAGTTAGCCCAATATATAAAAAAAAGCCCCGAGGTATGATTTTTGTGAACCTACATGCTAAATTTCATTAAAATCGATTGAGCAGTTTGCCCGGAAATCGATGAACAGACAGACAGGGCGACAGACAGACAGACATTTCGTAAAAAAACACTTTTTTGGGTTCCTGGGCCTCAAAATGTGTAAATCCGTTGAAATCTCGGAATCGAAAATTTCGACCATCACAAACCTTTCCTTAATACTACGTATACATTGGAAAGCAACAATGAATGACGTTGTCAATTTAACCAATTTAATCTATTCCCCATTGCACAGCCGCAAAAGTATGGAAGTGATCAGATGAAAAACCCACAACACGTTTCCGTAGAAAATGTACAAGTTTGCAACTGAATTATTATTTCTCAACAAATAGTGGCTTGAACATAAGTTTTTATTCATATAAGTAATAGAAAGAAGTCAGTAGCATGTATAGTCTGCAATTTAGGATCTTAGTAAATAAATAAATAAATATTGACTTTTTTCTATTAGTAAGCCAACCTAGCGGAGTTAGGGCTATAAAGCCCGCTTTTAAACTCAACTAGGAAGACCCGGGACCGCCTGCTTTACATGCCCTCCGAAGCATGATAAGAAAATGTTGCAAGTGTGGGACTCAAACCAACTACCTTTCGGGTGAAAGGTTAAAAATTATTGGCATTGTTCCCGAATACATTAATTTCGAGCAAACTAAGCAAACTGGTTAACTCCTCGATGTAAACCCACACCAACTACAAGTGCCAATGGGCAAGCTCACACATGCTTATCATTGTAACAGGCGTTAGCTTGACTTAACCAAGTCAACTCAACTGTAGGGTAAGTAATTATGCCTTTGATGCCATGGGATCACCATACCTAGATGGGCGTGCCAGAACCTAGCAATTAGTCTACCACGATTCATTGATTCAAATAAATATGCACTTCACCCAGTCTACAATCCCATCTGTATCTCCCATTCCTACTCCCATCAACCTAACATAATAATTGTAATTACCACTACCCATAACTCAAGAAGTTTCACTTTCACAGTAGCTACTAAAACGAGGTTCCAGGTCCAGCCCATCAAATCCCATTCAAAAACCACGTATTACATGCTCATTTCAAGAACGACCCACCAATAGCGATAATCCCAAATTGGTACCAGATTATACTTACTAACTCACTCCGTTAAAGGCCTTGGCCTGCAGCCCCGTCTTGCGCTCTCCTTCGCCAGTCATCGACGCGAAGGGTCGCCAGATCCACCTCAACGTCGTCCAACCATCGCATCCATGGTTGTCCCACTCTTCTTCTCCCTTGGGGCACCTTGTGTAAGGCTGCTCTTGTTGCCCTATTGTCTGGCATTCGTTTCACGTGCCCTAGCCACCTGAAGCGGACTCTCTTGATTACTAACTCCTTGGCGCTACGGTGTGCCTTGGCCTGCTCTGCCCCAACGCGCCAGCCTGCGCAGTCTTGCGCTCTCCTTCACCAAGGGTCGCCAGTTCCACCTCGACGTCGTCCAACCATCGCATCTGTGGTCGTCCCACTGGTCTTCTCCCTTGGGGCACCTTGTGTAAGGCTGCTCTTCTTGCCCTATTATCTTGCATTCGTTCCACGTGCCCTAGCCACCTGATGCGGACTCTCTTGATTTCTGTCACTGTCGTAGTTTCTTGTAGAGCTCAACATTTCAACGGATACGCCACTCTCTCTGTCCCTCTCCCCCCCCCCCTGATTTTGCACGGGTCTACATGGGAATATAGCTACCAAATGCTGCATGTCGAGTACCGATAAGAAACACTGTGTTTTCACAAGCTATGGCTCCATTTTAAACCATCATAATAATTGTAATTACCGCATCCCGTAACTCAAGAAATTTCACTTTTACAGTAGCTACTAAACCAAGGATACAACCCATCAAAACCAATACAAAAACCACGTAGTATATGCCCATTAGAAACGGCCCAATAGCTATGAATAGGTAAATGGCAATGAATAGCCATTTGGTATAGCAGATTATGGTCCTGTCTGCAACATACTGGAGGTATCTACATTTTATTCTGATTTCCCAGCGAAAGTTAACTCCATTTATGCCTGAGATAATGGCACACCTATCGTGGAATCATGGCTCGTTTCAATTGATGTCTGCCATCTGACGGCTTTTTCCGTGTGAGAATAAGATGAGAATAAATCCAGAAATGGATGAATATGGTAGGTATAGTATTGACAAAATGTAACAGGCGTAAGCATGACTTCCCCATACTGTATGATGACTCAGAGGTGAGGATGAGTCAGAGGTACCATAGAACACTTAATCCTAACTTAATCGACATCGATGGCCCGGTGGTGGCGTGCTTGTACTTACGTACTCTACGTACTCTACGTACCATGCGTTCCGATCGGAAACGTGTCGTAACTCAACACAGGTACTGACCTATACAGAGATGACTGAAGTGGTCAATCGGAAAGATTCATTAAATTGCTTGTATGCGATTAACCTTTAAAAAGAAAAAAAACACTTAACCTAAACACGCTATACAATAGGAATATGAGACTTACGGGCTTACCCTAAGCCCTAAGAACAAGACGAGGTTGACTTGTACTATGTAGATTTATTCGTCACATCATGAATGCGCCAGCCGTATTTACGACCTATGGATCTCTTCAGTCCCTCCGAGCCTGGTCTCGTCCCCCTTACTCTTACTCTTACTCATCCAACGCCCGTCCTTGACATTTCTGCCATCAGACGCCGTGTCGCCCAGTAGAGTTTTGACTGTTGCTGCAAGGAGGAGTCTTCATCGTCGTCGTCATCAATGTCCAGAGCACTGCAGTTGGGCAGGTGGTCGGCCGTACCCTCGGCCTCGTTACAGAGGGGGCAGATTGGAGATTCTGCGAGGCCCATTCTGTGCAGGTGGCCCTGGAGGTAGCGTCCCCCTGCTTTCGGCTCCCGCAATACAATGCTACCAACTAGCCCTCATTGTCAGCGGTCGTAAGCAGGTCCAACACACCAGGCCCGAAGTAAGTCAAGCCATCCAGAGGCGTCCCACTGCCATCGGCGTACACTTCATGCCAAAATGGATATCACATTTTTTATTATTTATTTATACTACCACAAAGTTTGGGCACGAATACCCGAACTAAGTACTAGGCTTGGGTTTGAGCCACTAAATTGCCCAAATTTTTCTTTCTTCCCCAAAATGGAAAACATTTTTGATAGATATTCCATGCAAGATTCATGAGTGCTGTATATCCTCATAGAGGTTCAACCGTGTAAATTTGGCGCCCAGAGGTCAGCTACCGTACCCTGAATGGCGGAGCCTCAATAGGCTAAGAACGGGGGTTACAGGATGCCACGCGAACTTGTGTAGGTGCGGACTGGCGGAGGATTCGACTTGCAAATGCGGACAACAACAAGCCGACGGCCACCAAGGCCGTAGTCAAGGGGGGGGGGGTTCGTGGGGGGTTCAACGCCCCCCCCCCGAATTGAAATGGCTTGATACTAGATAGAATCGGATTTTGAGTGGAAAAATGAAAAGCACTATGTAATTCCCAATGAAATTTCTAAACCCCCCCCCCCCCGAAACAAAATCCTGGCTACGGCCTTGACGGCCACTTTCTGGTTTGCCCGAGACTAGGAGACGAGGGAAGATCTTTTAGATGCCAATGGCAAGGCCATCCAGACCGCAACGATTTGGATCAACGCGTCCTAGTTTAAGTAAGTAAGTATTTTGACCCTCTGCCAATTTTAGCAAAGCCAGCAATAATAAATCACACAAGAATTTAACAAAAAAGGCTCAAACTTCGACTTATAAAAAAAACTCCCTTTCAAAGAACACCCACAATTTTTTTTACACTTGCTTGTGTGGAAAATTTTTGAGATGTCGACAGCATACTGACAACCCAAAATCCGCCTGTCCAAAAAGAAAGTAAATGGAGGATCAGAGAAAGCTTATAGGGGGATCATCTGCCAGTGCTGGCAACATTGAAGAGCCCCCCCCCCCCGGCCCGAATTGTTCGGTAATATTACCTTCTAATACGCATTTCTGATCACGTATTGGGTATTTCTATAAAGCCGGTTCACTGAGTTTTACTGCAGAGCCCCGTCTTCAATACTGAGCTTATCTGGATCTTTAGTATTTCCAAGATATAGCGTCAAACGAGATCTTTTTATTGAGAAAATATGTTTTAAATTAAGTCTGATATCTTGTTTCACAAGGGCCGGGAACTGATACGTCCTCGCCTTTTGTGCGTGGGCGCCAAAGGCGTTCTTTTGTTTCAGAAAAGGTTTTAAAAGTGAGAAAATTCTGAGCTGTTGGAAAAAAATTTCAATTTGTGGTGTTTTTTCCTTCGGTCCGCATCTTAAGAGGACATGCTACGTAGAAAATGAGCACCCCAAAATTTGTTGTTTTTATTGACTTTTTATTTTTTTATTTAATTAACAAAGCAAGTCATTAAAGATTTGGCTCATGGAAGTTGTAGGAGGCTACTTCATGCATAATATAATAGGAAATATTGGTACCTTATGCCTTCCATAAATACTGGAACAGACAGGAGAGGACTAAAATTCCGTGAATTCTGGGATTTTTGGAAGAACTAAAAAACCGATAAGTAAAAATACCCGATTATACTATATTATGATGCACGGAGTAGTCTTCTACAACTTGGATGAGCCAAATTTTTAATAACTTGCTGAGTTAATTAAATAAAAAAAGAAAAGTATTTAATTTTGGGGTGCCAATTTTCTACGTGCTTAAATAAAATAATAAATATAGTACATTGGTACGTGTTACTTTAAATGGCTCTGGGTTTATAGCCGGTTGAGAACCTGTTTTATGTTTATGTTTTATTACTGTCTTTCCCAATCAATGTCAATAAATAAATAAATAAACCTTGGCCACTGCAACCATGCCAACCTATTCCTCAGCGGCCTGTCTCCTTCAGTTGCGGACGTTAATCTACCGGAGCTCCTCACTTTCTTCTCCCTTCTGGATAGTCATTTAACGCCTTCTTAAGCACTCCTCTTAGTTCCCTCCATTCTCTCGACATGACCCAACCGTTTGAGTCTACCAGATTTTATAACGTTAATACGACAATTGATGTCTCCGTATGGGGCTTCCCGTTCCAATTCTTATTTTCCCGGCATCTCTGATCGGGGGTGACTTAGGATATGACGGATGTGTGGTAGCTTGGAAGGCGCGGAGTGGTAGATGGACCGAAGTTGTAGTGGAAGCAGGGACGGATCCAGCCCATTTTTGTGGGGGGGGGGGTAGTTTTGAGGTCAAATAGGAAAAACCTATAATATAATGATATATATGTATATGTAGGATCGATTAAATTAGAGCGTAATAAATTAATTTACATTACATACACCAATACAGGGGGGGGGCAGCTACCCCCTTGCCCCCGTCCGTCTTTCAGTGGAAGAAGGTGGTTAGATAAACAATAAACATAAAACCTTAGTTAATTTGCTTAGAAAGAGTCAAAGAAGGCCATCCTAATTTCATACAGCACATGTTAGTGTCTAATTAAGCAGCAAACAGACCGTGAGACACATTAGAACCATGTGCACCTCATTACCATTACGTTCCTATCAATGGCTATCTATAACTAGAATCAATGGACGATCTCTAAACAGATTGAAGTCGGCTGCCGGCAGCATCTAGTTTGAGCTGGAGGCTACTAGCGGGGTCGCAGGTGGCGCCGGTGGCGGATAGCGAAACGGCCACCAGATATGGGGGCAAGCTGCGAAAATAAGAGAGCGTGCCAGGATCGAGGGGAGTGGAGGCATCGATGCCACAGGTTGCTGCCAACCAGCCAGCCGGCTGTAACTTAAAGAAGAAGGGCTGAGCTGGAGGCTACTAGCGGGGTCGCAGGTGGCGCGGGTGGCGGATAGCGAAACGGCCACCAGATATGGGGGCAAGCTGCGAATATAAGAGAGCGTGCCAGGATCGAGGGGAGTGGAGGCATCAATGCCACAGGTTGCTGCCAACCAGCCAGCCGGCTGTAACTTAAAGAAGAAGGGCTGAGCTAGAGGCTACTAGCGGGGTCGCAGGTGACGGATAGCGAAACAGTCACCAGAATAAATAAATAAATAAGGACTTTTTATTGTTTCTATTACTAAGCCAAGTTAGGGCTATAAGCCCTCTCTTACACTCAACTAGGAAAGCCCGGGACCGCCTGCTTTGCATGCCCTCCGAAGCAAGGCCAGAAAATGTAACCAGTGTGGGACTCGAACCAACAACCTTTCGGGTGAAAGTCAGAGTCCGTACCACTACGCTACATGTCTTGACATGATGTCAGAATGGTGGCTAGCTGTGAATATAACGAATAAGCAGTCCCCAACCAAGCAGCGGTATAATCAGGGGGTGTATTGGCAAGTCTGGTGGTGCAGACTTGTCTAGAAAAAGCGGCAGTAGCACGAGTATGACGACGGGGCGAATAGTTGGCGCCACTAAATAAGCAACCGACTCGTATCTGAACATGGTTAAGTCATGGCTTTCACCTGTTTCATTGCGTCAATGGTAAGCTTGTCAATTATCGCTTGTAACCGGTGTAGGTTAACATCGAGGACGTATACCAGTAAAATGCATACGGAAACAATACAAATAATGTCCAAATTCCATGGGATCGCTGGTATTGGACTAGGGACTTATGGCACACTATAAGTCCATAAAAAGTCCTTCGGGACATTTTTATTAAATAAGCAACCACTACTAGGCTACTCTTTTGTCCTGGGGATGGGCCCCCGTACGCGGAGGACCTCAATGTCCTTCGTCTTTGATGGCTGGGTGGTAGCAAGCTTGTACTTGTACGAGTCTCTACACGGTAAGCGATCGGAGACGTGTCGTAACTCAACACGGGTACTAACCTACAGAGGCACTTCACTCTTCAGGTATCACCACGCCCGGATTGGCGTGCAAGTGGACAATGATATGTGCCGACATTGTGCGATGGAGACCGAAACTGGATGACACATTCTCGCCATGTGCCATATGATCTGGCGCCCAAGACTAGAACACCTGGAATGTACAATTGCTACCGACTGCTGGACTCCAGAAGTGCAACCCGTGGCCATGGCGAGATTCGCTGAAGCAGCGGGGCTCGACTGGGGGACCTCCTATATGGGCCCAAATTGCGGCCTGGGTCTCGACTATAAACACTACTACTAACCTACAGAGGCGACTGAAGAGGTCAATCGGATGCACTCATTAAATTGTTTGTATACTATTACCCTTTCATAAAAAACAATAAATAAATGCCAACGACATAAGGATGCAGAAAGCAAGGGCAAACCACTGCACTGCAATTCCCATCACGACTAAGTACATACAAACCTGTACATACTTGACTTCCTTTTGGTGAGTCTGCAGCACGGTATCTACGTGTCTACGATTGCCATGATGCGTCAATCTTCGATTGAAGAGGCATTCGAAGAAGAAGAAGGACGCATGAAGCGTGGAAAGGGCTCGAAAGGATTAACGATTGATTTTCCATGAGACACAGTATTTTTTGTTCAAACCCACCCCTACAATTGCCTCTTAAGAAACTACTATACCTTACGTGATCCAGCCACATGCCGCTATTTACACTCGCTCATTCTTACCTGGAAAGAAACAAGTAACAAAGTAAATAACAAGTAACATTAAGAGATTCTATGAATGTAATGTCGTGACCAAACAATAGGGTCATGGGTCAGACTTACCCCATTGGTCATTTGCAAAAATATAGGTAACTTCCCATTGAAGGAGAAAGTGTTTTGCAACGGCTTGCAGATGCATACAGGTTGATAAAAGGTGCAAGTCCCGTGACCCGGGGTGGCAAATAGTTCATTGGCACGCACGCGCAATTAGGTTCACTCCAGATGGTTAAACTATACTGGCATAGCTTGTAGAAACATGGTGCTGATATTGCCTTGCAGCAACCCGCAATCCGAAGCTTTCCTACTGAACACCACGGCTAATTAACTATGATTAAGACTAAATACATACTTGACGTAATAAAACCATCGATAGAAAGGTTCCGCAGAAAAATTATTTTTCCGTAATTTTTCATGAAAATTGATGATTTTTCATTATTTCCCCCCAGAAAGAAACTATCAAGGGGCAACGAATAAGCAGACCCCTATCAAGCAGCGACATAATCGGAGGGTGTGTTGACACGTCTGGTGCTGCAGGCTTGTCTAGAAAAAGCTACAGTAGCCCGTGACGGTGCGAATAGGTGCCACCACTAATTAAGCACTCTTTTGTCCTGAGGTTGGGCCCCCGAAGGCGGAGGAGCTCAATGAAGAGTCAACGGCATAAGGATGCAGAAGGCGACAGGAAAACACAGCATTACAATTCCCCTGTATAGTCATCATGTACGTTTTGCAACCAAAAATAAAAACGCGTAGTGGGGGTACTCTGATTCCCTCTAAATTGCTGCTCATTGATGCATATGCTAGACGCATTCAGAACATTCTATTATCAACATGACGAAACAGTTGAATGGCGTCCAAAGGATGGACGAGAACAGGACCACCCGGAGATTGGCGGAAGCAAGGTCGCAAGGAAAAAGACCCATCGGCAAACCGAGGGCAACCGTTGAGGAAAGGATAGAACAACTCACCGGAGCAAGAAGTCTGACCTATCTCGAATTTACCTCACCTCCAGTGACGTCAGGTGGACAACCCACCCCAGTTGTCAGTTTGTCAGCGGTCAAAAATTCTTGCGGGCAGAATATTGTCCGAAAACCCAGGGGGTCGATGGCAGGACAAGATTCAATGGACCTTACGACGTAAGTCGTAACTCCATAAGTCACGCTTGGTGTATACATTGTGTTAATGGTGAGCTTGTCTCAGCTTGTCTATCATGTAACAGGTGTAGGTTGACATTGTGAAGACGTGTAACATTACTTTTTCAGCGGTCAAAACTTCTTGCGGGCAGAATATTGTCCGAAAACCCATGGGGTCGATGGCAGGACAAGATTCAATGGGCCTTATATACGTAAGTCGTAAGTCCATAAGTCACGCCTGGTAGGTACATTGTGTCAATGGTGAGCTTGTCTATCAAGTAAACGGTGTAGGTTGACATTGAAGACGTGTAACATTAGTTTGTCAGCGGTCGAAAATTCTTGCGGGCAGAATATTGTCCGAAAACACATGGGGACGATGGCAGGACAAGATTCAATGGGCCTTATATACGTAAGTCGTAAGTCCATAAGTCACGCCTAGTGGGTACATTGTGTTAATGGTGAGCATGTCTCAGCTTGTCTATCATGAAACCGGTGTAGGTTGACATTGTGAAGATATGTACCGTCAGTTTGTCAGCGGTCAAAAATTCTTGCGGGCAGAATATTGTCCGAAAACCCATGGGGTCGATGGCAGGACAAGATTCAATGGGCCTTATATACGTATGTCGTAACTCCATAAGTCACGCTTGGTGTATACATTGTGTTAATGGTGAGCTTGTCTCAGCTTGTCTATCATGTAACAGGTGTAGGTTGACATTGTGAAGACGTGTAACATTACTTTTTCAGCGGTCAAAAATTCTTGCGGGCAGAATATTGTCCGAAAACCCATGGGGTCGTTGGCAGGACAAGATTCAATGGGCCTTATATTCGTAAGTCCATAAGTCACGCCTGGTAGGTACATTGTGTCAATGGTGAGCTTGTCTATCAAGTAAACGGTGTAGGTTGACATTGAAGACGTGTAACATTAGTTTGTCAGCGGTCAAAAATTCTTGCGGGCAGAATATTGTCCGAAAACCCATGGGGTCCATGGCAGGACAAGATTCAATGGGCCTTATATACGTAACTCGTAAGTCCATAAGTCACGCTTGGTGGTACATTGTGTCAATGGTGATACGAGATACGAGTGAAATTATTTTTAATGCTTCTATATGTTTTTTTCAATGCCTGGTCAAAAAAGACGTGACGAGTGGACCCAGAAATAAAAAACAAATATATTTGGCGTGAAGCGAATGTCCCACCTCTCCTATATTATTTATTTTATTATTTATTTTTATAAAAGGTTAAATCGCATACAAACAATTTAATGAATGTATTAACCTCTTCAACCGCCTTACTAAGTAACCTAATAGGTACTTGTAACGAGTTACGACACGTCTCCGATAGCAAGGTGTGTAGAGACTCGCACCAGTACAAGCACGCTACCACCTTGCCACCGAAGTCGCTAAATATCGAAGATTAGTTTTAACATCGTATTAAAATAATTCGCCAGGAATATTCCTTTCTGTTCATGCTATGCCTTCAAAAGATCAAAGACACCCACCAGTGCCTAACTGCTTTTGAAGCTTTGTAATCCTATAGTAATTAGTACTCGTAGCATAATGTAGACACGATATTGCAGGTCGCATTTAAAATCAATACAGATTTCGTTATCAAAGCGCCCGAGTTTATTTTGCTTTTATATGCAATGTAATTGAAAGTAATGTTTACATATCACGAATCCTATGTTGGTCAACACGATGCTGCAGATTCCCTTATTGAATTATTTAATCCTGAAATCGTTCTGCATGACTTGAAACACATTTTGAAATTAATTCAGGCTACTGCTCTAATATTTATGAGTAGAAATGTTTTCAATCATAGAGGATTACATACCAAACGAAGAGGCGCTCCATAAAAGTTGAAACTGCCAGAACAGAGCAAAACTGCAGCAAACTTGGTAGTGTGCACAACGTTGGTAGGGGAACATGGGGAGACATGATAACGCGCTTAGGCAGTATAAGTCGAGTCCTGGTCAGCCATTACTAAATTTCTGAAGGAAAATTATAGCACAATCATGACAATAATAAAAACCTAGTAATAATATAATAATATAAAACTTTCATTTAAAATTAAATTAAAAAAAAATTAATATAGCCTACTTTCCTTAATTACATTGTCATCAATCATCGTTTGTTATTCATATATTAGTCAAATTATTACTATAAGGTCAGTTTAGCTTAGTTTAGTTCGTAGTAGTCAGTAGATCACGTAGTGTTAGTCTATTTATAGAATAGAATAGAATAAATATATTTTTAAAAAAGAATACAAAATAAGTACAATTTTGTTGCAATTGGAAGGGGGGCCCAAAGGATATCCCGTGCTGGGCCCCCCTTTTACAAAAACACAAAATAAATAACGTGATATAATCTAAAAATAAAAGGTTAACATTGGAATAGGGGACATTCGACATACAGTACAGTTCATTATTATTATTATTTTTGTTTTTTATTATTATTGTTTATTTAATTAAGAATCTAAGTATTGATAATATTGTATATAAATGTGTTTAATTTAATCCAATAATTTCTATGTTTAAGTTTCAATATTAAAGCAAGGGTCCAGCGCGGGTTTATCCCTTAGGGCCCTTGTTTACAATGTTTAAGACTTGAGATGAAAAAATGTAACAAGGTATTGTATGGAAGGAAAATAAAATAAATTGTAATTGTTGTAGCTTGGTAATGTGCACAGGGTTTGCAAAGGGAACATGGGGGGACAAAACCCGCTGAGACTACCAGTCAGTCTAAGTGCGTGTCGAGTCCTGGTCACCTCCGAATTAATCGTGTTCCCCAAGTGATTCGGAAGAATACAACTATTAGCATGGCGATCAGGGCCTGCCTGTCTTTTCCTGCTGTAACCATACCATTGGTCATGGCTTCATGGACATGGCAAAATCAAACCACATGAGAATTTTTCTCTGAATAATCCAAATTATGGCTACATTCAGAAGCCCGTATTCTCTAACATGATGCTTTACAGGGGCTATGTAATCCTGTCCCACTGCAGCAATGGAGATAGTACTGGACTTCCCACCCCTCCATGTTGCAGTGGAAACTTCAGCAGAAATGGCATTACTAGGAGTGGAAGGGCAATTAAGAGAGACTCAGCCTCTCTGACTACGTCTGACCACTGCCTGGATATGCCAAGCGATAGAATCCATCCAAAATACTGTTTTAGGAGGGAATTCGAAACTATATTAGGGACAATGAAAGATTGCTGCGAATCAGCAGGAATTCTCAATAGTCACACAATCAAGTGGTATACTGATGGCTCTAGGCTAGGAAGTACCAAACCAAGAACAGGCCTTGGCGTCTTTGGTACTGGGGTTAAATATCTGGAGTCTCTTAGGGAGACAACTATAGTCTTGCAGATTCTGCAATGAAGGTGCGGAGGACCTGCGATGCGATGCTATGCAATCGCACGAAGAAGAGCAGCATGCTCGGAAAGCTTGCAGTTACATGTAAAATACCTACCACTTCTGAATCCCCTCAAGATCCTGGCTCTCGTGAGGGAGATAGGCCTCGAGAAAGTGATGTAGAAGTGATGTAGATACTTTGTTGTAGGGGGCACAATAGGCCAATAGGCTTAAGTGCACACAGGTAACACCTGTACCCCAATTTATATAAAAAAAAAAAAATGGCGATCAGGGGCGGAGCAGAGCAAACATATAAGGCGGGCAATGCCGCATTACACTCAACAAATCCTTAGAATGTATTAAGAGCTTCGTTGAAATCTATAGGAAGCCGCGAGCAAATAAGATTGTAAGAGCATGATGTTATCAACGCAGTCTAAGAAAATTAGAATCCAATTGTTTTCAAATATTTATTTTTAAAGAAGGTAAAACATACTATAGTATGTTAATCAGGCGCGGATCTATGGGCTATAGCCCCCCCTCCCCCCATTAGCTTCCTCAAAATGCGTAAAACCCCACTATTTCAGTCTTATTTTTCACATATTTTCTCCCGGGGGAGACCCCTTGCGCTTGATTGTACTAATTACCTATAATATAGAACCCTTATTGCTCTGAAAATGCGTAAACCCCCAATATTTCAGCCCTATTCTACAAAAAAAAAAAAAATCGTCTTTAATCTTAGCCCCCTCCTTGGTCTCATTCTAGAACCGCGCCTGATGTTAATGTATATAAAATGATGCGTGTTTTCTTTGTTTTGAAATTTTTAATTTTTAAGAAGATAGAACATGCTATATAAAATTATGCGTGTTTTCTTTTTTTAAACTTATAAATATTTGCAAGTATTACACTCACAATATTATCCCACGCTCCGCCACTGATGGCGATCCAAAAAATCTCACTCTCTCCCACTAAAAGAAAATTAAAAAATCTTACATCCACCCCGTACGACATGTCCAACTAATAATCATGATTCTATGGTCCCTATAATGGAAAGGCTGCCTGTTTGCGATCTGTGAAACCTTGTTAGCAAGGTGTTGCAAACGAGAAACTGAATTATTTCATAAGGTTTAACCTGATAATCTGATGCAGACAAATATTACCATTAACCAATCATATACAGAAATTCCAAACTGCATAGAGCTACCAATATCGATAAGCTTTATAAGATAGTTGAAATCAAAGCTCGAACAATCCAGCCAATTACGTTCAGAATTAGTATTGAGTAATTTTGCCAATTTTGGGTTGGTTCATTCGGAATTGTGATGAGTTTTGATTCCACCGTGGATTAGATCGGTTAATATCAAATATGCAGGCATTAACTATCACTAATACAGTATCTAAACAGAAACACATATAACTGATACAATATCAAAACATATTGCCCCGCGATTACACACTCGAATTTTGATGTTGTTTCCAACGCCAGCTTTCAGCAGTTCTGCGTTAAGCAACCCTGTCAACTTGGCTAGGAGAGTGAGTCTGTTTGCTAACTTGAGGCACCCTAAGGGCAGACTCTTTCACCTCGGGGGAGGGGGAGTTGACCCATATTTATTGGATCGAATATTGTTCCAATATTATACATTATTATACATCCAATGGGTCTAAGAAATATTGAAAATATGCAGGCATTAACTGTCACGGAGACAGTATCTAAACAGAAACACATATAATTGATACAATTTTAAACATATTGTCCGGCGGTTACACACTCCAATATTGGAACATTATTCGATCCAATAAATATGGGTCTAAGAAACATTGCAAATAAGCAGGCGATAATTAGCACTAATACAGTATCTAAACAGAAACACATATAATTGATAGGCAATATCATAACACGTTGCCCCGCGATTACACACTCCAATAAATATGGGTCTAAGAAAAATTGGAAAGTAATACCTAAATTCAGATTCAAATCATATTTTTCCACATAAACATTCCAAATATTTCTTCGATCGAATAAATATTCGAGTGTGGAAGACAATATTTGTTGTTCCTTTAAAAACATAAAACATCGATTGAGAGAAAGGAATTTTTCCAAAGTACGGAGGATGTTAAAAAAGATCCAGTCTTTTCCTTAGACTTTTGACAAAAGTTATAAAATATAGACAATGAAACAGATTGTTCATGCTAATGCTTTCATGAGCTTATTGTACATTATAATTAAAAAGCATTTCACGGCCGGGATTAAATCATGAAACAATAGAATCCGGGATGATAATACTGTGCTCGATCTGCAATATGTTACAGCTGTTGCTTCTGTTAAAATGCAGTGGAACCTCCAAGTTATTACAATATTATAAGTCTATGCAGTGCCACTGAAGATGTCGGCCGCAGATGTTGACAAAAAATTTGGAAGTACGCTTTCAGAACGACCATGACATACGGGTATCATTAAGCATTCTACTGCTTCAACATATTGTGTACATTTATAAAATCAAAGAAACTAGGTCTTATCGCGTGGAATGCAGTCGCTTAAATAGGCGCCCAACATCTGGAATTACCCAAATTACACCGGGATCAGATAACGAGAAAATAGGGGGATTTTCAAACAGCACTATTTCGCTCTCCCCAAAAACTTTCCCCCAGGCAAAAATAGCTTTTACTTTGCCCCCTCCCTCCCCACTACTTATAATATTTCTTCATTTAATAGGGAAAAGTCAACTGATACGGATTTATGAGGAGAGAGGGAGTGTATAGCGGCTAGGGAGCATTTGAATCTACGCGCCAAACAAGAGGGAGGCTTAGACGGAAACTGAGCAGACCTCCCGCCATCCGACACATCGCGTTTCCGCTTCATTTGGCGCATTTTTTCCTTCGGTGACGCCACGCCTTGTCGCTCTTGGCCACATTTCTTATTTATTTTCATGAGAGCGGTCATGGGAGAAATGTTTGTATGGGGTTTAGGGGGATTTTCTCCCCTTTCTATCTTTTGAGGCTTTTCGAAGCGTGCTGTCTGATAGCTTCCACGGCGACGCATAATATGGGTTTGCATCTGTTTTCTTCTTTGTTAATACCTACCACTGTCGTTTACCCTATTTACGTCCCACAGACTCAAGCAAGACTAGTAGTAGTATGGTTGGACACAGTCCCAGGCCACGGTGGACCTCCTGATTATAGTGCCACTTGGGAAACACAGTAAGGTCACACGATTAGTTCGGAGGTGACCAGGACAAGTCCTACCATGTTTCCCTACCGGCACTGTGCACACGACCAAGTTATCTGCATCTTTGAACCCGCTCTGGTCCGCTGGATTCAACTTGGTAAGGCGGCCGGCCAAGCAAGACTAAAGATCATCTAATATAAAGACGTTTTTCATTCATTCATTCTTAAATTTATGGTACAGTATTAAGCACACATAAATTTCATAAAGGCTCACATAAAATTAAATCCTCTACCGTAATTGAGATACGTTGGAAAATTGGAAAAGCTCTCATAGAGCAACTAAAAATGAAGTTTATAAGAGACCGTGTAGAACTATAAGAACCCTCTTGATCCCTTGTGTGTAACATGCTTTCAAAAGATGTAAAGAGCTATTAGAAAAGTAAGCCACTTTGAGCGCACAAAGTGTCAAGAGGTATAGAGGAAAGTTCTTCTAAAGAGGAACTGAAAGCGTTCGGTGTATATAGAGACTCTCTCAATAGTTGGAAAAGGAAAATCGTTTTCCATGCTGCTTAGTAAGCATTCGGATAATTAATGTAATAGTAGTGTGATAGCTCAGGAATAAATAAATACCTAACTCACTACAGTGGCGTATCTTAGTAGTAGTATGGTTTGACACAGTCCCAGGCCACGGTGTGGGCCCATAGGACTCCAGTGGACCTCCTGATTATAGTGGATTCCGAACCACTTGGGAAACACAGTGAAGTCACACGATTAGTTCGGAGGTGACCGGGACAAGTCCTACCATGTTTCCCTACCGGCACTGTGCACACGACCAATTTATCTGCAGCTTTGAACCTGCTCTGGTCCGCAGGATTCAACTTGGTATGGCGGCCGGCTTAGTGGCGTATCTTAATAAACTAATTACTAAAGACAGAGTAGTTCTCAGCAGTGTCAAGCAATTTAAGTACCTGGGCAGCACAATAACAGAAGACAATAGCTCAGCGATTGAAATAAACAGCCGTATCCAACAAGCCAAGGTGGCATTCAATAAAAAATCCAAGATTCTGGAATCCTATAACATAAAACTAACCATCAGGAAGCAATTTCTAAAAACATGTGTGTGGAGTGTTTTATTGTACGGCTGTGAAACCTGGACTATAGCAGATAAGGAACTAAAGAAACTCGAAGCTTTCGAAATGTGGTGTTACAGAAGGATGCTACGGATCAGCTGGAGGGACCATGTGACAAATGAAAGAGTGCTAGACGCTATGGGGGAAGAAAGACAGTTAGTAGCACAGATACGAATCAGGAGAGCGAAATGGATGGGGCATTTGCTAAGGCACGAAAATCTGGTACACACTATTATCGAGGGCACAGTAGAGGGAAATAACCGAAGAGGACGGCCGAAGAAGGAATTCATGGATCAAGTAAAAGAAGACGCAGGAGCAATATCATATCAAGAACTGAAGAGGAAGATCGAGGACCGAGTAAACTGGAGGACGATATGCAGGGAGTTGCTGCCAACCAATCGTTAAGATTGTAAACTTAAGAAGAAGACTAAAGGGAATTCAAATTAGGCTCCTGACTGGTTAGGTATGAGGAGTGGACTTTATAAGATATGATAAATAGGAATTTGAATACGCCTACCGTACTCCAATTGCAAAAGCTTTCTCGGCCGGAGTTCCGGGCCGAAGCAGTAGAATCCGGGATGATAGGCCGTGGTGGTTCTGAAAAACGTTTCGTCAACATCTGCGGCCGACATCAGATGCTGCTGAGCCTCCGAGACACAATCTTAGAAGTCTACGCAGTTCCACTGAAGATGTGGACCGTGGATGTTGACGAAACGTTTTTCAGAACGACCGCGGTCTATCATCCCGGATTCTAATGCTTCGTCACTACCGTACTCTGCTTATTGGATGGAGGTGTAGCACCAATTATAATATGTACTGTTTTTGTACCTAACTTTCTGCCGAGTACCAGTACTTGGTTAAGTCGAGTTACAGCCGGCCGCCATACCAAGTTGAATCCTGCGGACCAGAGCAGGTTCAAAGCTGCAGATAAATTGGTCGTGTGCACAGTGCCGGTAGGGAAACATGGTAGGACTTGTCCCGGTCACCTCCGAACTAATCGTGTGACTTCACTGTGTTTCCCAAGTGGTTCGGAATCCACTATAATCAGGAGGTCCACTGGAGTCCTATGGGCCCACACCGTGGCCTGGGACTGTGTCAAACCATACTACTACTACTAAGTCGAGTTACGGATGTTACAATGTCAATAGTAAGCATGTCTGGGCTTACCCATTGGCACTCGTAGTCGGTGTGGGTTGACATCGAGGAGTGAACCAGTTTGCCAATGGTATTTGGAACCAATACCAATAATGCATCTAGGCATTGTAACAGGTGTTAGTTCGACTTCACCAAAAACGGGTACGACCCTTAGGATTCCAGTGTAAACATCTAAGCTAGTACTTCAATAACACAAATCACGTGAGATTTCTCTGCGTTCGGCGAAAAATAATAATACCAGGAAGGAAACAATAGAACAATGCTTAGAGCTAATAGACCGACCTACAACTCTAAATATCGACTACTACATTGTCGGCCGACGGATCCGGCATGGTTCTCATAGAAATGCTTTAGATTTCTTCATCATCTGATTTTACCTCTCTACTCGTAATATCTAGGCTATTCCACCTGTCAATATTCCGTCATTTGTGCATCAATAATTGATGAGATTTTGTTTTAAATAGATAATTATGTAGATACTTAACTTATAGATTATAAATTAAGTTATAATATGGTTATTATTATTATTGATGCATAAATGACGGAATATTGACAAGTGGAATAGCCGCCTAAAAGAGGCACACAAAGATACACGATACCGATGCTATATTATTGTTTTGAATGGCCTTTTATCGACATAGGCCCAATTATATCCTACTAGGGCTGAGACATACGTAGAACTGAAGAGGGCGTGCCAGGATCGAGGGGGTGGAGGCATCGATGCCACAGGTTGCTGCCAACCAGCCAGCCGGCTGTAACTTAAAGAAGAAGGGCTGAGCTGGAGGCTACTAGCGGGGTCGCAGGTGACGGATAGAGAAACAGTCACCAGAATAAATAAATAAATAAGGACTTTTTATTGTTTCTATTACTAAGCCAAGGTAGGGCTATAAGCCCTCTCTTACACTCAACTAGGAACCGCCTGCTTTACATGCCCTCCGAAGCATGGCCAGAAAATGTAGCCAGTGTGGGACTCGAACCAACAACCTTTCGGGTGAAAGTCAGAGTCCGTACCACTACGCTACATGTCTTGACATGATGTCAGAATGGTGGCTAGCTGCGAATATAACGAATAAGCAGTCCCCGACCAAGCAGCGGTATAATAGGGGGGTGTGTTGGCAAGCCTGGGGGTGCAGGCTTGTCCAGAAAAAGCCGCAGTAGCCCGAGGATGACTTTGTGACTGGGCGAATAGTTGCCGCCACTAAATAAGTAACCACTACCTAAATGCTTTTGAGGCTTTGTAATCATACAGTAATTAGTACTCGTGGCATATTGTAGGTATTGTAGACCGTCCCCTTTATAATCAATATTGATATCGTTATCAAAGTCCCTGAGTTTATTTTGCAGGGAGATGAGAGATCCGACATTTGCTTCCCGCCAAAAATGTACTGTTTAAATTCCGGGGCCACCTGCTGCAGGTTTTTTGCAATGGCAATGCCAATAGGCTAGAGTTCTAAATAGGAGAAACGAGACATTTACCCTCGTTTCTCCCGCCAAAAATGTAGTTTTTAATTTCTTAGGCCACCCGCCATGTCTACTCTGGCCAGCCATTGAAAAAACGAGTAGCAGGTGGCCCCAGAATCTTAAAACTACATTTTTGGCGGGAAACGAATGTCTCGTGCCTCCAATTTAGAACTCCAGCCTATACAACAGGCACAGACAGAAAAGGGGGCAGTAAAATGGAAGTGACAGACAGCCACAATGGGGTTTGAGGGTTTCATGGTGGGGGGGGGGGTGTTTGCTGTGATGCCTGTGCCTTATGTTGACGTAGGGATGTCATAAGACAGATCACACACAGCAGGAGCATGCACACTGTAACATACAGTACGTCCGTCATGTTTACCAAGACTACGTGTACTGTCACATCCCTGGCATCCCTTAGGTAAGGGTTGGTTGAATACCTTAAGCTCCTACACATGTTTAACCTATTAACCTGCATAAAATCTAGTTAGAGTTTAACGTTTAACGTAAGCGGTTCTTAAACTGGGGGTTGGCGAGAGCTAGATTAAAGAAATAAAAAAAAGTAAGGAATTATGATAAGAAAATTCATCAACAGAAAACTTTCCTAATACTAACATACACATATACTATAGTACATTGATAATATTATGTAACAAGGCCGTACCCAGGATTTTTTTTAGGGGGGGGGTGTTGTATGTGTTAGAACGGATGAATTTTAACCACGATGCATGAGGTTATTTTTTTCAAATCTATCTGGTGAGGGGGGGTTTAAACCCCCCTAACTAATCATTTGCTTCAATGCACCCTCTGCCCCGCAAGGTGGCAGAACACTGGGCCCAAAAACTTTAATGAGTCTCAACTTCGAACACGAAGAAGTAAAAGAAAAAAAAACACAATTCAGTTATAGCAATCCATGCTTTAGAGGGGGCGTAGAGAATCCTGAAACCGCACCTGCCTGGTGAAATTAATTAAAAGTGAATGGACTAACAATGGGAAGTGGCATTAGAGTGGACAGTGTTCCAGTGAGGACATTACCGTAACACATCTCCAGAGGACGCTCCGAACACTTTCAATCTTATCTCCAATTACCCAAGTACAATAGTCCAGTTGGTAGGGTACTGGACAATAAAACGGAAGTGCGTGGTTCGAAACTCGATACAAATGAGAAAATTCCACCCACTTAGCGTTCTATATAGGAGAGATGGCACTTTCGCTGTCACCAAAATTTTCTAGGGCAACCTCTTGTGCTGACAATATCGTCCTCAATTACGTTATAGTGATTCACTCTCGATCGGAGACATATCGTAAATCCAAGGGGAGTTCATGGGGGTTCAACCCCCCCCCCCCCCCCCCGAAATGAAATAGCTTAATACTAGATAGAATCGGATTTTGAGAGGAAAAATAAAAACCACTATGTAACACCTAATGACATTTCTAAACCCCCCCCCCCCCCCGAAAAAAAATCGTGGCTTCGGCCTTGGGTAAATTCACACCAAGTACTGTATAAGATTTTAATGGCGATGTTGGGACAGCCATGAACTATGGCTACTCGTGCATACTTGTATTGTACGGTAGGTATTTATTTTACGTACATAGGTTCCTCCTTTTCAATTCGACTGCTAATTTCTCAGGTATTATTTTATGTTGTAAGCGATGTCGTTCTTGGGCTTTCTCTGCTGGCAACTGCTTATTTATTTATTTATTTATTTATTAGAAGATACTTGGTGAGGTGACTAAAGATGTTATATTCAGAAACATTCATTACATTGTTTGTGTTGTGCTGACAACTGTCCTCTATTGCATAATAATGATTCACTCTGGACAGCTAGGTCTTAAGGTGTACAGGTATAGTCCACGCAAAATGAGAAAAGTATGGACATGGAATGTTTTGATCCTGTGCAACACTGTAAAAATATTCTTTGCACAATGTTTTGTTATGCCTTGCATCCAATGCAACAAGGTAGCACAAAATGGTGCAAGAAATGTTTTTACAGTGTTGCAGTTGCACAGGATCAAAACATTACATGTCCATACTTTTCTCATTTTGCGTGGACTATACCAGTGTACCTATGACTTACTGTCACAATTGCACTTCATTATTAGCCAATCAGAGTGCTAGTTACAGGTCATTTAGACTATTGATGGGTAGGCTCCCTGAAGTGATAGAAGACCAGTAACGCCCCTACGAAAACTGAGAGTGATAAGATAAGAAACATCACCGAAATACATAATGGAGGCGACATTATGAGAGATAAAACGTAGTTCAGCGATATATTGCAGTGTTATATGGGATTTAACTTCTTCTTCTTCTGGCTGTACAGCCCTTGATGAGCTTTGGCCTGCTCGACAACACTCCTCCAGTAATCTCGGTTTAGTACAGCGCTCCACCACCTGCGGGCTCCCAACTCGCGAACGTCAGTTTCCAACTCATCCTTACAGAGGAATATCGAGGAATATGGGATATAACGCTGGCACTAAATTAACTTTGGTTGAAGTTTGGTTCGAATCCCGCCAAGTCCGGTTTTTTCTATATCCTCTCATATCGGTTAGCTAAAAAAAGTTTAACCAAAATATATAAGAAAGAGTGGGAAAACCGAAAGTTGCCTCACTATTCTCAGTTGATAATTTATTACTACGAGCACTTCCAGTGTAGAAGAGCAGGAATCGCAGATAAACAAAATATTAAATCAAACAGACAAAATGTCAAATGGCCAGAAGTAAAGCAAAACAAGTCCAAGTTTTCAGGAGATTACCAAAACAGGCTTAACACCAAAACCAACGGCCATAAACATTATCTAAAACCACTTTCGTCTTTCACTAGCCTCCATAAGGTTAACCACCTGTATAGGACCGGAAAGATGCATCAAACCAGCAGGTTTGGAGATTTAGGTATATGCCTAGCGTAGGTCAGAAGTCTCCCATTGTTTATATACCTGTCAATGCACCTTCCTGTTAGCATTTCTATTTATGGTCACGTGTCCGGATTCACCTGTATTATGCTCATAATTAAATTTCCCTAACGAGGAAGCTGGCCGTAGATATTGGCCACCCCTGAATCATATTTTTATTTATGATTACTATTATGAGTGTACGCAGCAGAAATACGAATGCAAAGAAGATCCTGCGGTGTAACGCTGACAGACCAACGTATAAACCAAGATATAAGAGGCAAGAAATGAGAATCCGTGACGTACAGGAGAAACTTAGAGAAAAGAGGCTGAACTGGTGGGGACACGTACTACGTGTCCCCACCAGACGAAAACCACCTAGTCAAAAGAGTAATGAACTGGGAGATACAAGGAAGAAGACCAGGGAGGCCGAAAGTTACCCTGAGAAGAAAGAACGCCGGAGATATGACAAGTTTGGGGCTCTCAACCGAGGACGCACACAACAGGACTGTGTGGAAACGCGTGCTGTCGTGACGCCGACCCTCCATGAGGATAAAGCGCGGTAAAAATAAAATTAAATATTATATACATGAGTATATTAAGAGTGTATGCGTAGGATATAGCAGGCCGAAATGTAATACCTCTTATTTTTTATTTAATTAAGATAGTAAGAAGATAGTTATTAAAATATTACTTCATTTTTGAATTTAAGTTGTAGAAGACTACTTTATGCATATTACAATAGGGTATTTTTTGGTTTTGTAGTTTCTTCATGGTATCTATTTTACGTGAAATTTTAGCCCTCAATCATTTTTATGAAAAAGCTACGGTACCAAACATTAAAAAATACCCTATTACATGAAGTAGTCTTCTACAACTTGAATGAGCCAAATCTTTAATATCTTGCTTTGTTAATTTTAAAAATAAATAACTAGTACTGTTCGCCCAGAAAAGTTTGCAAATGCACTATGGAATATCCCGTAATGCCTTCCAAGTCCCGCCTCTCCATGTAAATTCCCTATGCTGCATTTTCAAATCAGATAGAACTACTTTGAATGTTTGTATATACAAAACTTATGGGGTTCCATTCAAAAGGTCACAAGTGGACATTGCTTATTTATTTAGCTAAAATTGTCTATCTGTTGCACTTTTTACGAATTCACGACTCCAATGTCAAAATTAAAATTAAAACTTGTAGTAAAAACAACGGATTTTGGGGCACCTGTTTCCCACGGTAGGCACACTATTACTATACTAAACTAAGTTACTACAACATTCAACCGTTGGTTGGACCCGAGCCTATTTACCTGTAGCAATTATCGCAGGAATGATTTATTCCCGGTAGAAACCGTCTTTACTCGGATGAAACCCAAAATTATACCACTTATCTATGTAAATAAACAAGAGAGAGATTTTCATGACAATGTCCGTGTAAGATGTTAGCAAGAAACTCATTGTATATGCAAACTGCCAACGTTATAAAAACAAAACCGCTCCCATAACTTAGACTATCAAACTAATAAAATTAACATGGGAATGCCATGTCTAACCAGCAAAGAATGCAATAAAACTCTCTCCAAGTGATTAGTTATGATATATTTGAGAGATATTGTGCATCTGAATGTGAAGGCGGGAAATTCAAAATTTTTTTTCTTTGGTTACGGTCACATTGAGAAGAGCAGCCAAGTTTTTCTATCTAACAAATTGCATCAGCAGCCCTATTATGGCGATTTGGGGTTTATTCAATTGTTTTAAACAAATGAGTGCAAATTACAAACTTCTCGATGGATTTGTTGAAATTCATCATGTACAGTACGTTCTTAAAAATCATATGCAGGCGTGCTAGCAATCATGCCATCGGGAACGTTCCATGGGCCCAAATGAAATCTACTGCGTTTAAATAGCAGGACTTCCTTTGCAAAAAAAAGATTATTTCCCTCCATTACAATTCCCCCCCCCCCCCCTCTAACGTATCAGAGTCAGGGCACGTCCAGTCTTCGGTGACGGGTCCTACCTACCCCCTAAATGAACGTACTTTATTTATATATTCCTTTTGCTCTTTCCCCCGTGAAATTCAGCCCGGGGGGTGGTGTCGGGTTGAAATTGAAAAATCAATTCACTTTTGGGAACAAGAGAGGGTAGGGGATGAAGGTCAAACTTTCGAAAACCCTCTTAAAATTCTCCAGCTATTGGATTTCTTTAGTGCTAACCGTAAAGGCTAGAAAATCGAGCCTTTAATTTTATAGGAAATAGAAATTTAGTGCTTATACCGTATGTGAGTTATAGAGAAAGCGGGGGTCCTACGAATTTGGATGACACGTGTCACAATGTCCATTTGCAACAATAATTGCAAGGTACAGTGGAAGAAGGCGTTAAGTACCATTGAAACCCATTTATCGTGGAATAAGGTAATAGTGGAACAAGTTGAGATAGAGTCTGCTGTCATTTGCTGAGGACAGTTGAGAAGACTGGGATTTGGATTGCACTCGCTATGGAAGGAGAGTTCTATTAATTGGCCATGTCACAAATTACGGTAATAGAAGAAGCCTACTTCTTTGGCGACGTCCATCCAAGCCCAGTTTTCATAACATAAAAAAAGGGAACATATATATAGTGGGACATGATAACTACCAGTCAGCCTAAGTGCGTGTCGAGTACTGGCCACTTCCGATTTTGACTTTACTATGTTCCCCAAGTGTTTCGGAATCCACTATAATCAGGAGTTCCACCATGTCAGTCAACTCCCCATCTCCCTAAGGTGAAGGAGTCTGCCCTTAGGGTGCCTCAAGTTAAGAAACAGACTCACTCCCCCCGCCAGGCTGAGAGGGTTGCTTAAAGCAGAAATGCTGAACGCAGGCGTTGGATAACAAATAAACAAACCACAGGTACGTAAGGACACCCACAGTTCTATATAGGTGAGCTGGGACACTCGCTTCCCGCCAAATTATTCTTTGAATTTCAGGTGCCACCTGGCTGATCATAGGAGTCGTGGCAGATGGCAAATGAAATCCAAGAAATGATGTAAGGCGGGGATTCCACCAACGTCCATAGTGATAGTAAATGTAGTTTTGACGTGGTAGCAGACATTAAAGACATACTAAAAATGTCTGCTACCACGTCAAAACTACATTTACTATCACTATTGACGTTGGTGGAATCCCCGCCTAAGGTATGGTGGGAAGCCAATGTTCTATCACTCTTTTATAGAACCCTCTACACCCATAAAATATACTAAATGTACAGTATTATATAGGTCTTATTAAAAAACAGCAAGAGTATAAAATTAAAATATAAACCTTACGGTTGTTTTGTTAGGGGGGCCTAAAGTATCGGCGAACCATTGAACCACCCTCTAAAGGCTATCCCCGGTATTTAAATTAGGGTCGAACTGAAGGGTGAGCTGTGGGGGGGGGGGGTTAAGGGGGTGCCGGCATGAATAAACATGACTCTCCGGATTCATACCACGTTTTTATTCAGTGCACTGATTCCTATACATAATTTCGAAAATAGTTGACCAGCCCATTTAATTCACTCTCAGCTGCCATGTTTTATTTCTGCGACAGAAGGGGATTTATTGTCGCAGATTTGAGTGGCGGGAGATTTTTTTTTTTTTTTAAATGGAATTTTTTTTCTGTGAAATGGATTTGTTGAGACTGGCTGGTATTCAGTTTGAGACAAGTGTCAATCTATCGTGACATGGATTAAGTTTTTTGATAAATGCTAAAAACATTTATATTTGTATAAGTATGCGATGTCTTCAAAGTAGCTGAAAATAAGAAGTTTGGTATGCTTTTCTGCACCTTTACCCCTAAACAGCTAGGCACAACTCCTTAGTAGAATAACTAGTATTTGTATATACGTATAGTCTCCGGACGGAATATGACATCATTTTCATGTCACCCATGTTTGCCGGCGATTTGGTTACAATTTTAATATTTAAAATTTGTCATGCAAAAAAGGAATTTTGTTGTTATTG
The DNA here is from genome assembly GCA_963971405.1 of Psococerastis gibbosa. Classification (NCBI taxonomy): domain Eukaryota; kingdom Metazoa; phylum Arthropoda; class Insecta; order Psocodea; family Psocidae; genus Psococerastis; species Psococerastis gibbosa. The sequence continues at coordinate 6,663,193 of OZ020490.1, read as the reverse complement.
TTAACTTATAAGCTACCTTATCTGGCATATTTGATATTTTATTGTTACAACTGTCCAGTGTTTGACCAGACCAAACCTTCATAACTTAAATAATAAATTAAATAAATCAAAAACGTAAACCTACCTATTTTGGGGGAATCCAGGGGTGGCCATTGTCACCAGTCAGCTTCTTCTTAAGAGGACAAAATTTGTTGTTAATATTGACTTTTTTTATTTATTTAATTAACAAAGCAAGTCATTAAAGACTTGACTCATGGAAGTTGCTGAAGACTACTTCATGCATCATATAATAGGAAATATTAAATTTTTGGTACCTTAGTTCTTCCATAAATACCAGAACAGACAGGACTAAAATTTAGCGTATTCTGGGATTTTTAGAAGAACTACATAACCGAAAAGTAAAAATACCTGATTATATGATGCACGAAGTAGTTTTCCACAACTTACATGAGCCAAATTTTGAATGACTTGCTGAGTTAATTAAATAAAAAATTAAATGTATTTAATTTTGGGGTGCCAATTTTCTATGTGACATATCCTCTTAAGTGCATACGGAAAAACTTACCCAAAAAAAAAGAAAAAAAAATTCTGATTAGGGCTGGTTGGATCCAGACCCAGAGAAAAATTTACCGTTTCATTTCGAGACTCGAACGTCGACCTTAAAGAAATAAATATTGACTTTTTGCTCTATTATTAAGCCAACCTAGCGGAGTTAGGGTTATAAAGCCCTCTCTTACACTCAACTAGGAAGACCCGGGACCACTTGCTTTACATGCTCTCCGAAGCATGGCCAGAAAATGTAGTAAGTGTGGGACTCGAACCAATAACCTTTCGGGTGAAAGTTGGAGTCTGTACCACTACTCTACATGACCTTCAACTCCCTAGTCCAGTTCTCTCCCAACCATAGTAGACAGCCTATACAATATATATTCCATATATATTATCAGCAATATACCTATTCCCAAGTCCACCCTCTACGGGATTACAGGTCTATTATCTGCAGCATGCGTTTTACGACGTAGCTTGTCCATATCTTTGATTTCTGAACGAGCATTGTTCTCGCCCCCCCCCCCCCCCCCCCGCTGGAGCTCTATTAGAACCGTCTTACTGCAATAGCCCTGCTGCCTGCTATGACGTTTATTGCCTAATAAATTCGACGGCTAGAGCATTTGGATTTGTCTCTATAGTGAATGGTGAAGGCGGGGGAATCCCCTGGAGTCTGAATGTTATTAGCCCCTACTGGGCAAGAAGACCACGTGGCACTTTATGGGAGTGCGCTAACTGACAAATAGGACTGAATAGGGCCATATATGGTTGCATATTACGACTGGCATATAAATAAATAAATAAATAAATATTACCATTTAGGGAGATTCATCCACCTATTCAGATGGCGACCAATGTTCGCCTGAGCCTAAAATCACCCTCCCTTCAAAATGTTAAATACGTATTTATGTATATACTGTAAATATGCACATCGATTTTAGGAAACACTCAAACTTCCGTAAATATTATCTGATTTTGATGAAACTTGGCACAAAAATTGATCATATAAATGTCTTGATCGAGTTCGTTAACCAGCTAGATCTACTGTTTAGTCACAAGATGGCGGCCAATTGAAACCTTATATAATTCATATCTCAGTTAATATTGGTCGCAGAGGAATGAATTAAAATCTGACTGAAAACCCGTATTATTATCATCTAAGATTATGGTCATTAACACTTTTTACGACAAATCAACCATTTTAAGATGGCGTCCAGTTAAAGTGAAAATAATTTGATAAGTTAAGTTCATAGTCGGCATTGTGGTTCAAAATTTAGAACACCAGAGTGTTTTGTGTGTTATGTTGTGGTCGGGAAAATAATGAAGTATTTTTTATTTTTTATTGCATACATAGCGTAGGTAGCGTAGAGGAAAAGCAGGGTCTGCGGAATCTCCCTACCTACCTACACCTTATCGGCCAGAGCCGATAGGGATTTTTGTTCTATTACTAAGCCTGTTAGAGTTAGAGCTATAGAGCCTTCTCTTACACTCAACTAGGAAAGCCCGGGACCGCCTGCTTTACATGCCTTGGCGAGAAAATATAGCAAATGTGAGACTCGAACCATCTACATTTTGGGTGAATGTCGGAGTCTGTACCATTACTCTGGTCAAGAAGACCACGTGGAACTTTATGAGTGATGCGCAAACTGACAAATAGGGCTGCATATTAAACTGGCAAATGAATGTTATTGGCCCCTGCTGGTCAAGAAGACCACGTGGAACTTTATGAGTGATGCCCAAACTGACAAATAGGGCTGCATATTAAACTGGCAAATGAATGTTATTGGCCCCTGCTGGTCAAGAAGACCACGTGGGACTTTATGAGTGATGCACTAACTGACAAATAGTGCTGCATAGGGCCGCATATTAAACTGACAAATGAATGTTATTGGCCCCTGCTGGTCAAGAAGACCACGTGGGACACTATGAGTGAAGCGCAAACTGACAAATAGGGCTGCATAGGGCCGCATATTAAACTGGCAAATGAATGTTATTGGCCCCTGCTGGTCAAGAAGACCACGTGGGACTTTATGAGTGATGCGCAAACTGACAAATAGGGGTGCATAGGGCCGCATATTAAACTGGCAAATGAATGTTATTGGCCCCTGCTGGTCAAGAAGACCACGTGGGACTTTATGTGTGATGCGCAAACTGACAAATAGGGCTGCATAGGGCCGCATATTAAACTGGCAAATGAATGTTATTGGCCCCTGCTGGTCAAGAAGACCACGTGAGACTTTATGAGTGATGCGCAAACTGACAAATAGGGCTGCATAGGGCCGCATATTAAACTGGCAAATGAATGTTTTTGGCCCCTGCTGGTCAAGAAGACCACGTGGGACTTTATGAGTGATGCGCTACCTGACAAATAGGGCCATACATGGCCCCCAGAACCAAACTATAAATGGGCAACCGACCTATTGGCGTTTGCTTGGATTCATAACGACTATACTGTATTTGAATATAAAACAATAATTGTTGATACTGTTCTAGAGAGAAAAAAAAATGTTATCCGTTTTTTTTTTAGTTTTTGGAAGGTAAAATCCCCCAAAATTGAATTAGCCCAAAGTAAAAGAATACATCCCGGAACATGAGTTTTGCGAACCTGCATGCCAAATGTCATCAAAATCCACCGATTAGTTTGCCTACAAATCGAACGAACAGCCAGACCGGCAAAAAGACTGATATTTCGTATACAACACTTTTTTGCTTCCTGGAACCTTACAACGGGTAAATCTCGAAACCGAAAATTTCGACCAACACAAAGAAACGTATAAATAGGAAAGCAACAATAAATTAAGGTAGGCCTAACCAACTCTAACAGCAGAAAAAGGCACGACTGCCCTGAAATAATGCTGAAAAGCGGTGCCAAGACAGCTGTTTGGGGGTGGAAAAAAAAGTTAATAAAACCGAGTACCAACTCTACTCTGCCTACCAGTCGATTAGAGATCAATGCCAATCATTACCCTTCGGATCTTCGGCCACTGACATACTTTCAAGGAGCACTAGATACATTGTTGGGGAAAAGTGTGGTCAAGTCATTATAGTGCTTCGTAGAATTACGAGTATGGCAATACTAGGAGAGATGTGAGCAGAGAGAGTGAGCAAGTGAACGTACAATTGTACACAATGGTTGGTTGTCACCTACTTTATAGTGACGAGTAGGATATGTCACCATGTCCACTGAATGGAACTTCAGAATATGTCTGGATTACGATATAGTCAGTCTTCAATGTAGCTGCAGCCTGATCGAGCCCGAGGCGATTATATTACCGGGGTTAAATAAATACCCTAGGATTGCAACTGTAAACAAACAAATTTGAATAGCACTTTCCATTATAAAATTATCTTGTTTACATTTTTATTACCAGCAGCCTGATCGAGGCGATTATAATACCGGTATTTATTTAATCCCCTGGTAAACAAGATAATTTTATAATGGAAAGTGCTATTCAAAATTTGTTTGTTTACAGTTATAATCCTAGGGTATTTATTTAACCCCAGTATTATAATTTATAATCGCCTAGATCAGGCTGCTGGGGATTAAATAAATACCGGTATTGTAATCGCCTCGATCAGGCTGGTGAAGCTCCTGAGCAGTACCCTGTGGGGGCCGTGGGTGCAAACTCTGTTTACCAACATTGCAGCAAAATAAAACGTTAAATTTCCCGCCAATTTCAAAACTTTGGAAATTGTTTTCAACTTTTAATTATTTTTATTTCTGTTAAAACATCTCGTTTGTGGACATTTTAAGCTGGCCATTCTTGAGGGCTCCAAACGGACTCGCGCCAAGCCAAATGGCGCGTCCTGTTCCATTTGGCGTTAGTGTCATTTAGAGGGGTCGTCACGACTACGCTGAACCAGTCGCTCCAAATCTTTCTAATTGTAGAGTGTGACGATATGAAAGAGGTACTTTTACACTGTACAATTTGAAAGATTTGGAGCGACTGGTTCAGCGTAGTCGTGATGACCCCTCTAAATGGCGCTAACGCCAAATGGACGCGCCATTTGGCTTGGGGCGAGTCCGTTTGGAGCCCTCGTGAATGGGCAGCTTTAGACATTTTTGTGGGGGCCGTGGGCCTGTGCCCCAAGCAAGGACGGATACAGGGGGGGCTCCCCCCCCCCAAATTTGGTAAATCTATTGTAAATTAAGTTATTACGCTCTGATTTAATCGATCCTACATATGTTTTTCCTATTTTGACCCACAACTACCATCCGAAAAAAAAAAAAAAAAAAAATGGGCTGAATCTGTCCCTGGCCCCAAGTACCCATGGGTTAATCCGGCTCTGGTTCTGAGTAACGCTATAAAGGCGCAAAGTCCACTGACCTCGTATTAGATAGTGACCATGATCACTATCAAATACGAGGTCGGTGGACTTTGCGCCTTATGGTCTCAGAAGTGAAGACGCGAAAATCACTAATCTGTACCTCCTCGTGGTGTTGATGGAAGCACGTAGTACGGCAACTGTACAGATAGGTGACCGAGTTTGAGCAGGGATAAGCGAACAACAGTCTTTTCTGTACAGGGCACACTTTAGTCCTGGGGTTGGGAAATAGGCCCCAAAGGCGGAGGAACTCAATGCCGAGTCAATGGCAAAAGGATGCAGAAGGCAACGGGAAACCAATGCATTACAATTCCCTTATATCATCAGGACTAGCATTGCCATGATGATCGCCAATCATCGATAGAAGAGGATTTTAAAGCAGAAGAAGAATGATGAGGCAGTAGAATGTGATAAGGAACGAAAGGTATCCCCTTCATATACATATAATATATAAAAACCCTCTGTTACACTCAACAGGAAAGGCCCGGGACCGCCTGCTTTACACGTTCTCTGTAGCATGTGTGGTAAAGAACTTGAATATGAAACTATAAAAACCTAAAGCAGTGGTTTGGCAAGAGCACGGAGTGGCAGTCTCCAAGGTCCAAATTGCCAGATGATCGCCAATCTTCGATGGAAGAGGCATTTAAAGAAGAAAGGAATGAAGGAAGAGATACTTAGTTGGAAAATGTGAAACTATCCTCTGATTACGGAGCAGGAAACGAATCCAAACCTTAGAACCCCCCCCCCCCCCCCCCCGTGAAAAGTTACAAACAATCTGCTGAAACTCAGCCGAAACTAAAAAAATCAAATTTCCCCCACTTAATTCCCGAACTGCATGCCACAGCAGTTAGCGAACTCCCTTGTCAAAAGCAACTAGATAGAAAACTGAAGTGTTTATATTTATGATTTGAAGGGAGCACCCTGTCCCCCGCCTCCCCTAATGGGTTAAAATGTCACCCCTAACCCGGAACCCTTTGAAATACTTCAAGGGCTAATTTCACGCAATGTGGACGCCGCTGACCCCCCCCCCCCCCACCACCACTGAATACAGGGTGTGTGTGTAAAAGTTATTGTCCGGCTTTATACTGTTGGGAACAATTATTTTATTCGGCTGACCCTTTTGTCTTCAGGGATGGTTGCCTCCCGTTGACGGGCTGATCACGTCACGTGGTTTATTGACGCGCTGCATTTGATTGGCTGCTTGTCACGTGACCCTCCTCTGAGAATTTCGGGTGATTTAGACCGTTGACATTCAATGGATCCGCTGGGCTTATCGCTCAGAGCACCGGAAATTTATTGTTCTTGCTGGAATAACCTATTGGCCTAGCAGCTATTATTCCCTACCTGAAATTAGCCAACCGAAGAGGAAAAATCTTATATCTGCTATATTATATAATATAATAATTTATATAAGTAAGTAAGTAAACGTGTATTGAAACATATAACAATAAATACACAATAATTGAAGCGCCTAGAAACCAAGGGGTGCAAGTGAAATTTTCGGCGTTTTGGAGGTAAGTGCACCATGCTGTTACTCTTCTTCTTCTTAATGTTACAATCTTAGCGATTGGTTGGCAGCAGCTCTTTATCCCAAACCGGAACATCGGGATCAAAAATTAAAACAGTATTTTAAAAATTAATAAAGAATTAATGTGCCCCCTGTTTAAGCTGAAAAAAATTTAAGTTATTCATTTTATAAAATCGTCCCCATTCAATTATATAATTAAATAAAAATTTAAATCTGTCATTTTGACAATGCTACAATTCACGGAAAAAGGATATGAAAGTGAATTAATGAGTGCCTGGGGTATTATAGAATTATTATTTTTTCTCTTTTCTGCTGTTGTTTTTTTGCAGGAAAAAATGTAATGTAGGCTACATTTAATTTCGTAGTTGCAAACAAAAAATTGGTTAGCTGGTAGAGTACCCTATTTAATTGCGTAACAAACAATAGCTCGGCCAACGGCCTTACCATGTTGAATCCATGAGAGCAGAGCATGTTCCAAACTGCGGCTAACTTGGTAGTGTGTACAGCGTTGGCAGGGGAACATGGTGGAGCATATAAACATAATAGTCTCCTTAGTAACTTTGTAAAACTTGCTGTCACTCATTGTTAAAAGCAAAAGTATGCAAGCTTGAACATATGGTTCATGAGTTTTATTTTATTTTAGCTTGCATACCTTTTGTTTTATCTGTTTTCAATCGCACTTGACGATGGCGTGAGCCGAAACCGGTTGTGAATTTTTAATTTAGTTTTATTACGTAAAACTATACAAAGTTAATTTTAACAATGAGTGATGGTGGGGCATGACTACGCGCCGAGACTATGCCAGTCAGTCTACGTGCGTGCCGAGTCCTGGTCGCCTCCGATTTAATCGTGTGACTTTACCATGTTCCCCAAGTGGTTCGGAATCCACTATAATCAGGAGGTCCACCCTGTCAGTCAACTCCCCTATCCCCTGAGGTGAAAGAGTCTGCCCTTAGGGTGCCTCAGGTTAACAAAGAGACTCACTCCCCCCGCCAGGCAGACAGGATTGCTTAAAGCAGAAATGCTGAAAGTATAGGCGTTGGAAACAACAACAACAACAACAACAAACATTAGCTCGACTTCCTTTATATAGGAAGATGATGGTGATAACGACTCCGATAGCAAGGTGGTAGCGTGCTCGTACTTGTGTCGAGTCACTGCATGTCATGCGATCGGAGACGTGTCGTAACCTAGCACAAGTATTAGTTTACTCATTGAGGTGACTGATGGAGAGGTCAATCGGATACATTCATTAAATTGTTTGTATGCGATTAACCTTAAAAAAAATCTTATCTCAAAAAACTTCAACCCCCCTTTGTGGCATCTTAACTCCCACTCCAGCCCAAGCAAGCAGGGGGGCGGGGAGTTATGTCTAAATGAGGAGCAGTCATGAATGCAATAAACGCATATTAATTTCCACATTCCATTGCACTACAGATAATAAGCCTATTTCGGATAATAGGCGTATATATGAGAGAGGGGGCCGTTGGGGGGGGGGGGGGTATTTTCTCATCACTGCCCCATCCATTTACAGGCCAGCCTGGTTAAGCCGATTGGCCTTGGGGCTTATAATGCGCAATGTAGAGGGGAGGGGGGGGCAAGGGGTACACGGGAGGGGGCTATTTCCTCCTCTATGTAATTATCTGTGATTGTAGACGGAATATTCATAAAGCGGTCCCCATATTAATTAGGTTATTTGCACACTGTTTTACCCCGCCGCCCCACCGCCCGTGAATATCCCTGACGTGGCTTGTTTACAGTTCACAAACCGGCGACATTCACTTTTCATATTTTTCATGCTTCATCATTTAGGGGGGGGGGGAGCTTGTTGCTATGCCCAAAGGTGCCCCTCTGAACCACATTACTAAGAAATTGTACAAGAAAAACAGTAAATAAATATATTTGATTTGATTTGCAGGGTTACAAGACTAACTCTTTGTTACCGTCGTTTTGCTCTACCAAAGACAGCAATTCAGAGCTTCGCGCCTCGCTTTCCATATACAGTATACACTTATAAATTACTAATAGTCGTTCAATATAATATTCATTCATTCATTTTTTTTTATGATTAATCGTATACAAACAATTTAATGAATGTATCCGATTGACCTCTTCAGTCGCCTCTATAGGTTAGTACCCGTGTTGAATTACGACGACGATTGCATTGCGCGTAGAGGCAAGCAGAAGTGCATGCACTCTACGACCTCGCTATCGCAGTCGATTCAAAACTAAGCATCAAGAAACAGTTTCTAAAATTTGCGCATGGAGTGTATGCCCTCCGAAACATGGACAGAAAATGTGTGTAACTACAGGACAACAGCAGCTTTAATAAGCGTTGCTGATGCTATTTTTGTCAGCAATATCCCAGGGGCCAGGGCCAGCAGCCGCAGCCAGGGGGAGCGGAGGAGCTTGTGAAGAAGCCCTGCAGCGACCCAAATCCCCGTTGTGACACCTTCCCCTATGTGTTACTGAATTATTGATTGATGATGTCTCGTAGTCAACGCTACAGCAAAAAGCAGGACAAGGCAAAATTCTGCCTGTAAAAGTCGAACCGCCCATAAGGGAAATATTATAAGTTCCGAACCAATGAGATTACAGGATCAATTCACAATAGCTGACTAGCAGATTAAATTATGATTTGTGTATAATAAATACTGTATGTAATATAATGGAGAGATCACATATTATAACCGAAGAGGTGCTACAAAGGATGGACGAAGGAAAGTCTCTAATTACTATCATATCCGTGAGAAGAACCAAGTGGATAGGGCACCAGAACAGAAGGACGTGAAGGACTCCTGAACACGATAATAGAAGGAAGGCATCACCGAAGAAAAAGAGCACCAGAAGAATAATTCATTTTTATCAGTGAAAGAACAATACACCAATACGTATTATTTAAATCTTCATTCATTTTTCATTCAATTCATTACAACATTAAATAACAACAAACATTAAAATTAGCATACATAATTGCATGCTCCCCAGAAACTCATCAAGCGAATAAAACACACTCTCCACCAGTGACCCTATTATGGCGATTTGGGATTAATTGAACACCGGGGTTTATTCAATTCTTTTAAATAAGTGAGGACAAAATGCGTGGGAAATTCAAATTGATAAATTTATCCTCGGCTATATTTTTTGTGAGATTTCAATTTTTTTTCTCCCACAGATGTAGACACGTTAATTAAAATTCTTATTACATTTCAAAATTCCACCTGTACATTATTATGTCTATTAGTTTTTTTTGTTTAAAGAAAATCGCAATCAAACAATTTAATTAATGTATCCGATCGACCTCTTCAGTCGCCTCAATGAGTAAATTAATACTTGCTTGTGCTGAGTTAGGACACGTCTCCGATCGCATGGCGCGTAGAGACTCGCACAAGTACACACTACCACCTTGCCATCGAAGCCGATATTTCCTTCAATTACAAAACAATGCAACCATGGACTGATACTCACAACTACCACTGCCCCCCCCCCCCAAATGGGCTATTTCCATCCAATATAGGGTTACATTGTAGTATTATATGGTATATATAACACTGACATTAAATTAACTTTGGTTGAAGAGGTAACCTCCTCGTTATAACCGAAATTAGAGATTAAGACGACGCCCCGGTTAGGCGTAGATCGTGGGTTCGAATCCCGCCAAGCCCAGTTTTTTCCATATCCTCTAATTTCGGTCAATATAGGGTTTCTCTCGTGACTTCGTGGAAACGAAACATTATGTGTAAAGTATTAAAATAAAACAAATTTGCACAATTTCCACATATAAAGATATATATATATATTGTTAAAAGTTAAAAAACAGTTACAGCTGTTTCGGTGTTACAGTCTGATGATGGTGTAACACCGAAACAGCTGTAACTTTTAACAATATATACGTTTATGTGGAAATTGTGCAAATTTGTTTTATTTTAATATTTTACACATAAGGCTATTTCCATCCCTAAATGCAACTATTCTCTTGTATTCCAATAATTTATTTTGTTAATTAAAATTTTAAGAGTGTACAGCCCGTAGGAAATTGGCAACCCGAAATTTATTCCTTTTTATTTTTTATTTAATTAACTAAGCATGTTATTAAAGATTTGACTCATCAATGTTGTAGAAGACTACTTCATGCATCATATTACCGTATAAGATATTTTTAATTTTCGAAATTGTAGTTTTTTCATAAACATGCAGATATTTTATAAACAATAACTTTTCACGTAAAAGCGATTTTATAAAAAAACTACAATCTCGAAAACTAAAAAAACCTTATTATATGATGCATGAAGTAGTCTTCTACAACTTTGATGAGCCAAATCTTTAATAACATGCTTAGTTAATTATATAACTAATAAAAAGGAATAAATTTCGGGTTGCAAATTGCCTACGGGCTGTACACTCTTAACACCGTCGCGTGGCACCTAACTAATGCGGTATAATACAATAAACCTCGGTGTTACTTCTTCTTCTGGCTCTCCAGCCTTTGATGAGCTTTGGCCTGCTGGACAACACTCCTCCAGTCATTTCGGTTTCTTACAACGCTACACCACCTACGGACTCCCAACTCGCGAAGGCCAGTGTCCAACTCGTTCCAACGTTATCGAGGAAACCCAGGTGTTACGGAATTCCCAAATCGCCGTTATAGGGGTGCATGTCAGCATGTAATAACCACCTGAACACCCTAGCCTCCGAATGTTTTCTCTTTATATGCTCCGGCAAATGGTTTATGAGTGGTCTTTCCTTCATTAGAAGGAAGATATCGGTGCCACATCTCCGCGTTCGGGGAATGTTAAAGTCATTTTCGGCTTGCCTTGAGGGTATCAATACCAAGGGCCGACAAAGAACTCGGGCGCAGAAGACCTCATGTAAGATATGACCAGCGAACTCAAAAGAATAGCCCAGGACCGAGATGAATGGAGGATTGCTGCAAACCAATCAACAGTTGGCAACTAAAGAAGTGGAAGAAGAACTTCTTTTTCTTCTGGCTCTACAGCCTTTGATGGGCTTCGGCCTGCTCCTGCTCAACAACAATCCTCCCATCACCTCGGTTTTGTACGACGCCCCACCATCTACGGACTCCCAACCCGCGGAGGTCGTCTTCTAATTCGTCCTTCAAGCGGATTCGTAGACTTTCTTACATTCTTTCCAATAATGAAGTACAATATGCCGTGAAAAACTTACCTTGTAGATGCCATCTACCAGTTTGGTGACTTCGTCCGTCTCCATGGCGTCCGCGAAAATCCAGTCGGGCTCCAGGTTAACAATCACTTAGACACGCACATGCCACAATAAACACTGCACACCACGCCCACCTGCAACAAAAAGGTTACGAATTGGCCATACACAGCTAACACATGGCTACTTGGTGGCAGGCAGAGCCCTCTTACACAGTATGGGATGATACTGGGACGCCAAATTACGAAAACCAATTATATTGCATAGAGTCGGCTCACGTATTTTGCACATAATTTTCCCCATACTTAATCAAGTGTTACAAGATCCACCCTGACCCCTACAGACCCACCCGTGCCAGTCTTCTAAGAGTAACTAGGAAAGACCCTGCTGCATGTTTATATTGTGTTTTGTTTGTTTGTTTTCCAAGACCTGCTTTCAGCATTTGCCCACAACGTTTGGAAATACGCTTCTAGAACGACCTATCCTCCCGGATTCTACTGCTTCGTCACGCAGACGTGAATCCATTATAAGCAATTCCCTGGGAAGCAGCGAGGAAAATTTTTTTGAACTGACGAAAAGCATGCAGAGTAAATAACATTTCAAAATAGTCCCTAATAACAGCACTAACTTACTAATACCTACATTACATTAAGAATTCCATTTATAGGCTAATAAAAACAAAAAACCCACCACAAAACAAGGTTCAATAAAAAAAATAAAAAAAACGAAACACACACATTAGCTCCAATTAACCACAACACGGCAGTACCAAACCCAATAAACCTTCAGCATAAAATATCCAGCTGAGTCAGCACCGGGGAAAAACACATTCCAAAATACTGCCATATAACCTCTCACAAACACATTTCGAAAATTTTGTGCGACTTCCGTGCCCGATCCTTTTACCCCAGAATCCTCAGAATTTTCAAAATTCGAAAGCTTTATTTCCTAATTTCCTTAATTTGTTTCTTACATAAATCTTGCAAGTCAAAATTTATCTTTCGTTCGAAAGCTTTCTTCTCTATGCCCCCCCCCCCACCTCTTGTGTCTTCCCCTTCGGCGCTTCAGTGGATATTGTTTTTTCCGGATTCCCCTTCGCAATTTGTGTAGCTTCCTTGACTTTCTCTCTCTCATCCGAGTCTTTTTTGTTTGGTAATAATATGAAATGCTCGTATTGTATTGCACATCTGGAGACACTATGGTATACCGGAATAGTATTTAGTCCACCTATATACACCTGTAAATTTTGCACATATTTAGGCGCTGACGAGATCAGCACGAACCAAGTCAGCGATGAAAAAAACGAGAATAATGGTCATGAAACAGGGCATACTTCGCAAACTAAAAGTTACCGACAACGATAGGATGGCAGCTGGAACACTTTGTTTATTCGAAAACAAAACCAACGACTTTATTCGATTTATATAAGTGTTTTAAGGCCAATCCGGAGACTTTTGACCTTGAACGTTGGGCGTTGAATACATAGAAATATAATAGAACTGGAGCGGCGGGAGCCATAATATGCCTTACGAGGCACCCGTTAACCATAAGCCAACTATCAGAGATAAGTACCAACGCAAAAAATATCGAAGTCTTACATACTGCAGCATAGCAAAGCGGATACCGGGACCCGGTCAAAAACTCTGTAGTTAAGTAGTTAGCTTGTGCAGGCTATTTCCCCGCCGAATTGCGTACTTATCTTGTGCAGGCTACACTAGCAGCCATATTGATAACGGTCTCTAGCCACGTGATGGTTGAATATCCATTTTATAAACAAAGCCCCGCGTCGCGTACCTGTTCCGTATTTCACTTTTTTTTTTATTTCAAATAATTGCAGTTTTACCTATTGCTGGCGCTTTACTGTCAAATTAAGTGTTCATATTTCAAGGCATATGCATTTAATTACAAAAGTTGGAGGTTTTTCTTCCCTGTGAGACCTATAGTAATAGTAATTTTAGTTTGGCTTGATAGCGTAAGCATGTCTACGCGTATACTAGTCCCTCCTATCGATTATTACTATGCCCCTGCGGTTTAAAACGTGTATTAGGAACCCCCTGCAAAGTCATTTCCAGGCCAGTCACGTGATCCCCTCCGGTTTGGCCTTAAGTGTCATCTTATCGTGGTCGGGTAGTACGTACGTACGTCAAGGTCACTCACTATACAGAGCAACTAGGCATAAAAGACCCTAATCAGTACCTTGGCAACATTATGGCACCGAAAAATGGGTGTTAACTTCCGCTAACGCCTCAAAACTGCAATTATTTGCAAGAACTATCGTAAGGCACATATCGTCACCTTAGAATAACAACCTCGTAAGTCGTCAAAACCAAATTTTACAGGAGACGAAAAAGACTGTCGTATTTCGTCCACTTAGCGCCCTTTTACGAGTTTCCGACCAGATAGAATGTTTTCCCGCCAACCTGCCGGTGAGTTAAATTAGCCCAAGATGGCGACGTTCATATGTCAACCGTGAAAGCTCTCGTACTTTTCGGGTTATATTAAAGTTATCCTGAGTTTTGTGCTCCAAAAATTGTGAAAAAAGACTCTACCAGGACCCATGCGCAGTGCACACGTGAAAAAAGTCTGGCTTAAGGTGTGTATAAAAATTGTGGAAACAAAATAACCCAAGTGGCCTACACTGCTATATTGAATAGGCAACTAGAATTAGCGTGTGGCTATAGCCCTGAAAATAGACTAAATAAATTAGAAGTACAATTTGCGGCTGAAGTCCATGTGTGTTACAGCTAATGTGTCCTATTCGGAAGGGCTGGCACTAATTGGAGACGAGAAAACCCCCCAAAAAAGGGAAAAGAACGCTACAAGAGGCAAGTGTACGCTGGTAAAAATCTGACAGTTGACACTGACAGTTGCAAGCGGTGTTCAAACAAGTCTAGATATACTACACGGCACTAAGCATTCTTCACAGAAGGCTTACTTAGCTTACGGTACGGCCTTAACTTACGAAGATACCCCTGTATTCCCGCCAATTAACGACCGGCTGTGTGGTACACCAAACTGTTGAAGCGCTGCCCGACCTTTACTCGCGTTCGTGACGTAGCTTCTTTGAAAAAGTTTTCCCCCTGATCTTATCGTAACAGACCAAATTGACAAAGAAGTCTAAAGATGAACTGTGGCAAATGTAAACATCCGATCGACACTGACTGCGTGTCATGTGAAGGATGTAAAAACTACTATCACTATGATTGTTCTGGGCAGAGGGAAACGACCTGGAGAAAAAAGACTGGTGAGGCAAAGGCGGCCTGGAAATGCCCACAAGTATGCAAAGGGGCCGGTACGACTACTACGACCACTCCAAGTGCTACTCCAATTTTCGACACTAATGTAATTTTGGCAAAAATAACGCAATCGCACGACACATTGGTGGCGGAGATAAAAACGATCCAGACAGCCCTATCGTTTCTGTCCGATATGTATGAAGCAATGAAGGTAGAGCTACAGGACGAAAGGAAAAAAGGAGAGGCCTTAGGCAAAGAGGTAGCGAACCTGAAAAATCAAAACCAATGGCTGCACAGAGAACTGCAAAAGAACAAAATGGATGTCAACGATCTCAACCAATATGGGCGAAAAACAAACATAGAGATACATGGACTAGACGTAAGCCATAATGAAGACCTCACGAAGATAATAACAGCGATCTCCCAGAATCTTCGTCTGCCAATGGGACCAAACTCAATAGAAGCCTGTCACCGTCTGAGTACACCTAAAACGAAACCAGCAGTAATAGTAAAGTTCTCTAGCCGTAAAGAAGCAGAGGAATGGAAAAAGAAAAAGAGAACAGGACTCATGAGTAAAGACCTGATTCCTGGAGGCTCAGAGGATAGAATCTTCATAAACGACAATTTGACACCACTAAACAAAGAAATATTCTGGCAAGCAAGGAGGGCGGCAAGGAATCTGAAATACAAATTTGTGTGGGTCTCCGATGGCCAGATTTTTATGAGAAAGGATGAACAAAGCCAAAAACTCCGTATTCAGAAGATAGAAGATATCCCAAAGAGTCCGATAAAGAAGGCACCAGATGCTGACGCTGCTGATGCTACTACTACAATGGCGACCACCACCACTAATATTACGACTTAGGAGAGTAGGCTAAATTACCGTACAAATGTATCAACATGTTCCTAACCTACCTTCATGAAGCTAAATATTTTCTATTGCAATGCGCGATCACTACGCAAAAGTTTTGACAAATTAACAGTTTTATTGTCTTCTGAAATGTGTAAAAATAACGACTATCAGTTAATTGTTGTTAGTGAGTCCTGGGTCGGAGAAAAAGAATTCAATATATTTAAATTACCAGGGTATACCGGTGTCTTGCGAGAAAGGTCATGGGGAAGGTCAGGGGGAGTGGCGTTATTTATTCGTCAGGACTTAGACTATAAGATTATAGCATCATTAGGAAATAAGGAACATGAGAGCCTCCTCATAAATATTAAATTGGGGAACGACATTTTTCGCATACTTTGTTCCTATCGAAATATTAACTCGAAGGTAACAAGATTTATTAACGTACTTGA
The DNA here is from genome assembly GCA_963971405.1 of Psococerastis gibbosa. Classification (NCBI taxonomy): domain Eukaryota; kingdom Metazoa; phylum Arthropoda; class Insecta; order Psocodea; family Psocidae; genus Psococerastis; species Psococerastis gibbosa. Next base: position 6,647,077 of record OZ020490.1, on the reverse strand, counting down.
TGGATTATTGTCTTCTCATAACACCTCCTTTGACGTACTAATAGGAGACATAAACCAAGACTTAAACGATGACCACTGTCCAAATACAACCCAATATATAAACTACCTTTCAGCACAGGGATTTAAGTCATTCATAAATTGCCCAACTCGAGTAACAGAAACAACAGCTACTACAATAGACCATATATTTGTAAGAAACACACTTGCCCAATCACTGACTATTTCGGCATCATGTCTTGATGTGGGAATTAGTGATCATATGTGCCTATCTATTTCTATGCAAAGTACAGCAACTCCTGCAGCCACGAAATCGAATAAATCTATTACGTTCTGGGATAACCGAATGGTTAATTACCACTTATGTCAAGTTGATTGGGAGGCCGTAGGGTTATACAGCACAGACGATGTTGATGTAGCCTACTCAATAATAGAGAAAGAAATAACAAGGGCTACCTTAAAATCTACTGAGACTAAGACAATAACTAGTAAAAATAGAAAAAGAAAAGAATGGATCACACATGAACTAATAAGTCTATGTAACAAAAAGAACAAACTGTATAAACTAAGTGCTCGCAACCCTTTTAACCAACAACTACAAGAGGAATTAAAATCTACTAATGCAAGGTTAAAACATAAAATTAAAACCACCAAAGAGCAGTATTATTTTGAGAAATTTCAAGGGGCAAAAACACCTAAAGAATTCTGGCAAATAGCAAACTCAGTGGTAAAACCCGAAAAGAAAAGTTACATAAATTCAGTGAACATAGAAGGGGAAAAAATTAACACGGAGGGACATGAAAAGCAAGTGGCAGATTATTTCAATTCTTACTATGCGAGTATCGCTGAAAGCCTATTGAAAGAAAATGGAATCACTGAATGCATGCCCATCCCTCACCTTATAAAAGAGCCATCGTCAATGTTTTCCCCACATCTCTCCATACAAGAAGTGGAGAGAGCATTCATAAAACTAAAAAGGAAAAAATCCCGTGGCTATGACGGAATTTCTTGCGAATTACTTAAGGACTGTCAGGAACCACTGCTCCGCCCGCTTCACCACCTATTTGACCTCTCCCTCCGTATAGGTCGGTATCCAACAGCACTCAAAGTTAGCAAAATAGTCCCGATATATAAAGACGGAGATGTTTCGCAGGCCTCTCAGTACAGGCCGGTCCATGTCCAACCGGCGATAGGGAAACTACTCGAAACTTGTGTACAAACGCGAATTTTAAAATATTTAGATTCGACCAACTACCTATCTCCTAATCAATTCGGGTTTCGAGCAGGAGTAAGTACAGAAAATGCTATCTTCGAACTGATCGACGCAATGATCGAAGGGCTGGAGAGGGGTGAGAGGGTGGCTACGGTTCAAATCGACCTATCTAAATGTTTTGACGTAGTCAACCATTCGATTGCAGTGGAGAAGCTAAAATGCTTGGGAATTAATGGATCGCTATTAGAGTGGTTTCGGTCATATTTTTCGGACAGAAGGCAAATAGTGCAAATAACCAGCCCTAAAGGTACCGCAAATAGCTCACCATTGCCAATTAAGCATGGAATATTTCAAGGGAGTGGATTAGGCCCCCTAATTTTTTTGATTTATACAAACCAACTATCAAATATTCCTATTAAATCAAAGATGGTCACCTTTGCAGACGATATAGGTATCGTGGTGAGAGCCCCTGATAGCGAAAGACTCCAACAAGAAATCGAAAATGATACAAAAAAAGTCATGACCTGGATAAAACAACATAAACTAATACCTAATCTAAAAAAGACCAAGGTCATGTACCCCAGCTACCGACAAACCAACAGTGTAAATAGAAATCTGATATATAATGGCCAAATAATTGAGGAAATAAACGAAATCAAGTACTTGGGTATCACCATAGACAACAAGTTGACATGGAAACCGCACATTGATAAATTACAAAAAAACCTCCGATCTATCAGCTACATATTATACAATCTACGGCGGTTTTTCCCACAATCAGCGTTAATCACTCTATATAAAGCATGGTACCAAGCCAAACTAAGTTACTGCATAGGCATATGGGGGGGAGCAGCAGCGACCCATATTCAACCATTACGAACGGCACAAAATTATACAGTAAAAACTCTCACAAGAAGCCATAGATGGTCACACTCAAACACAATATATAAAATGAATAAACTGCTGCCCATAAACCTCCTATACAATAAAAATTTGCTAATGTTTACCACAAAACATATTGCAACAATAAACACACGTAATAATGCAAGACAACACACAACAAGATCAACAGCCTACCATACTCTCCCCCTTCCCCACTGGAACCTGACAAACTCAAGACGATCATTACGATATAAGGCAACGACCCTGTACAACTTACTCACTAAGGACTTACACTCTAACAAACACGAGTATCCCACAGTAGACAACGACAACACTGACAAGAACACAAGAACAGCTATTTACAAGACAATCATTAGAATATGGACGAGGAAAGAACTGGACAAATTACAATAGTAATGCGACGACAAATTACAATAGTTGTAATGAGTAATTGTTTGTTTCTAATTTTTTAATTTTAATAATATTTTATTTTTAATAATCTAAGTAAATATATATAATACCGTAGTCTTAGTTTAGTGCTACCCTCGCACGCCCATGGCATGAGGGGGCACTACTTTATATATGTACCGAGAAAAAAATGTAAAGAAATTACACGGATTTATTATTATTATTATTATTAGTTACGAGTTTCTCTTACTTATTCCACAGTAACCCAATTTTGTCGAAATCCTGAGGTTTTCATTCTAAGCTGACGATATATGGAGTAGTGTGTGTGTGGTGAGTGGTGCATGGAGGAAGAGATCCCGGAAAAATAAAAAAAGACATCGTTCGCTTCGGATAAGCTTAGTGAGTTCAGTGAATCGGTCACATGGAGCGAATGGTTCAACACCAAGCTCCAACCCCCACATGCAGAGCGAGAATGGAAGGCAGAAGGCGGTAAGAACGGTCACGGAACCGATGGAGAGACGAGGTGGAAAGTTACCTGCGAAAGGTGTTAGCTGCGGTTTGGCGGGGGAATGTCTCGAGACAGGTGGTGGCAGAGGCCAAAGTTCACCCCGAGCTGTAGCGTCGAGGAAGTAGAAGAAGAGTATCCAGACTGGCCCAGGCGCTGGAAGTGGCACTGGCTCGACGCCGAGCTCCAACCTCCATATGCAGAGTGAGAATGGAAATAGTGAGAATAGGCAAAACAAGCCATGGAACCCATGGAGAGCCGACGTGGAATGTGATTTGAGGAAAAAGAGGTCAGTGGCAGCTTGGCAGGGGAATGGAGGGAGGTGGTGCGAGAGGCCAAAGCTCACCCCGAGTTATAGCTGAAGTAGAAGAGGACAGTATTCAACACCAAGCTCCAACCTCCGAATGCAGAGTGAGAATGGAGGGAAGAACAGGCGAAGCCGGCCACGGAACACATGGAGAGCCAAGTTGGAATTTGACTTGCGGAAGATGTCAGTGGCATCTTGGCAGGGGTAGACCAAGAACCACGACGTCTGGAGACGGGTGGTCTTCTTCTTCTAATGCCTCTTCTATCGAAGATTGGAGATCATCACGACAATTGTATTCATGATGACTATAGTAGGCAATTGTAATACAGTGGCTTCCCGTTATCTTCTGCATCCTTATACTCTTCACTGAGTTCCTCCACCTTAGGGGACAGTTTCTCAACCCCAAGGACATAAGGCTTTGTTTTCCCCTTATCCCGGATCAAACTCGGTCCTTCATCGGTTCAGTCGCCATTACCCGCTTCCATGGTCACCGAGAGGAGGTACAGATTTGGGATTTTCGCGTCTTCGCCTTTATTTATTCGCAATACTCAGAACTACTCACACCGACCTGTAGCGGGGAGGATGAAGGATGAAGAACCTGTGCCACTGGAATAACTCAATTCGAAGAGAGCAGGACTATGAAACTGAATGCTTGAGGTTCGAGATTCGGCCTAAAAGGAATTTTTTGGCCGCGTCTCAGTCAATTCAATTACTGATGGGTACCAGGACAAAGCAGACAGGGAAAACACGGCTGCCGGACATGTAGCTGACAACAACCCTACGGCGTGGTCACACAAGAGGATCCTCTAGCAGTCCTCAGGTTTAAATCCTCGATGGTTAGTTATGCCAAGTCGTTATTTTCGTATAAGGAGAGGCAAGAAAAATAACGGTTTCTGGAGAAGAACAAACGTCGAAAAAAAATAAGAACTAGGACTTTCCCTCTCTTTGCGACCCTCGAACATCAACCTCCCGATTCATAGTCCGGTTTCCTGCCAACTGAATTACGACGGAGCCTTCTTATAGGCTAGAAGCGGAAGCTTAGCGCCTTTGTTTTTCATTCCAGCTCAGTCAAGTCTAAATAAAAAGAAATCTCCATAAAAATGGGATAGCGGCTCAGAGTTTATTCCATTTAGTTTTTGTCACTTCTTTTGAAACGGCTGCTGCGATTCCGGCCAGAGTTTTTTTGCACAACATTTTCCCAAGAAGCCTTTCTTTTATTTTATGCATCCCGCTTTTTGTTCTTTTGCAATTTATACGAGTTTGTTCCAACTAGAGGCGATAAGAAATATTGTGCGCTCTTAGGGGCACTATCTTTATCTTATCTATGTTTCCACACAATGTGAAGTTTATCTGGCACAGGTAGGTTCATAGAAATAAAATTAAAATGATTTAGAAATAAAATTAAAATGATTTTATCTTAGTGTGTCAGGATGTTAAAATAAGTAGTCTCAACATCTGCGGGAGACATTTGCAGTAGACTTCTAAGATTGTACCTCAGCAGCCAATGATGCCGATGTTGACGAAACGTTTGAAAGTACGCTTTCAGAACGATCACGGGCTACATCCCGGATTCTACTGCTTCATCACAATGCCAACAATGTTTCGAATATCCATGGGGCCGTTGGCAGGGCAAATGAACATAAAAAAGCTCTTCAAATAATTTTAGGATTTAGACGCACGGTCGAAACCGCCCTAAGCCAAGTAGTATTATTGGCGGACACACACAGAGGAGGGGTCACTGGGGTCACAACACCGCTCCAAATTAACGCGCAAAATAACTAGTTAGTTGAAAAAAAAAATGAAATATGACAAGTATTATTGCAATACTTCTTTAAATACGGTTTCGTTTCGTTCAGTTTACGTTCCCGACCAGAATGGTTCAGAAAAGCTACGAGTAAATCAGTTGCATAAATCGAATACCGTATTATTTTAATTCTCAGTATATACCTAAGGCGGCATTTTGAGGGATGACCCTCCCCAAAAAAAATTAAATGCTGTGTCCGCCACTGTCTAGTAAACACTAATCATATTCCGTTGACACACGGCGACACACCCCTTCTTAAGACCCCCTCCCACCCCCAGGGCGCATTTGCTATTAATACCTGCAGACTTTGTTTACGAGCTCTCGCCAGTGTGGACACCTGCTGACACCGACAGCATTTGTCAGCAGAGAGGGAGCCCAGCACATTAATCATACTGTCGCCATGGTTATTTCTTGTATCAGCAATATAACAGACTTAAGGGGCCTTGTCTTTGTTTAGGACTGGTTTGTATTAAAAAAAAAAAAAAAAAACAGATGAGGGGAATGATAATAGGCTATAATTGAAGCGCCAGCCTAGAATCAAAGGGGTCCAAGCGACAAAAATGAATATTGAAGATTAGACTAAAGTTGAATGTTGATGAGACTAAAGTTTGTAACTCAGTAATTCCACTTTTCAAAAAGGGTGATAAAACTAACATGGAAAATTATCGGCCAATATCATTAACACCTATTGTAGGTAAAATTATTGAAAAAGCTATCAAGGCAAGAATGATTGAGTTTCTTGAGCAAAGCAACTTTTTTGCGGATAACCAATATGGATTTCGATCAGGTAGAAGCACTCAAGATGCTATTACTAAACTAACTTCTCTTCTTTATAGTGATATGGACAACGATCTTCATCCTTTATGTATTTTTTTGGACCTGCAGAAAGCCTTTGATACGGTCCCTCATGACATCCTTCTTAAGAAATTAGGCCAAGCGGGACTTAGAGGCCATATATTAACACTTTTGAAATCCTTTTTAGCAGACAGACAGCAAAAAGTCCGACTTATAAGTGAATGTCATGAAGTAATGAGCTCATGTAAGAAAGTAACTATTGGAATCCCACAAGGTACTGTAACTGGGCCATTACTATTCCTTATATTTATTAATGATTTGCTTCAAATAGATAACAATTCCACAATTTTAGGGTTTGCCGATGATACTGTTCTATACTGTAATGGAAGATCATGGGAAGAAACGTATCGCAAAGCTGAAAAACTATTGTCCTCAGTTCAGACGTGGCTTGGAGTGAACCGATTAACCCTGAATGTTGCAAAGACCAAGTACATGTCCTTCTCACCAACAGTTACTGGTCAGCCGCCGGATTACCTATCACTGAAATTACACTCCAACGATAATTGTATTAGGGATACTTCTTGCACTTGTCACGTAATATCGAAAACAAATACCTATTGTTATCTAGGAGTGATTATTGACAATCATCTGAGATGGCATGAACACATAGTTGTTGCATCTAAGCGCGTTAGAAAAACTCTTTATAAATTCCGTAGCCTTCGACACGTTCTAGATGTATCAACACTAAGACAAGTGTATTATGCCATTGTTCAATCAGTAGCTCAATACAGTATTCTGGCATGGGGCGGTACATATGAGATCCACTTGTACCCGTTAGAAATAGCAATGAGAACAGCCATTCGGGTTGCTCTTCGCAAACCCTACCGTTACCATGCTGCGTCACTTTACAGAGAGTTCAATGTTTACCCCTTAACGCTTCTCTACGCTCAACAACTCCTTCTGTATAGATTAAAACGCCTTGGAACTATAGATGGGCGTTTAGAATTGGTACAACATGGTGTTAATACCAGACTTGGTGCCGGTTGCAACCTCAAAGCCATTAAACCCAACTTAGAACATTATAAGCATTCCCATATCTATATTTCTATTGCCCTTTACAACTTTCTTCCTGAACATATAAAATCAATAACCGTACTCAACCAATTCAAGTCAGCCATTACTAAATTTCTGAAGGAAAATTATAGCACAATATTAACAATAATAAAAACCTAATAATATACCTACCGTAAAACTTTCTTTTAAAGTTAAACATATTCCCTTAAATTCATAAAATACTTTCCTTAATTATTACATTGCCATCAATCATCGTTTATAATAAATTAGTTTAACATAAGCATACTTAGTTAATTATATTTAATTTTACTATAGGGTCAGTTTAGTTTAGTTTAGTTAGAAGTAGTTAGTAGATCACGTAGTGTTAGTTTTTATTCTTAATTCAATAATTTCTATTTTAAATTTCAATAAATTAAGGGTTCAGCGCGGGTTTATCCCTTAGAGCCCTTACCATGAAAAAATGTAATAATTGTAAAAATGTATTGTATTGAAGGAAATAAATAAATATTGTATTGTATTGTATTGTAAGTTGAATACGTATCGGTCAAAATGACATACTCCGATGTTCCTGTTGTTTTATAGGATAAAGAGCAGCTAGAGTAACAGCATTCTCAACACAATTCAACATCATTGGGGGGGGGGGGGGCTACTTCATTGGGTGTGAGGGTGTCCATTCATCTTCGTAAAGAAAATCACGACTGAAGTATTGCCCTCGGAAATATTGTTGCCACAGAGTCTCATCCCACCAAATATGCTACTGGAGCTAAAGATGGCGTGGTGGCAGAGCTCCAATCCCGATTGAAAACGATAGTTAAGCTAAAGACTGTGATAACCGTCCGAGCGGAGTATAAACAATGGACCTAATGCGACTGTTGGAGCTAAAGATGGAGTCTTGGCAACGCTTCAATCCAGATTGAAAACGATGGTTGAGCTCAAGACTATGATAACCGTTCAAGCGCAGTATAAACAATAGACCTGATGCGACTGCTGGAGCTAAAGATGCAGTGGTGGCAGCGCTCAAATCCCGATGGATGAGTTCAAGACGATGATAACCGTTCAAGCGCAGTATAAACAATGGACCTGATGCGACTGCTGAAGCTAAAGATGCAGTAGTGGCAGCGCTCAAATCCCGATGGATGAGTTCAAGACGATGATATCCGTCCGAGCGGAGTAAAACAAATGGACCTCTGAGGCGACTGCTGGAGCTAAAGATGGAGTGGGGGCGGCGCTCCAAACCCGATTGAAAACGATGACAACCGTCTGAAAGGAGTATAAGAAATGGACCTGAGGCGACCCCCTCACACTGCGCACCCGAAAGAAAAAAGATGTAGTCGTAAAAGACGACGAAGAAGAAGAAGAAGAAGAAGAAGAAGTAGAAGAAGCAGAAGAAGAATAAGTAGAAGAAGCAGGAGAATTTAAACGAATGCATACGAATACTATTAATTCCACATCATACGAACATATTCCATATCGCAATACGTACAAAGTCTATAAAGCAAATTGCAACCTCTACATCACATCATTAGAATCTCTTCCGCCCCCCCCCCCCCCCCGCGAATATCCTTCCCGCCCCCTATAGAGACTAGAGAGCCCACTCCCCCCCCCCCTAAGTAATTACAATTCGATTCCGTTTACCAAATGAGATCTCAGACAGTTTCACATTCCTTTATTAGCAAAATCTTTGGAATGCTAAGAGAACTGCGGAATTGGGGAAGGGGAGGGGGAGTTTGGTCTTTGATGAAGCAATCAGCTCTTGTGCTACGTATTTCCGGTTGGCGGCAATATTTAAAATTGTTTGTTTCCACGGCAACGCCATAGAGATATGATTTTACGAGGTTTTCAGTGTGTCGGCGAATATTTTCAACATTTTTAACGTCACCTTACGCCGGATTATGTAGTTTAGAGCCTTTAATAATTGTAGAATCACCGGTATCACTATAGTTATTATATTTTGGGTTAGGAAACAGTCAAAGATGGGAGTTCATTTACCCGTGAGAGGGTAAATTCGATATGTCAGTCACAGTGGAATTGTCGAATGGGGGGAGAAAGGGGGTAAGATTGCCAATCCAGGGAATGTATTGTCAGAAATTTCGATTCTATATACTGCTGTTTAGAGATGTGACAGTCGAAGAGTGTTATTACTTACTACAGTGTACGCCTGTTGATGTTTTTTTTTTTTTTGGAGGAGAATGTGAATTTCCTGTAGTTGACTTTTTGGACACCAAAAGTTTCGAACATGGTCAGGAGGATTTATTTTCGATTCTATACTTTCTATACTGCTGTTTAGAGATGTGACAGTCGAAGGGTGTTATTAATTACTACAGTGTACGCCTGTTGATGTTTTTTTTTGGAGAATGTGAATTTCCTGTTGTTGACTTGTTGGGCACCAAAACGTTTCTAACATGGTCTTGTGGATTTATTTTCGATTCTATACTGCTGTTGTGTAGTGATGTGACAGTTGAATGGTATATTACTTACTGTATACCTGCTGTTGTTTTACTTTTTTAGAGAAAAAAATTTGAATTTCCTGTTGACTCTTTTGGCGCCAAACGTTTCAAGCAAGGTCGTGTGGATTTATTTTCTTTTTCGGTAAATTATAGCGTGTGGCCAATATAGTCCGACAAGTCGTTTAAGGAAGGTAGCCATGGGCACTAAGTTAGCTGTGCTTTTATTGAAAAGATTCCTTGCTGCATTGCCATACTTCAGAGGGCATCTAAAGCAGGCGATCTCGGTCCTTTCTAGTTGAGTGTAAGCGAGGGCTTTCAAATCTAACTCCACTGAGTTTCTTTTAGTAATATAAGTCATTATTTCTTTATTCCTTACTAAATGCCATTGGAACTTGTTCCCTAGTACCTATACACCTCTCTATTTTGGGACTGTACAAATATAAAGTAAAGTGAATCTTTATTGCATGAAACAAATACCTATACAACTTTTTAGTAGGCCTATTAGTGGTTCAGAGGGGCACCGTCAGAGGCGGACACAGCGACCGGCACTGATGGCAATTGCCCCCCCCCCCCCCTTGGCCAGCAGTTATATTCTTTGCCTCTAAAATCTAAGTGTTACTGCACTCAAAATGCGCAAAACCTCACTATTTTAGCCCTATTTTTCAAACATTTTCTCCCGGGGGAGACCCCCGGGCCCCCCTTGTTCGCCACTACTACATTGATTCTTTGTAGTATATAAGCCATATTGCTCTCAAAATACACAAAACATCACTATTTCAGCCCTATTTTTCAAAAAATACAATTCCTGGGGGAGACCCCCGAGCCCCCCTTGTCCACAATTATATTGATTCTTTGTAATATATAAGCTGTATTGCTCTCAAAATGCGCAAACCCTCACTATTTCAGCCCTATTTTTCAGACATTTTCTCCCGGGGGAGACCCCCGGGCCCCTTGTTTTATGTTGATTCTTTGTGATATAAGCCTTATTGCTCTCGAAATGCGTAAAACCCCAATATTCCATCCCTCCTCAGCAACTTTTATGAAAGTGGAGAGGCGCCAAATTATACACCCTTGAAAACCTATCGTTACGCCACTGAAAAGTGCCTCCCCCTTTTATGAGGTCTGGGACCGCCTCTGGGCACCGTTAGGATTTTACTATTACAGACTAAAAATAGCTCTACAATCCACAATATCTGCTTTTTATTACAATTAATAATGGATGTTTTTTCATTATTTCTTTGTTCCTTACTAAATGCCATTGGAACTTGTTCCCTAGTACCTATGATATAATTCTCTATTTTGTACATGTACAAATATAAAGTAAAGTGAATCTTTATTGCATGAAAAAGTACCTATACAACTTTTTAGTATCAGTGGTTCAGAGGGGCACCGTTAGGATTTTACTATTAAAGACTAAAAATAGCTCTACAATCCACAATATCTGCTTTTTATTACAAATAACCTATGTTATGGGTCCCCTCTCCTATGAAGCCCCCAAAGCCTACGAGAACATCGGACAATTTTGTCAAGCACAAGTCTCAGCATTATTACACCCTCTAACACTTGCTGTAAGCTGTTATCAGCACTCAAATATCCATTTAAGTTTCGAACAAGCCAACAAAGTTCAACTCAAATTACCCTACTAACTTACTGCAGAAATTACCTCTATCTTATACTATTGCAGAAACTTAGTCCAATATTCAATATATGAGCCAACTCTGGCGTACCAGTAGGTAAACTTTCAGCTAAATTCTATCGGACAATTAATTTGATGGCTGAGACATGTTTCAAATTAGTTGCGGCTATACCTACGGGTATAGACACCTTCAACCACCCTAGGCGTCCTGGTTGGCCAAGACTAAGATGGAGAGACCAAGTGCTCGAAGATGTGCACGCCACCGGCACCCGAGACTGGAAGCTAGCGGCGGAAGATCGTCCGAGATGGCGTGGTGTAGTGGCAGCGGCCAAAAGTCCCCCCGGGCTGGACGCGCCAACCTAAGTCAAGTAAGTCAAAGTCATCTACGGGTAATATTAGATTGGGTACCACTCCTAGCAAAGCCGGCCGCCATACCAAGTTGAATCCAGCGGACCAGAGCAGGTTCAAAGCTGCAGATAACTTGGTCGTGTGCACAGTGCCGATAGCGAAACATGGTAGGACTTGTCCTGGTCACCTCCGAACTAATCGTGTAACTTCACTGTGTTTCCCAAGTGGTTCGGAATCCACTATAATCAGGAGGTCCACTGTCCTATGGGCTGGCATAGGACAGTCAAGTCGGAGTCGCTGTATGGGCCCAAATATGAGGCCTAAGTCGTTATTTACCCGACGAACACTACTACCACTACTAATACTACTACTACTACTCCCAGCAAAAACCACCCCCAGTAACATGCGCCGGGACATCGCTGTGGCAACGTTCCGAATGGCCACAGGACGCGACTACCTTTCAAAATGAAATCAAATGTATTTAATTCCATCTCAAGAGTAGAAGAAACAAATGAACATTTCCCAGCCCCAAATGTCCCTAAGAATGCGCTTGGAGAGGGAACATACCATACTAGACTAAATTATAACAAAGACATGTGTGCCTCAAATGGCTAGCTATGCTATTGAAAAAAGGAGAAGATATATTAAAACAAATGGATAAATAGTTAATAAAAAGAATCATGATATATATTTTCTGATATTTGGGCCACAGAGCCATGTTTTTGGATAAAACAAAAAGGTTAATTTTCGTATAGGCGTGTATTCCACTTGGTCATCTTTACTTCATCTGTGCACTAAAAGATGATGAGACTTTTATTTTAAGGAGACTACTATGTCGATTCTTAACTTATCTATTATAAATTAAATTATAATATGGTAGAGACTTATTATTGATGTCTGCTACCATATTATAACTTAAATTATAATAGATAAGTTAAGTATCTACATAATAGTCTCCTTAAAACAAAAATCATCTTTAAGTCAGTGGCGGACACAGATGGGGGGGGGGGTCCAGGGGGGTCATGACCCCCTCCAAAATTTTAAAAAGGCGGCAAAATGACAAATTATTTCTTTTAAAAAAACATGAAATATGGAAAGGGTTATTGAAATACTTCCTAAAATGGTTTCGTTTCGTTCTGTACCTGAATGAATACTAACCAGAATGAAATTGTTCGGAAAAACTACATCAGTTACCTAAATCAAATACCGTATTGATTACCCTCCCCAAAATAAAAAGCTGCGTCCGCCACTGCTTTTAGTGCACAGATGAAGACAAGTGGAATACACGCCATATGAAGAATTATAAAGTTATTACATAGAAATAATGTATTATTATTATTATTATTCAAGATAGTCATGCTAATTAATAAAGAACACTTTCAAGTACAATCTTCACAACATTTTTTTATATTATAGTTATTTTATTTTAACACATACAAGGCTTTTCCCTCTCCGACTGCCTCGGGAGACAATAAACACCTCTTACTAAAGTGTCATTTCTTAAATAATATATATAAATAAAAAAACAGATTTACCAGTAAGCAATCCGAAATGTCGGTCAAAAAGCAATTAATTATGTCACATCCCTTGGAAGAAGTGGACCTCCATATTAACTCCGGATTATTAATATTGTAGAAAATATATATCCACCAAGGCCGTAGCCAGGGGGTTCATGGGGGTTCAACCCCCCCCCCCCCCGAAATGAAATGGCTTGACACTAGATAGAATCGGATTTTGAGAGGAAAAATAAAAACTACTATGTAATATCCAATGAAATTTCTGAAACCCCCCAAAAAAAAATCCTGGCTACGGCCTTGGTATCCACCCCAAAACGGGCCTAGCCCATAGGGAAATGTTTAAATTTGTAACTGTAATACTGTACTAGGATATTAAAATTGATTGATTGATATTTTGATGCGTAGCCGTCACTAACAACCTGGAAATCCTCAAGAGCCTGCGGTCATACCTTATTTTGGAAATCAAGTTCCACACACTGCAGCAGTGTTTGTGACGACCAGAAGTAATAAAATCAAAATTTAGAATATGCCAGGCGGCAAGGCACTGAGGCCATAGAGCTCTCTACCAGCAGACCCCATCAGAAATTAAAAAGGTTTAAAGAAATTTAAGGCGTGTCAACATTATTTTAAGCACATGTATTTCAAGTGAATATTTAGTTTATTCATGTTTTTTGTGTTACAGTTTAATTTAATTGCGTTAAGTTTAAATGTTAACTTTTTATTATTATTAATTATTTATAGGTCCAAAATTGGCCTAAATGCGGAAAATAAAGCCAATTATATAAAGCCTTACACCTCAGAGATATGACTTGGCAGAAACCGAAGGGGAATTGGCAGGGTGGGTCATTCAGGCCAATGGCCATGAGTCAGGGTTATAGGGGGGGGGGGGGGGCAAATGGCTCCTTAGCCCAAGGCCTAATAATTCTATGCACAGCCGACAGGGGCAATCAAAAATAATGTAATAATCAATATATAATAGTCAAAAATTTCCAAAGAAAATAAGCTTTCCCGGTAGGCTATTAAGAAAAAAGTTCAGCTGTTAACACAAATTTCCAACTTACCCTTAGCGGTGACGAAAATAAGTCCCCTTAAAATTATCCTTAATTAGGAGCAGATAATACCGAATATAACAATTAAAAATCACGAAAACACTGAGAAGAAAAACACACACACAAGTTAGTTAGAAAGATCGCGGAAGTACGCACGTCGAGCTAGAATAGCAAACGAACAACACTCCCCTTACAACTGCTTGTACAATACTGAGGAGCTCTCTGGAAAGCCGACTTAACTGCGAGCCACAACGTGATAACGCATGAGTGCTGGGGAGGGGGGGGGGCCGGCTCGTGGCCTAGCTGTGATAGGGGCTCGTGTTGACCTCCAGGGCAGATGTTTTTTTGCAGGGGATGTGGCATATATCTTGTAGAAGGGTACAATGCAATAAATATTACCTTTGAGTAGGGCTAAAGGGCTTTTAATGTGTAAATGGTAAGCATGTCTAAGCTTGTCCATTGTCACTTCTTACCAGTGTGGGCTGACAGCAAGGACGTGCTGTATCACTGTATCAGTATGCTAGTTAAAATTTTAAAATTGATTTGGAAACAAACCAATAGCGCCCAATAATCAATGAAGTCGTTAGCACTGCCACTACATGTGCCTATGACAAGCTCTTTAAAATAATAATGTTTGTTTTTCCTCAGCCACTACCCCCAGCTGCGTGCGTCGGGTGATGTCCCTGCTCACTGGTCACGGGAATTTCAGACATCTACCCGCCCGGTGTGGTGTGCAAGTGAACAATCTGTGTCAATATTGTGCGATGGAGGCCAAAAGTGGATGGCCCATTCTTGCTGAATGCTATATGATCTGGCGCCCCAGACTTGAGCATCTAGAGTGCGCTGTTGCTAATGATGGTTGGGCTCTAGTATTCAAACCTGCTGCCATAACGAGATTCGCAGAAGCTACAGAACTCGACTAGTATAACTGGGAGACCTGTGGGCCCAAATTGTGGCCTGGGTCCCGATTCCAACATCATACTACTACTGCTAATAACTCCAGCAGCGGGAGCATAGTATAATACATAGGTTGAGATAATACAACACAATTCTTGCACGGGAAAACTGTAATCGGGGTGGTCAACAGCCCAATGCAACCCCTGTGCTCATTGGAGGAAGGCACTGCCCTTCATGAAAGCAACGATAATGACGATGCACGGATGTAATGGGGGGCACGGTATCAATTGGCTGACCAGCTAAGCACGGACGGGCGTTGGCTGAGGAAAAAGACGGAGAACAGTATGCCCCATATTGAAGATTAAAGCAGGCGGTCCCGGGCCTTCCCAGTTGAGTGTAAGAGAGGGCTTTATAGCTCTAACTCCGCTATGTTGGCTTATTAATAGAAACAACAAAAAGTCCTTATTTATTTAAAACCGTCGATCAGTAACGCATATTAGGCACGGACAAGTCGTATAAGTTAGTGCTATGACTGAGTTACTCACAATTAGACTTACTTGCCTACGATGATGAGTGGTAAACAGAAATAACCCTTAGTACTTGAAGCCGCTAATCTTGATGAAATGAGAAGTTTTATTTATCTAAAAAGGTAATTGAATTTCCCCTTGATGATGGACTATTGTAGCTGTGGATGTCTGGAAGAAAACAATAGTACAAGGCACAGGTACGATGTATTAACCGACATCATACTTTAACAACGACTTTTGGTCTGCTTAACTTCACACATATTCATATATTTATGTATGTAATTTTATTTTTATTTTATTTTTTACGACACAAGAAACTTGTAACCTGTACCTAACCATATAGTGTTTGTATAACAAGGACAATAGTCTGCATATTTTTTTACATGTTTTTTAGAAATTGTTAATATTTATTATGGGTTGATGTGCCACCCTCCCACGCTTCGGCTTGAAGGGGCACAGCTTTGTAATGTCATATTCACCTACCTATTTCTTTTTATAAATACACGGATTTTCTACCTATCTACCAACGGGCGAATGTAGTTCGTAGTCACCGTGTTCTTTCTTCCAAAAGTAAGATTAGAAGTAGATAACTAAAGAAGATGTGAAGGAGGGTTCTCCCCCTGAAATGGGCGCGCATGTACTCATAAGAATATAGTAAAATTATTAGTAGAATTTTCCTGACAAAGTGCTCCAATTTAAAAACAAAGTATATAAAATTAGTAATTTTTTTAAAACATTTATTTTGAAAAGAGAGCACAATCGCTTAAAGGAAAAAAAATCAGAGTTTTTTGGGCAGTTGACAAGAACCATGGACGGACGGGGTTAAACTACAAATTGATTAGATTTCATCTATTGTAATTTGCAGTTCAAGGTCAAGATACTTCCCAGCTCGATAGACCTTCCTGCTTATTTTAATCATTTATTTGCATTAATAACATACGTGTATGCTGACTGTAGTGTATGTACATAGTGTATATAAGTTATATACTTTGCCGCTAGGGAGCGACACATACGACAGGAGCAAACAAGCTCTTGATTGAGTTAGTCTTCTCTAGAACACCATTTAGGTGAGGTCCTAAATGCTACATTTGGCGCAGTCTCAAGTTCAAACCGGATCGCTCTTGCTGAAACAGTGTTCGCGAGTAAAAAAAAGGAAAAACGTCTTCGGTTGGACAATTAACTCCCTTCAGTGAGAAAGAGGAGACAATTCATTCATTCCTGTTGAGGGTGAAACATTATATTTTGGCGAACGAAGTCAAAGATACGTTAAAAGTGTCAGTGCTATTATCGGTGCTAGGGCCGCGGTTAGTAACAGTGTTACAAGATTTAGTGTCACCCAGTGAAGTCGATAAGTTAGAGTTTGATGAGTTAACTAAGGCATCAACGGACCACTATAAGCCGTGTAAGCTCACGGTAGTCGAACGTTACCGGTTTAACACGCGACAACAGGAATCGGGTGAGTCAATTTCGGACTATGTTGTGACTGTGAAGCACTTGGCTACCACATGCAATTTCGGAAAATTTTTAAACGAAGCATTAAGGGACAGATTAGTGTCAAGTGTGCGAGACGACGGTATTCGTCAAAGGCTACTCATGGATGAGACGTCTTTTGAGGATGCTTTAGAGAAGGCGTTGCGTATGGAAGAAGCGCTTCGCCAATATTCTGCTTTTGGAGGACCTCAAAAGTATTCAGAAACTCAATGTTAAGCGCACCAAGGAGCAATTGAGCACTAATTTTCAGAAACCGAAGGGTAAGAAGGTTTATAAATCCTGTTACCGTTGCGGTGGGGAGCACCCCCAATTTAACTGCCCTTACAAGGGATATAAGTGCAATAATACAGGGCACTTAGCAAAATGTTGCAAAAAGGCCGGGCAATCGACCATAAAAGCGATAGATAACGATGAGAGTTTTCAACTAAACCAGGTAGGTGGTGAGAGAGTTGCACCTTACTTGATTACTCTTCAAGTTGAGGGACAAAATTTGAATTTTGAAATTGACACTGGATCCTGTCATAATATAATATCATTCAAAACTTATGCCAAATATTTCCCATCGTGTGAGTTAAACGATTGTGCCGTGCAGTTGACCGCCTTTTGGTTTGAGGGAAAATTGCCCTTGAAAGGTGTCACAACGGTGAATGTTTGCTATAATAATGCAATGCATAAAATTGATTTGCACGTAATGGATAGTGGAAATAAGCAACTGCCTTCGCTACTAGGCCGTACAGGAATAAGTGCACTTCGATTGAATTTAAGTAGTATGGTAAAAAACATACAAGCGACGCAGACTAATGGGAAAGTTAAGATACTTCAACAGCTATACCCTAGTGTTTTTTTCTAAAACACCAGGACAGATAAAAGGATTTCAGGCGTACATTGTGCTGAAAGAAAATGCAATTCCTGTGTTCTGTAAAGCTCGACCGGACCCATTCGCATTAAAGCCAGCAGTGGATGCCGAGTTACAGAGATTGGAAATGGCAGGCATTGTCAGGAAAGTGCCTAGGTCTGAATGGGCCACTCCATTAGTAATCGTGCCTAAGGCTTAAGGCGTACGGGTGTGCGCGGACTACGAAGATACGTTGAACAGATGTTTAGCAGGAATTGACCATTACCCTTTGCCGCAAAGCAAAGATATTTTTGCCCAAATGGCTGGAGCACAAATTTTTACGCTTGTCGATCTTACTGGAGCGTATTTACAACTTCCGGTACGGGAAAACTGTAAGCATTTGCTTACTGTAAATACTCATCGTGGGTTATTTCAGTTTAATTTTTTACCATTTGTCAAGTAGTCCGTCTATTTTTCAATCTGTAATGGACCAGATACTCAAAAATGTACCGGGATCGGCTTGTTTCCGACGATGACGATGACGATGCCTATCAGCAAGCTGAGAAAGTTTTCTAGATATTTAGCAAGTATAATATAAGGATTAACATCGAGAAATGCTTATTTTTCGAGCGAGAAGTTCGGTATTTAGGTTACGTCCTAAGTGGGGACGGAATAAAACCCAGTAAAGACCTGATTCAAAGTATTCAGCAAGCTCCAAAACCTAACGACAAGAAAGAGTTATTGTCTTATTTGGGACTATGTAACTATGTAATTTTTATAATGATTACATACCACATGCTTCAAATAAACTTGCGGTGTTATACAATCTGACAAAGTCACAGGTTCCTTGGAATTGGACTGAGGAATGTGCTCAGGTTTTTCAGCAAAGCAAGACATGGTTGTGTAATGAAAGTCTTCTAGTTTATTATGACTCATCGCTACCTCTGAGGCTGACTACTGATGCATCAGCTAGGGGAGTCGGATGTGTCCTCTCGCACATCATTAATGGAAAAGAGAAACCTATTGCCTTTGCCAGCAAAATTCTTTCACCTGCGGAATCTTCTTACGCACAGATATAACGGGAGGCATTAGCAATCATTTTCGGTATTAAGAAATTTCATAAATTTCTTTATGGGCGCCATTTTGAGTTATTTTGTGATAACTTGGCGTTGACGCTAATCTTCGGGGAGAAGAAAGCTATACCAGCAATGGCGGCTGCAAGATTACAGCGATGGGCAATTCTGTTGGCTGCATATGACTACACCATAGTCCACAAAAGTGGAACGAGCATTTGTAATGCTGATTTTTTGTCGAGATGTCCGATTGCTGACAAGGAGACCATAGAAGACCCATATAATGCGTTTTCTAGTGTGAAATACCTTGACTCGTTTTTAATGGACGTAGAATCGGATGAAATAGTAACAGCAGCAGATATCGCAAATGAGACCAAGAGAGATAAGATATTATCAAAAGTATGCAACTTTGTGAGGTATGGATGGCCTGCGAAGACAGAAGACGACAAATTAGTGGCGTTTGAGAAGAAGCGCGATGAATTGACAATAGACGGCGAATGCATCATATGGGGATCGCGTGTGGTAATTCCTACAGCACTGCAGGGCAGAGTCTTGAAATTACTGCATGGTGGTC
The DNA here is from genome assembly GCA_963971405.1 of Psococerastis gibbosa. NCBI lineage: Eukaryota > Metazoa > Arthropoda > Insecta > Psocodea > Psocidae > Psococerastis > Psococerastis gibbosa. The sequence goes on along the minus strand of OZ020490.1, from coordinate 6,627,698 downwards.
ACCCGGGCATTGTCAAGATGAAGATGTTGGCGAGATCGTTTGTCTGGTGGCAGAAAATAGATGAACACATTGAAGCGCACATAAGACAATGTGACCCGTGTCAGCAGACACGGAATGCTACTCAGAAGGCACCGCTGCACCATTGGCCAGTGCCGAGTAGAAGATGGCAACGCTTGATATAGATTTTGCGCAAGACCCCACATCACAAGGACAGCAACACAATATACTGCTTGTAGTGGATGCTTATTCCAAGTGGTTGGAAATTTTTCCGATGGGGAGTACGACTACTGAGAAGACCATAGAACGCTTAAGAACGTTATTCTCATCATACGGGTTGCCAGAAGAAGTAGCCACAGTTAATGGACCACAATTCCGTTCGTCGGAATTCGCCACGTTTTTGAAAAAGAATAAGATTCGTCATGTGCTTACTCCGCCGTATCACAGCGCTAGCAATGGAGCTATTGAACGATGTGTTCAAACAACTAAGCAATCACGAAAGAAGCAAATTTTTGAAAAGAATGGCAGTAAGTTACAGCACAAAATAGATAACTTTCTGTTCCATTATAGAAACACCCCGCATGGGACAACAGGAAAAACACCTGCAGAAGTTTTCCTGTCATGGGTACCACGTACGTACCTTACCTTGATAAAAGGGTCTTCGGCTCAACTCATTGAAGAGAAGCAAAGAGCGGTAGAAGATAAAATAAACAAGGACCGTCATCTGCAAGAATATCGAGAAAACGATCTGGTGTGGGTCAAATCTCGAAGAGGAGAGAGTGCTGCGAATTGGACTCCAGGTAAAGTTGTGGCGCGGAAAAGCCCAATCACTTTCAAAGTGAAGTTAGAAGGGAGCTCCGAGCAACTATTACATGCAGACCATCTGCGGAGAAGGGTAGTGCAATCGGAGTCACCCCGAGCAGCAGCAACCCCGTCCTCACCCCCGAATGTGGACAGTGCGTCACCTCGCGTTGGAACTGAAAGTCCGGATGTGCCGCGTCGTTCGGGTCGTGATCGCCGCCCTCCCAAACGCTTAGACTTATAAGTGGGGAGAGTGTAGTGTATGTACATAGTGTATATAAGTTATAAACTGTGCCGCTAGGGAGCGACACACACAACAGGAGCAAACAAGCTCTTGATTGAGTTAGTCTTCTCTAGAACACTGCTACTACACTGACCATTCAGTACCCCAACTGCCTCAGAAAATTATATTTATGATTGCTCTTTTTAGAAAGCATGTTAGCCAATTGGCCGTTCCTGCTATGCTACCGCGCAACAGCTTCATCTGAAGATAACAGCGAGTTGGCTAAACCTGTTAAGGCCTATGGGTGCAGTAGTTACTTACTATGCTGTAAAGTACTTGACTATATATATATATATAATTATATACATTTTATACCATGCCACCAAGGCAGTCAATAGGGATCTCACTGGGGATGTCCAATGATAATTCTGCTCCGTTGAAACAAAGGTGAATAGATGATTGATGCCATATAGTTGTTTTAATTAAGCCTGCGGGAAAATACAGGCAAGCGGAAGCTTACCTAACCTACCCTACTATTGAGGCTAATCTTAATAATCTATAATATCTTCATTCCTCTAAATTTGATTTGAAATGTTGTTGTAATTTGTGGAAGTGCGCACAGTATTCAGTTCAATAACAGCTGTCTTGCAGTCCACGGTCACTTTTACTAATATTTTTTTCTATACAACATAAAGCTTACCTTTAATCAAAGTGAATAACTACATACTTGGTCAATTTATAAAATTATAATCAAATATATTTAAAATAGTTGTTGTGTACAAACAAAAACGACTTGGCGCCCCGCGCCTGGCTTGGCGGGTCAAAGAAGGGAAAGGGAAATTTGTCGCAAAGTGAGTTTCCGGCCCTGCGATTTTCGAGACTCGAAATCTCGTCTCTCGAATTTTCTCTAAATCAAAAGTATCCCTGTGGCATCTACACACGTATGTATTTTTTTTTATTAATTTTAGTTGTAATAGTATGCAAAAACCTTCCTTAATCTATTAATGAAAACATTATAAATTCACCACTTTATTGCATCGACATAATTTCTGCCAGATACGTCGTTTGATGACAATATTTGTTGAAAGTGAAGCCGTGTCGGCCATGTGGAGGTTCTGATATATTTTTTATATTCTGAACATTCCTATGCTTAAATAATTTTGGCAACCTTCTAACGAGATATGCATCTGTTTATTTAATTATTTTTTATGCGGAACACTAAATTATTTGAGTTTATAACTTAACAAGGCGTGTTCAAATTTGGTTAAAGTAGGGTTAGGTATTTCTTTCAATGGCTGAAAATATGACTATAATATATCTTCAATTGCAGGTTGATTCGTTGCTATATTCAACGTAACGATGTCGGGAGGTTTAGATGTTCTAGCTTTGGACGAGGCGGACGTTACTCGCATGCTCTTAGCTGCAACTCATATTGGTAATTACAATTAAAAACAAAAGACCTAGATAATGTGTTTTGACTAGACATCTTTCATTGATAGAGAGTTGTAATCGACTGTTTCAAATAAGTAGGATAAGTAGGCAATGCTACAAAAATCCTTACTTGAGAATTGAGACAGTGATTTTCACTTTTAAATAGCGTTCAAGACTAGCAGCCATTCTACACAATGAAAAATTTTCCGAACTGATTGCTTAACTCACAGGATTTTTTTGTTTTTAAATCTTTTTAGCGAAGTCACACTATTTTGTGAGTTTTATCAAAGAATGTAATTAGTAAATTCTACAGTTTAACACATTAAATTCACAAGGAACCTTAGAACTAATTCTCCTTGTGCTGCCAATAGGACCGTATTTTAAAAATTAAAAAAAAAAACTTACAATGGGCTATAATAATATGGCGAAGAAGTCCATGTACTGAATTTAACGAATGCATTGTTCATGGAAGATTTTTTTTGCAGGCACGGACAATGTCGACTTTCAAATGGAACAATACGTCTACAAGCGCAAGAATGATGGTATCCACATTATCAATCTCCGTCGTACCTGGGAAAAGATCCTCCTGGCTGCCCGCGCCATTGTCGCAATCGAGCATCCCTCGGAGGTTTTCGTCATTTCCTCAAGACCATTTGGACAACGAGCGGTTCTTAAATTTGCTGCGCACACCGGTAAGTTAGCTACAATATCTACTGCAGTGTGTTTGCGGAACAGATAATTATCTGTAAATACCCTACAACACATTTTAAGAGTGTACATCCCGTAGGAAATAGGTACTCATAAATCCGTAGTTTTTACAGGCTTTTTATTTTTAATTTAATCGACAAAGCAAGATATTTAAAGATTTTTCTCATTTAAGTTGTAGAAGACTTACTTCGCCCATCATATAATAGGATACTTTTAGCTTTTTCATAAAACATATATGAGTGCTGAAATTTCGCGTATAATTGATACCATGAAAAAACTACAAACCCAAAAATTAATAAACCCTATAATATGATGCATAAAGTAGTCTTCTAACGACTTGTATAAATACAACTTAATTGAAGCAATATTTTAATAACTTGCTTAGTTATTTAAATAACAAAATAAGAAGTATTATATTTCGGGCTGCCAATTACACTCTTAATTAAGAAAGCAAATACAATTAGGCTATGATTTATGTCTATTTAATTATTATTATTATAGTCTGTTAAAGCACAGCCATGCCAGCTGAATTCAAATATAATTGAATATTTAGCACGGAAGGCTTTGCAAAATTAATTGGAACATGTTATAACTACCAGCTCATCTAATTTAGAGTTCTGGATTTAAAATGTGCTGACATTATTTTCTTGTTTTATTATTAGAGTAATGTCTGTATTCATCTAGTGCGTATACCTAAAATTGATTCATCACAATCATTATTGTCTGTAATATCAACTCCAATACTTATTTTAACTTCAACGGCGCCTTATCCCTCCCACGGGGTCGGCTCCATCTTCCAGGTTGCGATGACAAGGTGGTAGCGTGCTTGTACTTGTGCAAGTCTCTGCGCGCCATGCGATCGGAGACGTGTCGTAACTCAGCACAAGTATTAATTTACTCATTGAGGCGACTGAAGCGGTCGATCGGATACATTCATTAAATTGTTTGTATGCTATTAACCTTTTTAAAAAATAAAATTAAAAAATGTGTTCCGTTCTTGGGCATCAACCGGTGAGAGACCGAGGGTCCTGAGGTTTTCCCTCACATTTCCTTCAAGTGACATCCTCGGTCGTCCTATAGGTCTTGTGCCTTCCACCGTGTTGAACTCCAGTGCCCGGGTGTAATACAATATGAGCTCCTATTCATTTTGTCTCTCCACTTCTGATCATTTCCCACTTCCTCCGGTTCCAGTCCTACTCGCCTGAGATCGTCCTCAATCTGGCATTTCTTCCTCGATCTTCCTCTCCTTCGACTACCATCTATTCTCGCTTCCAGCTTCCTGCTGTACGTCTATTCCCTTTCCGTGCTCGAGCAATTTCAGCCTCCCTTCTCGCTGTTCTCTTCGTCAATGTCTCCTCAATAGCGAACTCTTTTCTAAAAATCACCTCATTTCAGCCGCTTGTCTTGAACTGTCTTTTTGTTGGTTCGTGACCACTTATCATGTATTTTTTTATATGACACAGATGCCCTGTCACTGGACGTTTCGCGATCCGCCAGCCCTGCCTTCTGATTGTGACGGACCCACAGACCAACCATCAGCCTGTCGATTCGAAAATTATTAATGTCATCACTTGTCGGCTGAGGTGTAACCTTTTTATTATAACTTTTATTCCTTAATTTGTCCAGGTGCCACTTCTATCGCTGGGCGTTTCACATCCGGTGCCTTCACCAATCAGATCCAGGTGGCGTTCCGCGAGCCGCGCCTTCTGATTGTGATGGACCCCCAGACCAACCATCAGCCTGCGATTAGAAAATTATTAATGTCATCACTTGTCGGCTGAGGTGTAACCTTTTTATTATAACTTTGATTCGTTAATTTGTCCAGGTGCCACTCCTATCGCTGGACGTTTCACACCCGGTGCCTTCACCAATCAGATCCAGGCGGCGTTCCGCGAGCCGCGCCTTCTGATTGTGACGGACCCCCAGACCGACCATCAGCCAATCACCGAGGCCAGCTACGTCAACATCCCCGTCATTGCGTTCACCAACACGGACTCGCCTCTGCGCTTTGTCGATATTGCCATCCCGTGCAACAACAAGTCTCCGCACAGCATTGGTCTCATGTGGTGGTTGCTCGCCCGTGAAGTAAGTACTAGGTTTTTTACGCTCACGGCGCATAATGATAAATGTAAACATCAAATATCTCATGAAATACCAATCAAGCTATCACAAACAGAAGAATTTTTTCTGAGAATTTTATACCTTTCCAACACATAATTGGCCACAGTTATTGAATTTGCATGATTGCCAGATAGAAAATAAAGAAGATTTTCTTTCTTTCCTTTTTTCATAAAAAACTAGTGATGTGGCAGTCCCGAGGAAGAAGTTCAAGAACTGTGGCCAATTGGTGTAAGGCGGGGTTTCCACATACGTCAATGGTCAATGAGAAATATGAAATTGACGTTTTAGCCGAAATTAAAGACACACTAAAAATGTCTGCTACCACGTCAAAACCATATTTCTCATTGACCATTGACGTATGTGGAAACCCCGCCTTAGTAAAAGCCACATGTCATGTAGCGAAAAGTAGAGGAGCATTTCTGCTCATTTAACTGATGTATTTGACTGCTCTGCGATAGGTATTCCCTATGACAATGGACTTTACCGAAAACGCGTACTGCGGTTTGCTATTTAGGTGCAGCGATAGATACAGACTTGGATATCGCGTCAACCTGGCATAGTGACGAAACCGGTAGTTCATATTGCATTTTATTTGTGGACTAAACAAAAATATTTTAATATATTTCAGTTAATGAATAGTTACCATTCTGAAATGCACAGCCATGCCAGCTGAATTCAAATTGAATTGAATATTGGCACGGAAGGCTTTGCAATATTAAAATAACATATTATAACTACCGGTTCTTTCAATATAGAGTACCGGATTTAAGATATGTTGACAGATTTGAATGTCTAATCGGTTTTCGAATATTTTGTGGACAAATTTCACTGTCACAAAGTTGTGAAAATAGTCTAATGAAAAAATCATATACAGTAAAGAGTTTCCGCAGTAAATTTACATATACCCATCTAAATTATTATTGCTCTAGAAGAGCACCGCATTAAACAGAATCAAATAGTCGTAAATCAGGGGAAATAGTCAGCTTTTTTAAAAAGTATGCATTTTTACGAATTGTTCATTAGACCATTACAATATTTTTGCGGCTGTTAGACGAGGAATTAATTTGTTCAGTCAAAACTATAGAGGCTTGCTTTGTTAACAAGGTTGTCTCGTGGTATGGGTGTGCTCATTGAAATATATTAACTGGAGCGGCGGAAGCCATACTATGCCTTACGAGGCACCCGTTAACCATAAGCCAACTATCAGAGATACGAACCAACGCAAAAAATATCGAAGTCTTTCACATTGCAGCAAAGCAGAACGGATACCTGAACCCGGTCAAAAACTCTGTACTTCGCTTGTGCAGGCTACACTAGCAGCAATATTGATAACCAGCCACGGGATGGGTGTGGTGTGTAACAGATCCAGAGTTTCGAACCGAAGTAATATCTTAAGAGTCAAATGAGTACTATTGGTTCCTATTATAAAACAGTGAAAGATAGAATTTCAAGAACTGCGAAAAATCCCTTGAGTAATCTTTGTATTTGGGTATAGTCCACGCAAAATGAGAAAAGTATGGACAAGGAATGTTTTGATCCTGTGCAACACTGTAAAAATATTCTTTGTACAATTTTTGTTATGCCTTGCATCCAATGCAACAAGGTAACACAAAATGGTGCAAGGAATATTTTTATAGTGTTGCACAGGATCAAAACATTCCATGTCCATGCTTTTCTCATTTTGCGTGGACTATATATACTTGTGTAGTAAATTCCTAATATGCACTCTAGATCAGATCAGATTCAGATCATAACTATGAAATTCTGCATTTCAGGTTCTACGTCTGCGCGGCTCTATTCCTCGGGACACCAAGTGGGACGTGGTCGTTGACTTGTTCTTCTACCGTGACCCCGAGGAAGTTGAGAAGGAGGACCAGGCGAACAAGGAGGCCGCACCTCCTGCCCCTGTCAAGAGCATAGTAAGTAGCCACAGTGTGATTTAAGCCTTTACCATCAACAATCAGCTGCAGTAGTCCCGATGTCATACCTTGCTGCCTCTCAACTTCTTATTATCCTTCCTCTGGTATCAGTCTGACATCTTCCTCAGTCTGGTTGTTGTTTCTCTTCCTTGGTCTTACATCTTCTTGTTCCCTCTATTCCTATTTGCTCGTGCTCCTGCTGTTACCCACTCCCTTTACGAGCCAATTTTATTGCATTCTCCTCGTTATTTACTCCATTGAACTGGCGCCATTCCTGCCGCATCCTTTGCTATACTATCAGCTATTTCATTTCCAAAGACACCGCAGTGAGCAGATCCCTTACATCGTTTTTTCTATGCTTATAATATAATAATAATAACCGTGTATTTTTCGGAAAACAATTTTTATCCAAATACAGTTGAAGTGCCCCTCATGCCAGCGTGCAGGCGTGCGAGGGTAGCACTTAATACCTAAATATAGCCTACCTAGTTCATTAATGTAATTTGTCGATTTCGTTCCGGGTCCATAGCTTGTATGAGCCGAACCATCAGCACCGAACGAAATGCTACATAGAAAATATTTTTTATTGTTGCAGTTGGATGGACCGACCGACTTTTTGGCCCCATCCAGCGATGTCTGGTCCGAAGCGCCTGCCGCTATATCTAGCGAGCCAGCTGGTGAATACATTGATCCCGTTGCGGCTATTCCACCGCCCACTGATGACTGGGCGAAGCAGCCCCCAGCGGAAGAATGGTCTGCGCCTGCGCCGTCTAACTGGGGAGCTTCTACGGACTGGACCATGTAACATTCCTGATGCCAGTTAATGATCATGGAATAAACGTCGCTGCTTTTATATATGAGGTCTTTTTTTTTAGTTTCAAGGCCTCGTTCTAGTATTATGCAGTTAAAAGAGCAAATCGGACACGTCTATGACAGGTTTTTTTTTACGACGTCACATTTCTTATGAAAAATCTATCATAGAAGGGGTATTCATTGTGTTGGTTGAAAAGGAAAAAAAAAGGAAAATGGAAAAATAGAGAAATAGCTCAGCTTGAGGATACCACCGCCAACCATGGAAATAGAAAACCCTAACCTAACTTACCTCCAAAGCTTCTTTGCCTTTTGCTATTGACTTATGAACATCAGCTGTAGTCCACCTCTTGCCACATGTTTCCTTATGTTGTTGTTTTTGCTTTCCAATTTATACGTAGTATAAGGAAAGCTTTGTGACGGTCCAAATTTCCGAGATTTCAACGGAATAACACGTTTTGAGGACCCAGGAACCCAAAAAAATGTCTGTCTGTCTGTCTGTGCATCGATTTCCGGGCAAACTACTTGGTCGATTTTGATGAAATTTAGCATGTAGGTTTACAAAAATCATACCTCGGGACAATTTTTATTTTTATTTTGGGCTAACTCAATTTGGGGGGTTTTATTCTCAAAAAACGTCTAAAAACAATTATTTCTTAAAAACGGCTCCAACGATTTCTCTTAAATTCACATATGTTGTAGTCGTTATTAAAGTTGATAAAATGCGGGGGGTTGCTTCCCCCTTGATAGTTTGCTTCTGGGGGTAAAAAAATAAAAATAACTAAATTTTAATGAAAAATTACTAAAAAATCATTTTTCTGCGAAACCTTTCTATCGATGATTTCTACCTTCAGGCATGTTTTAGGTGTTAAATTAAGTAACGAAACGGAACAGGTTACTTTCCCAAAAAACTATTTGGTTTTGTGCAAAAAAATGTTTTTTTTTTTAAAATGATAGAAAATTCACGCTAGATCCTATCTAGAATTTACCTCCCCTCCAGTGACATTAGATGGATCCCCCCCGAGATATCGAAAATTATTTACCATGAAATTACTAATTTTGATAAATTGGAAAGCATGCTCGAGTAAACTCGGACCGGTTCTTTTAATTAATTTCTGTCGCAGAGCTCATTTTTTTAATTAAAAATAAATAAAAAGCAAAATTCAAAGCAACAAATATGGCCGTTTTCGTTTCCCCAGTTCCTCAACCTACCGGTCGGGTAAAGCGGAATTTATAGAGACACACGTTTCCATGGCATTATTGTTCTACGTAAAAAAACCGGAGATCTATTTTTCTATTTTCCCTCAGTTTTCTACTTTCCCTTAAGGTAAACCAAATACAGTGAATACCCCTAGAGTCATAAATGAGAGTAGAATTCTATGCGTAGTATCTAGTTGGTAGTGTTTTAACAGTTTTTGATGGCGTGAAAAAATAAAGGCTTTACATCAAAGTCATTATTTAATTATAATCTATTGTGTCAATTAACGTTTATGATGTTCATAGTTGATATCACTCAATGAAATCATATTTAATACAGCCACTTCTCGCCTGCGTTTAAAACCACATGTTCATAAATTAAAAAATTCTCCATGGACGCGTACCTTGTAAACGCAGGTATATTTAGGATGTCCATGATTAGAATTGAACTGAAATTCGATTATACGCGCTGGAAAGCCAACTTGACGGAGAGGAATCAGTGTGAACGTTTGGGTCGGCTCGCCGTCCAATTTGAATTCGAAGCTTCCCATAAACTCTTTATTGGTAGTATCACCTTCCTCGAAAGCCTTCAAAGAACAGATAGAATTGACGAAATATACTAACGTATCGCAGGAAAACTAACTGCAACTGACAGCTTCAAATTCTTAATAATGCACGCACTGGAGCAACCATGTGGCCGAGTTATTAAGAAAAACTAAATCGTGGCCGTTTTTCAGTCAGGCGCCTTAGCTCTCCTCAACGTTTGGTACAAATTCAAAATTCACAGGATATATTAATCGCAGAACTATCATTGTGGAATTAGTAAAAAGGAAGTGTTCCTCTACATTGTGATTTATCATGTCGTCACAAACACCGATTCGCCACAGTTATTGAGCTTAGCTGATAGAGGGAACGCCTGGAAGGGGACCATGGAGTCCCCCCAGAAGAGAGAGTGCTGCAGATTATTGATGACGATGAAGTCCTATAACTGTGGCCAATTCTACTAATTCCCCAATAATACCTCTTATCGGTATTTCCAGTGAATTTTGTTTTCCTGCTCCAAAATGTGGTTGTTGTTTCTAACACCTGCTTTCAGCATTTCTGCTTTAAGCAACCCTGTCAGCCTGGCGGGGGGAGTGAGTCTGTTTGTTAACTTGAGGCCCTCTAAAGGCAGACTTTATCACCCCGGGGAAAGGAGAGTTGCCTGACAGGGTGGACCTCCTGATTATAGTGGATTCTGAACTTGGGGAACATGTAAGTCACACGATTAAATCGGAGGTGACCAGGACTCGACACGCACGTAGACTGACTGATTTAGTCTCGGCGCGTTATCATGTCCCACCATGTTCCCCTGCCATCGCTGTGCACACTACCAAGTTTGCCACAGTTTGAAACATGCTTTGCTCTAATGGATTCAACATGGTAAGGCCGTTCACTGCTCCAAAACGTGAGACTAAATATGAACGTTGCACAAAATAAAGCGGTATAACTGATTTTCTACTGATCAAGGACGTAGCCAAGGGGGCTCAAGCCCCCCCCCCCCCTACCCATGGCCTTGCTACTGATCTTTTGTACATATGAATAACATGGCTGGCGACACTAGCGTCAGGAGTGCTTTTAGCAATAGGCCTATTTATTAGAACTTACGAATACTGCAAAGTGTCTTGGAGCTGAGGTGATACTTCCTGTAGGGTTGACGTTTCGGTCTATGTGGTCGATAGTGACTGCTTGAGGTATGATGGTGTGTGAAAGCTTGATCTTTATGGTTCCTTGATTACCGGCAAACGCCCAGCACTGTCCTGGTTCCATTGACGACTGAAAATAATTTAAATCGCTTACTTACCTTTTTTCGGAAATCCATTATAATAGCAAGTATTACAACCAACAGATCACAGCTCCAATTTAGGTTACATAACAATCTTACAAACTAACATTCAATCAATTCTGTCTAACAACATTGTCTTCACACATTATAATAAGCTAATATATATACATACACAGAACATACATACAACATACAAACATATATACATACACACATACTATACACAGAGAGAGGTTGCAAAAGGGTCAATTTCTACATACGTGTCTAGTAGCCTAAGCATTCAGCATAGTTGAGGCTCGTCAGTGTCATATAAAAATAAATTCTTTAAGCGAGAATTTGCCGCGTTAACTCTAAAGTAACTCTATGATGCAAGTAAAACATTTCTAACATTTAGAGCTGGAGGATTGGATGGCAATGTGTGTCAGGGAGTGCCGAGTGTAGTCTTTGCACCCACCTTGTCTCCAGGATGTGTACCATTGCCCCTAGTCCCCACTCAGGAGCCCCCAGTCTATATATCAGGTACCAGCACCTTTCGTGACTTGTCCAAAAGCTTGGTATGGTTTTTTTTACGCATGTTGTATATTGTATATAGCCCTATGACGAATAAACGATATAATTTGTCATTCTACCTGTAATATGAACTGCTCCGTTCCGGTCATACTGAATGGAATATGCATGTTGAGGAAGCTAATCTGCCATGCTGTGTATTTTTCAGCGCATGGATCTCCATAAATTGTTGCGCCTGCAATCAAAACACCGATGGTGAAGGGGTAAAATGAAAAATACATGAATTTATTATTAAATCAAAATCAAGATTGGCTACCTACTAATATCTCATAGCTCCGCTATATAACTACTATTTTATGCAACATAAGCATAATGTTTTCTTTAAAATAATTTGGTATGATAATAAGTATAATAATTATTAATTGACGCTACCGGTAAGTAGTGACGTCAGTTAATTTTTGTCGAGTGCACTATTTTTTTTTTATCCCATTGTATTGCTATGGACCTTCGATTACGGGGACAGACTGACGGACAGATTTAGGGAATTAATAAGGTCATGCCAAGGTCATATTGCTAGGTAAATACGTAGTTACGTGCCGAAGTAGTAGAATCCGGGATGATATGCCGTGGTCATTCTCTGCTGAGTCCCCGAGATACAATCTTAGAAGTCTACGCAGTTCCACTGGGCACTGAAGATCCCGGCCGCAGATGTTGGATTGTTGGCGAAACGGTTGGAAGTACGCTTTCAGAACGACCACGGCCTATCATACCGGGTCTAATTACTAACAATACCGCGCGTATGTTATCATATAAGAAAAATGAGAGGTAGCCTATAACTATTAAGCTTTGTAAAAAGCCTCTACAGGCAAGGGAATTCGAGTAAGAAAACTATGGAAAAATTGGACGGAAATGGGATGCGAACCCGAGTTACCACCAGCATAGCACACAGACAAGGAAGAGACTCAGGTTCGAATTTAATTTCCGTCCAATTTTTCCATACCTATCTTCTATCCTCTAATATCTTAGTACCCGCTGATTCTAATGCGTAGTCTGCCACTTTATTTGGATCGTAGCGAATAGCTGCTGGTTTAAAAACCGCCAACGCATAATTGTCTGTCTTGGCTGGTTTACTTCCCATTGAATTATAGTAATAAATTCCATATGGTAAAAAGAAGTTGATGAGTATTAAAACTCCCGTGATTATCATTTTCATCTTATTTTTACGTCGGCGATTTCTTATCCTTTCCAGTTTTTGCGTAGCCCGTTTGGTTCTGTTTGTTAACAAATCCACGGATAGCTGTAGAGCTTCTAATTCTATTTCCATTGGATCTGGGTGTTTTGTTTTCATCATTACTGCGCAGACTGCTATTCTATTCCTGTTGTCTGCCTATAAAGTAATTAAAATATTACTTTAAATGTATACGGTACAATAAAATAGCCTGCCATTGCCTGCAGGGACTGTAAGATAAGCTAATTACGGTAAGTGTTTTTTTTTGTTGTAGCCTAGGCGTAAGGTAGGGTGAACTATCATTTAGGTCAGACATCGCTTATAGTTGAAGAGGTCAACCAATGTAGCAAACCTATTTTTATTGTCACAGTCATATATTTCTTTGTTCTCGATTCAAAATACTATGAAAATTTAAAAAAAATTTGACCAGAGATACATGTTAGAAACCGTGGCTTACAATAAAATTAAAATTAAGCGTAATGATTATATATACACTTGGTGCCAATAACAGATTTTGAGCCTGGCGCTTACCTTTTTTTTTGTACTAGTAGGACAGTATTTCCTACCGTAATTACTAGAAAGAAAGAAATAAAATTTAAAGAAAATAACTTTCAAAAAGTTTAAAAAAATAAACAAACTCTATTTTACCAATGTTTGGCGACAAATTTCCCTATCAAAAAATGTTGTGTTTAAAAAAATTTCAAAATGTTTTTATACTTAGCAGACGCAAATCATGTTTTCCAGAACCAATGCAGAAGTGCGACAGAATAACAGTAGAAATTCAAACATGGCCTCTGAGCATTTATATTTCTATGAAGATGAAGTTTTTCGGCTCAATAAAAAGGGTAATTTGGAACTGGGAATGGTTTTACAAAATTCCGAACACCTGAGTAGCGATGATGAGGATGAAGAGTCTTACGAACCCCTTGTTCGGAAAGGTTACATACGCGTAGCCTGGCACCCTAGCGGCGTAGAAGAGGTGCTACCCGAAAAGAGGGTAAGTTGTTGTTTAATTCATTTGACAGGTCGAATTTATTAACACGCAGTTTATACTTAACCGCCAGTGACCACGAAGGATATTTTATTTTTGGACTTTTAAGTCGTGGAATATCAAAAGTCTTGTACAAAACAGCCTGTACATGCAATTTCATGTTTTGACACAACGTCAAATTTTCTTATCAACAGCGCCTATACGATCACCATTAATTCTGTTGTATTTTCTCTAACTTGTCAATAAATGGCTTTCTTTAAAATTCTTTTGTTTATGAGAAATGTGTTTAAATGAGCATGCGCCATGGTTTACTTATTATAAGTCATATGTATATATTGCATAATTTGTGTTATTACTATTAAAAAAAGTTACTTTTCAGTACGACCTTCATATTTCATGTCTGTCAATTCTGAGCAAATGTAACGTGTCATTAAATACGTGCGAATGGTCTTATTCTTACCTTAATTAGAATTATCAATGCAGGAAACTTAAGCAGGCCAGTCCCCACGGAGTTCAGAGCAAGAAGAAGAGGAACAAGTAACATACTGCTTGCGTGCTTACGAATTTGGTCTAGATAGATTTTCAGTCCTACCATTCATTCGGAGGGCTTGTAGAGTGGTTGATGAAGCGACATTTTTGTAGTTCTATTTTAGCCATTATTACATAGTAATTCGTGTGATGCCAGTGATCTTCGTCGACTCCCCTCTAGTCAAATTATTTTCAGTCCCCACATTCCCCCTCTTTGTACAACTGATCTCTTCATCTAATTCTTGGCCTAGCTCTTGCCGTATGACTATTTGAACAAAAAGCCATTATAATTACAGAGGCTTTCACGGCCTATCATCCCGGAATCTACTGTTTCGTCAAAAAGCCATTATTTATCCATTTCTGGGTACAGGTTGGCTTAGCGGACCGCTCACTGATGCCGGGGGACGTAGTGCGACGTCTCATTAAGGGCAAAGACACACAACGCGGATATTGTCGCAATATTAATGTAAAAGCGTGTCTACAAGTCGTGGCCAGCAATAAAGTCATTCAGGATGTTAATAGCAGAGATCTCAAGCCCGTTGAGGTAAGACTTAGTGCCTTTTACAAATGTATGACCTGCTGTGTACTACCCACGGGAACGACATCAAAGATCTTAACTAAGCAGAAGTGTTCTAGTCATGTGTCTCTTCATAAAATAATAACATAAAATCGTACTCTGCCTAGTAGCGGTATGGTGCAAACTCACGTATGAGCTCCGCAGATAATTTTGTTCTATCCAGGTTCTGTATAGACAAGAGATTCATTCTTCTTTTTAGAACTTTTAGCTTTTGTGCAATATCTGTAAACAAAAGATGAGGCCTGCATGCTGTAAGGTGCGGAGTGCTTGGCGGGTAAGAAGCATGATGAAAACAAGATCCATACAGCGGAGATGCGAAAGTCGTGTGGGCTCACCCGGCAAGAAAGCCGCCGAAATGAGAACACAGGTGGAGATGAAAACTGCTGATGTCACTCAAAAAATGAGAAAAAGACGACTCGACTGGTGGGGGCACGTCCAGAGTAGAGATGAAACATCCCTATTAAAACTTATCTAAAACATGACACTCCCAGGACATCGCCTCCGGGGAAGACCGCAGGTGACACTCCCCAGAAAAATTGAACACGACCTGAGGACTCTCGCCCTAAACAGAGAAGACACTCTCAACAAACAGAGTTATCTGGAAACGCCGCTGCCGTATCGCCACCACCCCTTGCGAACAAAAGTGACGTAAATGTAAGTACAACCCCCTTTATTTCATTATTAAATCATTATTGGTCTTTTTGCAGAAATTCGCACAAAACGTGGTAGTCGTATACAAATCATGGGTGGGCACAGTAAGGCATGTCTCGACAAAGTTGCACCTTTCCCTCTCGGACGGGTCCCAGTGCACCATCAAGGACATCGAAGCCGAGGATCTCGACGACATGGATGTTCGCGGTGGTGAGTTCCCGCACCGAAACGACTTCCACCCCGGTCAGGTGTTGCTAGGCACCTCTCACGATCTGTCGAACGCCCATTGGATCGTACCTAGTAAGGATGTCAAGGCGAAAACCAGCAAGTTACTCAAGGTACCTTATAAGTAGAAATAGTTCGCCTATTTGAAAAAAAACGGTACGAGTGAACCCGTAAATGCTTTCTTATTTATCAATTAGTATAGGTACCGTAATAGATTTTATTAGTGACGCTAATGTTTTGCACATAAGATCAACCAAAAAGAAAGACGAAAATATCACCAGGGCTGATGATTAAGGCCTTCTCCTATATGTCTGCAAATGTGGGTCTTTGCCCCACGATTTGGGCAAAGACCCGCACATGCCCATTGTCAAACTGCCAGCTTAAGCTAAGCTAAGCTTCATCTTATCAACTCTATATACGCTCTCGATGCCATTTTGTAAAGCCTCGCCTACAATTGTTAGGTCTTACCATCATCTTCAGCAGTATCGAAATATTAGGTTTTGCAATAAACCTGACTTGAGCTGGTAGAGCGAAGATAGTCTCCCGACTAAAGCTCACCTATTTTCTTCGTCATCGGTTTAAATGAAATTAAAATCAATGTCCCACTGTGGCTAGTCAAGAATAACTGTAATTTTTCACGGAACGTCACCATCTAGAAATGTGTTTCTTTTTTCGAATTCATTAATTTGATGTCATATTGAGAAAAAAATCGTTAAGGTGGCATTTCCACCGACCTCGTTTTGCACAGTGAGCGTGATATTGACGTGGTAGCAGACATTAAAGACAGTCTAAAAATGTCTGCTACCACGTCAATATCACGCTCACGGCGCAAAACGAGGTCGGTGGAATTGCCGCCTAAGTCCACGCGGAAACTTGGAAACACGGCGTCCATATTTTCTTGTAAATATATGGCGGGTGCGACGATTGTGTCTAATCCGACCTATACCGCATCACTATTGATCATACTTAGCTTATGCGCGGTCAATTCTTTTTCATTATCGTTGGTCAAGCCTAAGGTGTAATTGCGCCTAAGCCATGAGATAGTCCCTTGCGTACGCTTATCAGCTGTTTCACTGACATTTTTCAGATGTTGGTGCAAGACGTAGTGATAGAGGCGGTAACCGTAACATGGCAATGTTACACGTACTCAACCAATGCTGACTCAGTGACGCAGCCTGACTCTGTGATTCAAGGGGAGGAGCTGAAAAACCTGCACCCGCTCAACGTGTTCGAGTCCTGTACCCTGCAAATCGGGGACAGATCGTTTTACGATGTCAAAGAGAGTGATCAGATAATTGCGAAGGAAATGTGGCGCTTCCGACAGGAAGGGGTGCTGTTCTCGCGGAAGTTTCATTGGAAACGTAAAGGTATGTCAGTAGAAGTTACGAGATTTAAGGAGGTACATTGGTACAGGTACCGTAATACGGTAATAGTACCGTATTTTCATGGTAAATAATTGCACTATCAAGACATGTAGCGTTGTGGTACGGACTCTGACTTTCACCCGAAAGGTTGTTAGTTCGAGTCCCACACTGGCTGCATTTTTTGGCCATGCTTTGGAAGGCATGTAAAGCAGGTGGTCCCGGGCTTTCCTAGTTGAGTGTAAGAGAGGGCTCATAGCCCTAACTCCGCTAGGTTGGCTTGGTAATAGATATTTAGTATCTAAAACATACTTGAAGCTAGAAAGCACCGAAAGAAAGGTTCCACAGAAAAATTATTCTTATAGTTATTTTTGAAGGAACCAAACATTTATGGGCATGTAATGGGTTTTGTTTGCATTGATAGTGGCTACAATATAATGCAAATAAATAAAATAAAAATTCGATGACCGTTTTGGAGTTTTTGAAAATCCGTCGACACAACATTGTTTCAGACGCTAGTGCCTTTAGTTAGAAATCGTAATTTGTTACAGGGTTGGATAACGGAAAATTAAAGCCGGAAACAGCAGATAAGAGCGACTCAAAATCACCGGATATTGAACCTCAAAAGAGCGGAAATGAAGGCTGGGAGACTGATGACGGTGATTCGGTCTCTGTAAGCTCGGGGTGCTCTTCCAATTCCTCTGCTAGTAAAGGTAAACCCTTTTTTTTAGAGACATTTCTTCATGTCGTAGGCATTCAACCGGGTACCTACTAATTTTTTGAACAGGGGGGGGGGGCAGTGGGGGAACCTTATAGATGCAATCAAATTTGACAGGAGCTATTGATTTTCGAACTATTATTGTTAACACCAAGTCTCGGTATAGGTTCTTTTGGTTCTGGAAAGCTATTGAAGTCAGTGAGTTGGGAGTTCGTAGATGGTGGAGCGTCGTGCAAAATCGAGATGACTGGAGGAGTGTTTTCGAGCAGGCCAAAACCCATCGAGGGCTGTAAAGCCAGAAGAAGAAAAGTGTATATGTTTTGAGTAGCTTATCTCAGCTTTAAGCTCACCTAAATTTTAGAGAGTAAGGTTCGGTAGAGCCGCACGTTTCAGTCACCAAGCCTATCTACGTCGATCAAAAGCCCTTAAATATAATAATAAATATTCTTGCAGGTGGAGGAAGTGGCGGAGGGCAAAAAAAGAAGAAAAATCCCGGTCTAATGACGAAAATGCTCAAATATAAAAAACTCAGGCGAACGAGAAGAAACCCTCCTAATGTCGTCGTCAAACCTGAAGCTCAGGTAAGGCTTGCTATATAGTTTTTTGGGATAGTTTAGTTAGTAGAGAACTATGCTAAGATCGAGGTTCGAAA
Organism: Psococerastis gibbosa; assembly: GCA_963971405.1. Classification (NCBI taxonomy): domain Eukaryota; kingdom Metazoa; phylum Arthropoda; class Insecta; order Psocodea; family Psocidae; genus Psococerastis; species Psococerastis gibbosa. Next base: position 6,609,228 of record OZ020490.1, on the reverse strand, counting down.
CTCTTTTAAAGCGATAAAGTGATCGGGGTCTACCCGACCCTTATGGTACAAATTTAGAACATAGATAAGAATCAATGGGCACACTAGCATAAATCCCCAGCACTAAGCAAAAAATCTATTTCGGCTCTCTGGCCGATCAGGTGTAGGGAGATTCCACAGACCCTGCTTTTCCTCTATGCTACCTACGCTATGTATGTAATAAAAAAATAAAAAATACTTCATTATTTTCCCGATCACAACATCAACACACAAAAGACTCTTGCGTTCCACAATGCCAACTATGAACTTTTACTGCTCAAATTATTTTCACATTGACTGGACGCCATCTTAAAATGGTTGATTTGTCGCAAAAAGGGTCCATCACCATTATCGTAGAAAATAATACGGGCTTTCAGTCAGATTTTAATTCATTCCTCTGCGACCAATATTAACTGAGATATGAATTATATACGGTTTCAATCCGCCGCCATTTTGTAACTAAACAGTGGATCTGCTGGTTAATAAACTAGATCAAGACATTTGTATGACTATTTTTGTGCCATGTTTCATCAAAATGAGATAATATTTACGGAAGTTAGTGTTTCCCAAGAAATTTTTCGGAAGTCGAACGTTGGTCGCCATCTCAATAGGTAGATGAATATGAATCTCCCTAAAATTGACTTGTCACGCTGGGTCAAAAGTTGAAGTCAATATAAACAACTTGCAATCCAAAAAGTATAAAATATAGTAGAATAAAAAGTGCAATTGAAATTGTAGTCTCTATAGGGGGAATGTCACAAAGTTATGTGAGAAGAGATTTACGATTAAGCATTCTGAAATATTTGAAATAAATATTTATTGTCAGCTTTATAAATGAAATTTTTAGATTTATTTAAAAAATCCTTACTAGAGCTGATAACCTTTATATCACCATAAGAAATTAAACTATAAGAAGATCTTGAATTTTTCTCCGCCTTTTTTAAATAAAAGGCATACAAACAATTTAATGAATGCATCCGATTGACCTCTTCAATCGCCTCTTTAGGTTGAGTTACGACACGTCTCCGATCGCATGGCGTGTAAAGGTTCGCACAAGTGCAAGCAAGGTCATCGAAGCCGATTTTAATTTGTTTTGTAGGTGGTTGTGGAGACTTTAATGACTTGTTCCTGCGCTGATGTCGTCTGGCAAGATGGATCTGTAGAACTCGGCATTGCATCCACCCAATTGTATCCCATACACCATCTCGATGACCAGGAGTTCTTCCCAGGAGATTTCGTTGTGGAAAATAAAGAAAATGGCTGTACGCGGGTAAGTTAATGTTCCTATGGCCTGTGGGCGACTCGTTTTGGTTAAGTCGAGCTAACACCAGTTACAATGCCCAGTAGTAGGCATGTCTGAGCTGGCCCATTAGCCCTTATAGTTGGTGTGAGGCGGCGTTTCCACCGACCTCGTTTGTGTTAGCTACCGTGATATTGACGTGGTAGCAGACATTAAAGACAGTCTGAAAATGTCTGCTACCACGTCAATATCACGGTAGCTAACACAAACTAGGTCGGTGGAAACGCTGCATGAGTTAAAAGGATTGGACCAGTTTGCCATTGGCTAAAAATTCATTCGGAAACAATACCAATCATGTCCGAAAATCGATAAGGTCGTTGGCAGTGCAAAGTTTCAATGGTCCACCACAAGTAGGCCTATATCCATAAACAATCCTTCAATATTAGGGGTCTTCACAGTGTTGGTGTTATCGAGTTATACCTAGTTAAGTGTGTTATATCAAGCTAAGTTAACACACCGATAACCAGCTAGCCAGCGTGCTATCCTAAACCCACTTCCAAGTTGGTTAACGTGTTATTTACCTTGCTATAGCTCAGGTTTGACCGCCGCCATATTTGCTTTTGTCGATTGATTTGAAAGAGGCGTTTAAAATTTCTTAGTATTTAAATTTATTTGTATAATCTATTATCACAAGCAATTACCTGAAATACTTAAAATTATAATAACCAAAATGAACAAGAAATACAAACAAATGTGGCACTAGAATAGAGTTCTGCCACTTTCTTTACCCCCCTGCCACGAACGTCTGACTACTACCACGTTGTTTACTCTGTCGATATAGCATGATAACTCACTCCCGAGGTCCACTCACGATTGTGTGTTAACTTGAATAGCACATCTAACGCGATAACACGAACACTGTGAAGACCCCTATTGATAGCATGTAATAATAACATGGGTATACTAGATAGGTAACTATTGAGGTTCCGTGATGGCGCCAAAATCCATAGGCTATTATTTATTGACTCGACTGAAATGTGACTTTTTGCAAGAAAAAAACTGAAAATTAGCTCTTAATTGACGCCATTTTCTCGCAGGTATACGGGGTTGTGCAAAGCGTCGACCACGTGGGCAGGCTTGCCAAGGTCACGTGGTTCCATACGTATACGTCGCACAAGGAGCTCGAGCCGAAAAGACTGGACACCGTCGAGGTCTCCGTGTACGATCTCAAAGACCATCCGGATTTCCAGTATAGGCCGGGCACGGTAGCGCTGCGGGTGGCTAATTTCGATTTAGACAACGGTGCTTGTACAGTTGGACAGGTAAAAGACTGATACGTAATTATAAAGCGGTGTCCACACTAGGCCACGTTGGCTGTTGACAATGCCAACGCGGCAAAGTCAACGGGGCAAATCTGATTGTTGGCCTCCCGTCCACCCAGAGAGTTGGCATTTAGCCGTGAAATGTCCACCGAGGAGGATGCACACTGAAACTGAACCTGCGCGCCCCGTGGAGCCAATGGTGGGCACGTCCCCACTACCCGCTCTCTCTGGCTTCCTTTGATGGGGACCGACACTTTAGCGACTTTCTGCGGCAAACCGTTGACTTAGTGGCACATGCCAAGGCCACGTACACATTGTATTGGCTTTGCCGCTTTGGCTGTGCCTACATCCAACGGTAGCATAGTGTCGACGCCGCTTTATCCACAACATGTCTTCTTCTTTTTCGCGGTAAAACGTCATCTAGTGACGATGCAGGGGTCCGCCGAAAGCAAAAAAAAAAAAAATCAAATCAGTATCAATCCCACAATTCATCATCATAAAAAATCTGCTCTAGTTGTATCTTCCACTCCCTCCTGTCCCTTCCCTTCTTATTATTCTACACAACCCTAGATAATTAGGTAGCAGTGCGACCTAAAAGTTGAGGAATGAATACTCGAGTTCGGAGACAATCTTGCTTCACGCCGATAATTGATTTATAAGAAGACCATGTCATGGGCATCCACTAAGCATTGTTGCGAATTCAATTTGAACACCAAGTCCGGGGGATTCTATGTACGTATAAGAAGATGGGCCACCACTAAGCACTAGCTAATTCAATTTTCGAAGCGGCTGTGGTGAACTGTAAGTTGTGATTACTGACGTGCTTATTGGTTATCTGAGATGTGGTCTTTTTATAATACACCTTCGGTTGTAATTTCGGTTGCAGGTGTTTGACAACTGCCCACCACCTTCCGGGCATATGCAGTGGGTGAGTGGTCATACGAGCATCTACTGGGCTGGGCCGCGGCAACTCTTAACACTTGGGACAATTCTGGGACGGCACAATACTCTATAGCTCGGGGGTCTCGTTTGCGCCAAAATTTCAAAATTTAGCTACTTCCCTCTTAATGCCGCGTGCGCAGCGTGAGGGAGTCTCCCCGGACCGATTTCTCTACCCGGTCGGTTGCCAACGTCTTGAGCTCGGTCATTGTTTTCCTCCCAAAATGTAACTATCGGCATTAAAGCTAAGGGTTTCTTTGTGTTTACAGGTGTTAGATAACTACCCGGAGGGCCGTGTACATATGTGGTGGGTAGATGGCCATACTAGCATGTGCTGGCCGCAGGATTTGTACAAAGTTGGGGACTACGACTCGGACGAGGTAAGATAAGTTAAATTATTAGTCTATTCACGATAAGTCACACTAATTCAAATTCGCTACCATCCAAGTATGTTAGTTTCCGTTTCTAAGGCCGGCGACATACTATCCCTTATCACCGTCCCGCCAAAAGGGACCGGTTTGAAGGGATGGCATGAATGCATGGAGCGCGGTCACACTGTTCCGATGGCACCGTGCTAACTGCAAACTGCTGCGGCAGGGAAGGGTAACCGGACACGGGACAAATGAATAAACATTCTGTTGAGTGAGGCAAGATAGCATTTCAACACATGCGACACTGTAACTTGAGTAAGACTGATCGGATCAAGATTATAAAATACTAAAATCAGCAATTTTTAATCGGTCGCACCGGGCAGTGTGGCAGCGTCGTGTCATCCCTCTCAGTCGCATCCGGCAAAAAGGGTTAGTATGTCGCCGGCCTAAGTTTCCGAGTTACCGGATATTGTTTACATTGTGCTACAGACGCACCATACCGAACAAGCATTTAATGAAATGAAATGAAAACGACAACTCAAAAGGCGAACAATAATAAGACTATAAAGTCTTTTTTTCATGCTAATCCTAAAAAGATTGTATTATAAATACAGTACTTATGGTATGGCCGTTGGCTAAAAAAATTCGAAAAATAGGCAACTCAATTTTAGTATCCTGTTTTGTTTGAAAAGGGTGAGCTGTGGGACGATAATGCGAGTGAGGGGTCCTGGGAGACGGAGAGCGAGGAGGAAGAGGCACTGGATGCTTCTATCAAGCCCAAACTTGCGTCTACCATTGAGAAGGCCCGCGCGTCAATGGCCACACTTGAAGAGTTGTTCACGTTGAATCCCTACGCCCAAACTGTGTATATTATGCAAAGACTTTTAGAGGTAAGTGTTTTTTTGTGTGGACTAATTTGCTTTCCTATTTATACATAAGATATGGAAAGCTTTGTGGTGGCCAAAATTTTCGATTTCGGGGTTTTAAACGTTTTGTCTGTCTGTTCGTCGATTTGTGGCAAACTACCTGGTGGATTTTGATGAAATTGGGCATGGAGGTTTACAAAAATCACCTCGGCATATATTTTTAAAATTTTGGCTAACTCAATTTTGGGGGGTTTTACCTCCGAAGAATTCCAAAAAAAAAACGGCTAAAAAATTATTTCTCAGAAACGGCTTCAACGTTTTTGATTAAATTCACAATTATTTTAGTCGTTACTATTGTAAACAAAATATAATAGGTCGCTTTCCCCTTAATAGTTTTCATCTGGGGGCAAAAATAATAATAATAATAATTTTTCTGCGGAGCGTTCCTATCGATGCTTTCTAACTTCAGGTATGTTTTAGGTGTTAAATATAGTAACAAGCCCGAATAGGTTGCTTTCAAAACAATGTTTTGGTTTTGAATAAAAAAAAATGTTTTTTGAAAACATTGGATAATTATTTATGCCCCAATACATTGCATACCCTGCCATTATTTCTGTGTTAGTATGCCCGTTCTTGACTTACTGGACTGACTTAATGAGGCGCGATCAGCCCAGGGGGACTTTTGGCCGCTCTGACAACTTCCCTCCATCTTTGTCGATCCTAGGCTGTCCGCTGTCCAAACTGCTGCCTCGCCGCCAACTCGATGGAGGTCCTCCTGGAACTGGACCGCCCATCTTCGCCTAGGTCTTCCCCTTGGTCTTCTTCCGAGGGGGATTGCTTCTCACACGGCCATTGGGGGTCTAGTCCGCCATCCGATTCACATGTCCCGTTCTAGACTATGCAATTGTCCCATCGATCAATTCAGTGCTTTGGGATAGGGAAAGTCGAGGCAACCGAAATTTAACCATAGGACAATAATTATTGTTTACCATGGAATTTAATATTATTATATTATCTATCTCTGTACCTATAATAATTCATAAATAGGATATATACCTATCGATATTCCCTGGGAAAATTGGCTTTGTGATAAAAAAGCGTGAAGGGGGTGGGGTACTTAGCTCCTTGCTCTTATAGTAAGTAAGTAATATATTTATCCCAATTTTACAGTTTACAGTTCTTTTTTTAAACATTTTATTTTCTTTTAGCCACAGGCAGTGCCGTGTGTGGCTTAATTACAGGGAATCGTCATTAGTATAATATTAGTATAATAAAGTTAGTCTGTATGTGAAAGGTTAATGTTAGTTAGGCACCCATTCCATTGACCGGCTAGGCCTATTTCCAAAACGGTGACGTGGTAGCAGACACTCAAGACTTAGGTAGCTTCTCCACCGACCTCGCATTGCAGATTGCAAGTGACATTGACGGAAATGTTTGTTTTTCTTTTTATAGAAATCTATTAAAATGTTTGTAATTAACATATCCCATGAAGCCATTTTTTAATTTTAGTTTGTTTGTTTGTGATTTTATTGTATGTTCATTGATCAATTTTAACTATGGCATAGAGGAAAATAAACATTTCCGTCAATTCTGCAATGCGAGGTCGGTGGAAACGCCACCTAAGCCTTGAGTGTCTGCTACCACGTCACCGTTTTGGAAATAGCCCTAGCCGGTCAATGGAATGGGCACCTTAGGATAGGGTTCGGTAAAGGTTGGTGATGTGTTTCAGGGTGCGCGTTTTTAGTTTTAGTGTTTATATCATTTACGTTACTTGCTTAGATGCCTTTTAATGGTTTTCATAAATATTTATTTATTAACAACCATATTTGTTTTTCATTGTCATTATAGTTTTACCGGGACTGCCGATACCTGGACAAACTGATGGGTACCTCATATTTCCACGAAGAACATTTCCAAGGACTGGTAGAAAAAGTTCGCGAAAAAAATCGAACTTCTATTGTTGGGCAACGAATGCAAGATCAGGTGAGAAATTTCTTTGTTGTTAAAAAACTATTATTCAGTAAGAAAAAATTGTAGGTAGGTAAATGTGTTGAGTTACGGCTGGTATCCGATTGTATGGTTACTAGAGATTCTCACATGTACGAGCAAGCTCCCAACTTTGCCTTGATTGTTTTTTTTTTAAATTTCATTTGAAAAAATGTTTGAACCTAGTTAGAATTTTTGTCTACTTTGATTTTCTGATACTGTAAGTATCAAACACCTGATATGATATTTTATTTCGGATTTCGAGTGGCTACAAGGAGCGGATGCTTACAATACAATACAATATATATTTCCGTTAAATTATAATAATAATAATACGTGTATTTAACAGCAACAACAAAAAAACATTTCACATTCTTCTAATAACCGGTGCCACAAAGCCAATAATGGCGCGTTGGGATCACCGCACAATTCACTTATTATGTTAGTTTTTTAATCTGTATCAGTGAGTAGACTTAAAATATAGTTCTTGATTGCAGACAATGTAATATTTTCTAGGTATCCGGCCCTGATCATATCATTATAGTAACTCAAACCTCTATAGTTGACAGAATTTCTGCTGTGTGTTAATTTGTAATTAGGAACCGTAAGGAAACCACGTCCTGTTTGCCTAGTACTTATGTTATTAGCAGAAATTCTGTCACCTTGAAAGTTACTCAAGTTACAACCATTGTTAGTGAAATTTTCTTGTACAATAGTTCAAATGACAAAATTCCTAACTCCTTAAAAATTATCCTCGTACTAACATTGTACCCTGTTTTATTGAGCATCCTCATGAATTTTTGGCAAGTAACAATTATACAATACAAGTAAAGTATAAAATAAAATCGTCAGCCGTAGGGAAGCAAAAATAAGACATAGCACAGCTTAACAAAGGCCACACGAGATCAAAAGTGTTATATATTCATAGTCGCCTATCGAAAGCTACTTACCTTAAAATTTAAATAATATAATTAATTTCTGAAGGTGTCGCGTCTGTCGGCCCCCGTGACCTGCGTCGACCCGGATGTCCCGTGCATAGAACCCATTCCCTCTGTCAACTCGTCCCTCGTCGTCAACAGCTCGTTGGACGAGTCACAGGTGGCAGAGCGCGTCAACGTCGCGCTCGAGTCACTTGAGGTCTGCCTCGAGCAGAACATAGCGCTCAGCAAGTCTGTGTCCTCCGAGGACGACGAGAAGTCGCCCAACAGTCTCAACGGCGGCATGTTGGCGCAGAGTTCGTCGCAGGACGACAGCGGTGTCTTTGAGCACTCTGCCGTTAGTGCTGATGCGTCATCTAGTGAGAATTGCGATTGCTATCCCAAAGTAAGTAGCCTATTGTAACCATGGTGCTTAGAAAGTGCTGACAGAGTCACTGGCATATCATGTGGTATAGTCCATGCAAAATGAGAAAAGTATGGACATGGAATGTTTTGATCCTGTGCAACACTGTAAAAATATTCCTTGCACCATTTTGTGTTACCTTGTTGCATTGGATGCAAGGCATAACAAAAATTGTGCAAAGAATATTTTTACAGTGTTGCACAAGATCAAAACATTCCATGTCCATACTTTTCTCATTTTGCGTGGACTATAACATAGTGCTTCTTCTGAATCTCTGACTTGCAGCGACTTGCCAAAGTGGACAATCTGAAAACTGCATCTCGCTGGTGCTATGACCTCTGGTCTCCATAGAGGCTGCTAAAATCCGTCAGAATGCGCAATTACTCTTGGGCGGCAATTCCACCGGCGATTTTACTTCATGTGTGATTTGAAATTTTTTGCTCGTTTTGTTTTAAGGAGACTATTATGTAGATACTTAAGAGTGTACAGCCCGTAGGAAATTCAATACTTTTTATTTTTATTTAATTAGCTAAGCATGTTATTAAAGATTTGGCTCATCAAAGTGGTAGAAGACTACTTCATGCATCATATTATAAGATATTTTTAATTTTCAAAATTTTAGTTTTTCAGAAAGATGCCAATATTTTATAAACTACAATTTCGAAAACTAAAAATACCTTATTATATGATGCATGAAGTAGTCTTCTAAACCTTGGTGAGCCGAATCTTTAATAACATGCTGAGTTAATTAAATAAAAAATAAAAAGTATTAAATTTCGGGCTGCCACTTTCATACGGGCTGCACACTCTTAACTTATCTATTATAAATTAAGTTATAATATGGTAGCAGACATCATTAATAAGTCTCTACCATATTATAACTTAATTTATAATAGATAAGTTAAGTATCTACATAATAGTCTCCTTAAAACAAAACAAAGAAAAAATCTCAAATCTCAAATGAAATAAAACGCTGGTGGAGTAGCCGCCTTGGATAGGCTTAGCTTTGATGGCGATCAGTAAATCTTGCAACAAAAAAACGGATAGTGGGTGTTCCGACTCCCTATACTCCCTTACAGATTAGGCTAGAATAATGGGAGATATGGGACTTTCACTTCCCGCCATTTTTTTTTCTAATTTCCGACCACGTCTTCTATGGCCAGTCATTGAAAAGTGTTAGCAGGTGGCCCAGGATTAAAAACATATTTTTGAAGGGCTCCAATATCCCATCTCGCCTGGGACTCTAGATTAGGCTTCTACAAGAATCACTTGTAGCTAGTTTTTACGATAAAATTATTAGGCCAGTCTCTCTGTTATTAACAGGAACCATCGACAACGGAGCCACGTAAGGGGACGTTCATTTTCGGGGCCCTGGGATCTCGGGCCTCCTACGGCGGCTGTGAGAAGAGGGCGAGCATGCGCATTACGAAACACGCGGCCACCGCTTCCCTGCCCGGACATCAACAGACTGACACCGATGATCCGAACCCCTGCGCCAAGTTGTGTGCACTCATTAAGGCTCAGTTGTGTTTAGCGCATGACGAGGTAAGGTTATTTGCTTTTCATTGGCTCGTGCGGAGGGTACGAAAAGAGTGCGAACATGCGCATTACGGATTACCCCCATGATCTGAATTCCTGTGTCAAGCTGAATGCACTGATTAAGGCTAAGTTGTGTTTTGCGCATGACGAGGTAAGGTTATTTGCGTTTTATTATCTCCGAGCATTCAGCCATTTACCACCGCCAGTGTTTTTGATAACTTCACTGGGGGAGGGAGGGGGGGGGGGAGGGGTTATACCTCAAAATCCCACAAAAAATGACTAAATAATTTGGCTTCACATATTGTTGCACTTATTAATGTAAACAAACCCCAGTAGATCGTATCCCTCTTGGTTGTTTGGTTCAGGGCGCAAAAAAATAAAAAGGCTACATTTTCATGAGAAGTGACTACAAAAAAAAGTGGGTGTGTGTACTTATGTACACGCGTGAGAAGTTATACTTCTGTGCCATCATTAAAAATAAAAATAATACGTACTGATAGAACTAAAACACATTTGACGTTCAATTGTAATTTTTATCACAAACTTTTTATTAAATTTATTTCTTTATTTTGTAAATATTAAATAACCAGGTTAGGTATTATTATTCAATTTATTTCTTAACTTTGTAAATATTAAATAACCAGGTTAGGTTAGGTATTAATAAATATTTAACAGTAATAATTAATAATACAAAACTCTTCTGTGAAATGCGCGCGCATCCTAAAAATTCACTCTCGATCGTAAAGAAGTATAAATTCAATATTTAGTGTTAATAATTATATTAAATACAAATACTTTGATTTATGTAAAGACATAATACGTACGGATAGAACTAAAACACGGGTACAAAATGGCAGCTTCATTCTGTGATCTTTCTGGGTTCTGTAGGGACAGTTTTGGTCACTAGGTTCGCTGACGACAAACCGATATCCATATTATTCAAAATGGCCGCCGTTTGCATGCGAAAACTAAGCTCTTACCATCTAATTAATTCTTTTCATATTTTTTATAATATTTTTACTATGCCTGGACCTTATTTCGCTGCATATAATTTAATATATATATTCTCCATGCTTTATAGAAAAATATCACTTTAAAATATTGCGTAATTAAAATCATTTTAAAATAGTATTGAGGCTTATGGAAAAATCAACGCTTTGATATCATTGCAGCCGGTGCTGCCACCTACAAAATGACGCCACAAATGTACCCCATTCACTCTCGATCGTAATGAAGTATAACTTCAAAAAATATTTTTTGAGGAACCTTTCTTTCAATGCTTTCTTACTTGAGGTGTGTTTTAAGTTCTAAACGGAGAAACAAAAACAAATAGGCCTAGGTCGCTTTCCCAAGCAGTTTTTTTTGTTTTGAAGATAAAATTATTTTACGGGGTCGGCGGCACGGACCTTAATCTTCCAGGTGTTTTGGTTTTGGGTATCATCCGGCGAGCGACCGAGGGTCCTTAAGTCCTCCCTCACTTTCGTTTCAAGGGACATCCTCGGTCGTCCTATAGGTCTTGGGCCCTCCACCGTGTAGTCCCTCACACGTTGTAGCAGGTGTCCATCTTCTCTCCTTAGCGTATGGCCCCACCATGCCAGTCTTCGTTCCCTGACTTTGTCGGTGATCGGTGCTACTTGCATCTCCGCCCGGATGTCCTCGTCAATTTGTAACCCAGACAGTACCGCAACATTCGCATCTCAGCCACATGCAGCAGTTGCTCTTCGTCCCTCCGCAATGGCCAGCACTCTGCTCCGTAGGTCATACACGGTCTCACCACTTGCTTGTATATGCGGCTTTTGAGTTTCTTCGGCATTCTCCTATCCTTCAGGATTCCCGCCATATCTCGCCACTTGGCCCAACCTGAGGATACTCGTGCTTTTACATCGTCTCCACAGCCAACATTCTCGTGTAGCGTTGCTCCCAGATATTGAAATGTCTTGGCCTTCTCAAGGTCTTGGTTATCGATCGATTTATTGACGATATTATTAATGTAACAGCAAAGGCTTTCACGGCCGGAGTCGAATCAAGAACCAGTAGTGGCTCAGCAGCTCACACAGTCACTGCTGAGCCTCCGAGATACAATCTTAGAAGTCTACGCAGTTCCACTGAAGATGTCGACCGCAGATGTTGACGAAACGTTTGGAAGTTCGCTTTCATTTCGACCACGGTCCATCAGCCCGTATTCTACTGGTTCATCATTCGATATTATTAGTAATATGTCCTGTGTATTTTATGACAATATTGACAATGACCACCCACGTAACAAGTCGGCCCTTTGGGTTGTGCTTAGTGTGTGTAGATGCAAATGTAAAATGTAAATGCAAATCAATTCATTATATTATATTTATATATTATTATATTATATAGGAGAGATGGGACCTTCGCCGAAATTTCTGGAATCAGCACTATCGCTAAAGCTTCGCACTAATGGACATGGTCTGCTTCCTGATGCGCAGAACGGGGAAATGTAAGATGACGCCAAACGCTTAAACACATACAAACATGATAAAACCCCTAACTTACGACTGTTCGGACCACCACCATCTCCTATGGTCCATCTATAATGTCCCATTATTGCAGGTATTCCAAAGATTCCACGAAGGCAGCGTCCCGCCACGACTTAGCGAAGTGGAAAAACAAATACCCGACGAAGAAATGATTGAATCTCCGTCGCCGGCCTCATGCCCCGACGATCCGCTCATTCCACAGATCTGCGTCGAAGACGGCGGTTTTGAAGTGCTCAGCGCAGTCTCCACGTCGCATAAGTTCAAACTTGCTCTCTGTCAGAACCCTGGCCCTGCATTCCTCAAGACAGTCAGAAGAGAGTTATCCTTACTGCGGAATTCGTTGCCTGCGGGGATTTGGGTTAAAGGCTTTGAGGATCGCATGGTAAATCGCTTGTTTTTCTAATATCGCTGATTTGGAAGAAAAAGGACAACTGTAAATTATATCAATTTACATAAGGCGGCTATTCCACCGGCAAATTTGCTTCACTAAAATTCACTTGTGTTTTGAGATTTTTTGTTTGTTTTGTTTTAAGGAGACTATTATGTAGATACTTAACTTATCTATTATACTTTAAATTATAATATGGTAGCAGACATCATTAATAATATTATTACTTAATTTATAATAGATAAGTTAAGTATCTACATAATAGTCTCCTTAAAGAAAACAAACAAAACATCTCAAAACACAAGTGAATTTTAGTGACGCAAATTTGCCGGTGGAATAGGCGCCCAAATTGAAGTTAAAAGTTTTTTTATAATGAATTAGGCAACTTGGCGGTTCCCAACAAATAGAAAACGACACAGCTGCCCTCACGCGGAAAATTTACTCACTACATTAACGCAAAATCTATATTTTTTTAATATTTTAACGTTATTAAGTCGAAATTGACCATTTTTAAGTTGTGTCTTTTTTCCTCCGAAGTAGTGATATCGCTCCAATCTATCAATTTACAGAAATTGAAGTTATTATTTTGTAGCGGAGACGATAAATAAGAAAGGATTTATTAAACCAACACAACAAAACTGATTGAAATAAAATTTATTATTACTATTACTTATTACTGACTACGAAAAACTAACGTAAAGATTGGCCGAATGGCACTAACTTAAGTGCAGACCTTTTATTTTTATTTTATTTTTTTTATTCTGCGGGAGTGGAAAACATGCAAACAAAGCACCTGTGCTTTTACTTGCCTCCTTTCATCACTGCCATGATCGATGTATGTGTGAATCAGGATAGCATCCAGGTAGTGAGGGGTTAACTGAGCGTTCAACCTTATACAAGGCCGCCCAGCCGACCCTCTAAAAAAACACTTCCATCTCACGTCAGGAAGGATCCTGTAGATGGTGGAATAAAACGAACTGCAGATTCTCTCTCTTTGCGTTTATAAACGTCCGTAGAAGCATCTATACGCAGGGAAATATCTCCTCTTAAAACTTGAAAAAGTCACTCGCCGGGTAGAAATTTGAGTCGAATGAGGAGGTCATCGCCGCCACGGAGGCCTATTTTGCTGACCTTGAGAAAACATTTTCTTCAGACGGGTTAAAGAAGTTGGAGAATCGCTGGGTCAAGTGTATCGAGTTAAAAGGAGACAATGTTGAGAAATACATCGCCACTATTCCAAAATGTTCGTACTTCTTTTGTAGGCTATGTACTTGTCGGACCAGCCACGTATATGCTCCTGGGAATACTGGGAGAGGAAAAGAGAGGAAATAAAATTAATATGTAAATGTGGTATTGGTAAATATATGCTCGTTGTCCAGGGGATACTGGGCGAGGAAGAGAGATTGGGAGACCATAGAATAACCCGTACTGTTGAGCTGACATAGGTATTGGGACCTTTTGAACAGCATAATCATTGGATCACATCACAGTGTATCCCAATCATTCCTACTATGCCTAATTAATCAACTGTTGAAAAACAGCAGTTTAACCTTGTTAGGCGCCCATTCCACCGACCGGCAAGGGCTATTTACAAAAACGGTGACGTGGTAGCAGACATTCAAGACAGGTGGCGTTTCCACCAACCTCGCATTGCAGAATGCAAATGGCATTGACGGAAATTAGAATTTTTCTTTTTATAGAAATCTATTAAAATGTTTGTATCCCATATCCCATGACGCCATTTTTTAATTTTAGTTTGTTTGTTTGTGATTTTACTATATGATCATTGATCAATTTTAACTATGGCATAGAGGAAAATAAACATTTCCGTCAATTCTGCAATGCGAGGTCGGTGGAAACCCCGCCTAAGTCTTGAATGTCTTCTACCACGTCACTGTTTTTGTAAATAGCCCTAGCCGGTCGGTGGAATGGGCGCCTTAGCAAAGACAGTGGTGTCCTTGAATAACAAGCCAACCAGATTTACCTGGATGCCCCAAAATAGTCTAACCGCGCCCGCCACAGTGTCGGATAGTGGCCAACCACGTTTTCCGTGGTTTCCTCGGACTCATTGCAGATATTCCATACGAACTCTTTGCTTTGCTTTTTAGGACTTGTACACAATGATGATTCGCGGGCCTGAAAAGACACCGTATGAAGACGGGCTGTTCCTATTCGACGTTCAACTGCCTACCAACTACCCATCGTCGCCTCCCATCTTCCACTACCACTCGTATTGCTCAGACCGCCTCAACCCCAACCTCTACGAAGATGGCAAAGTGTGCGTGTCTTTGCTGGGTACGTGGAAAGGTCGGGGCACCGAAGTTTGGAACGTATACTCCACGTTGCTGCAAGTCATTGTTTCTATACAAGGTAGGTGGCAAGTTATTTGTAAGTTATATCTTTAGGCTAGCATCGAAGACTAGTTGCTAGAGTCTCGTAAACAATGTAAAACAACAGAAAACTTTCCTCGACTCATTACACTACCATAAATAAATAAATATTGACTTTTTGTTCTATTACTAAGCCAACCTAGCGGAGTTAGGGCTATAAAGCCCTCTCTTACACTAGACTATGATGCCCCGGGACCGCCTGCTTTACATGCCCTCCGAAGCATAGCCAGAAAATTTAGCAAGTGTGGGACTCGAACCAACAACCTTTCGGGTGAAAGTCAGAGTCTACCACTAATCTGCATATCCTGACCTTAACATACCATACCATACATTCATACGTGCATACTGTCTATACATGCAACAAAGTTGATATGAATTGATGTTATTGCTTTCCAATTTATACGTAGTATAAGGAAAGCTTTGTGTTGGTCGAAATTTTCGATTCCGAGACTTCAACGGATTTACACGTTTTGAGGTCTCAGGAACCCAAAAAAGTGGTTTTTACGAAATGTCTGTATGTGGCTCTGTCTGTCTGTCTGTCTGTCTGTCTGTCTGTCTGTTCATCGATTCCCGGGGAAACAACTCGGTCGATTTTAATGAAATTTGGCATGTATATTCACAAAAATCTAGCCTCGGGACAAGTTTTTTTTATTTTGGGCAAACTCAATTTAGGGGGGTTTTATTCCCAAAAAACGTCTAAAAAAATTATTTCTCAAAAACAACTCCAACAATTTCTTTTTAAATTCACGTATATTGTAGTAAATGACTAAAAAAAAAATTCTGCGGAACCTTTCTATCGATGATTTCTACCTTCAGGCATGTATTAGGTGTTAAATTGATTAACGAAACCGAAATACTATTTAGTTTTGTGCAAACATTTTTTTTTTTTTTTTTTGAAAAAAAATATAGAAAATTCACGCTCAAATGCATTGCGTGCCCTGTCATTATTGCTGTGTGGTAATGTGTTGGTCTGACCAATCTAGAATTTACCTCACCTCAATTCACGTCAGGTGGACCCCCCCCCCCCCCCCCCCATCCCCGATATGTCTGAAATTTAACTATAGGAAAATTATCTACCATGAAATTACTCATTTTCTCTATCTACTAATTATGATAAATTGGAAAGCATGTTCGAGTAAACTCGAACCGGTTCTTTAAATTAAAATGTACTTCTATTGTATAACGGGCCTATACGATACAACACTGTTTTTTGCTTTCCAATTTATACGTAGTATAAGGAAAAGCTTCGTGATGTCCAAATTTTCGATTACGAGATTTCAATGGATTTACACGTTTTGAGGTCCCAGGAACCCAAAAAAGGGGTTTCTACGAAATATCTGTCTGTCGCTCTGTCTGTGCGTCAATTTCCGGGCAAACTACTCAGTCGATTTAGATGACACTTGACATGTAGCTTCACAAAAATCATACCTCGAGATATTTTTTTTTATTTGGGGCTAACTCAATTTTGGGGGGTTTTATTCTAAAAAAACTCAAAAACGGCTCCAACGATATCCTTTAAATTCACATATATTGTAGTCGTTATTAAGTGAAGGTAATGAAATTCTTTGTATATTCAAATACCTACATAAAGAATTTTAACATTTTTACATTTTAACATCGCAGCGACCCAAGCTAGGATATATCTGAATGTTTATAATTTTTTCAGGTCTGATTCTTGTTAAGGAGCCTTACTACAACGAAGCCGGTTACGAGAAGCAAAAGGGCTCGCAGCAGGGTCATGAGAATTCGCGGATGTACAATGAAATGGCCATTTTAAAGTTAGTTCAAGCTATGACCAAATTATGCCAATTTCCGCATCCTGACTTCAGGAATGAGATTAAGGAGCATTTTGCCAAAAATTCTCCGAGGTAAGTTGCTGAGAAATTTAACATGGGAACCAATGGGCTGGTGATTGTTTGGTGCAAAGAAAAGTTAATTTCTGATTGCGCTTCCGAAGGTTTTGTGACGTTGGAGCGTGTTCGGGGTGTGGGTCGAGACGAAACCCGTGCACTTTTGTACGGTCGGCTTCGTGCCAGCTGGCGAAATCGTTGAGAAATCGACCAAGTAGTCTTCTGCTAGCCCTATGGCGACAATGGAAAAGACGTTGTCCGTGTGTACTGACTTTTGACGGCAATACTTAGCTTATGTTAAGGTGCAATCTATTCTATTATCATTGGTCAGTATGCCACAATTTATCTTCTTCTCCATTCGCGATCGGTCGATTAGTTTTCAGCAAATCTTTCCATCTTCTTCTCCATTGTTAGAGCTGATTTTTATGGTAATATTCTTTACTGGTACGTAGGCCTATTATGGACGTCTGTCTGTATTAGCTTACTAAATTTCATATTATTTAATAAAGGACCTAACAAATATTCAGTCGCATGAGAGGATGCTTCTTATTTCTAATTAAGAACAATAAATTATCCAGGTTACAAATAATATATTAAATATAAAACAAGACACTCACCATAAGAAGACAGCCGGTGCCTGACCCTTTATAATTAACGAGACAAATACTAGTTATTAATTAAGTTCCTTAAAATTAAAATCGACTCCTTGAGCCCCCTGAGGTTCCTCTTTCTGTCCGTTCTGTCTTCAGTCTGCCCTCAAAAGTCCCTCTGGGGTCTATTTAATACGTGACGTCACCGAAATGGCTGTCTGGTCTCGCGCCACACGCTTTCGGGGAAAACCGTCAGCAGTTTTGGGCTGGGGCCTGACAGGCACTCAGCAAAAATCGCCGCCGGGTCGTTCATATGTTTGGCTAGAATATAGATCTCAAAGGGGCAGAGGCAACGATCCTCTAGCACCACTCTTCGCTGTCCTGCGTCGTTTCATTGAGTTCCAAGTTCCGCATCAAATATCTTGCTTGAGGCTTCCGCGTGCGCCTTCCCTGGCATTGGTTGTCTTCTATTATGCCTCATGTCTTGTCATGTGCCCATCCACTTAGGCGAGCCTTTACACGCCATGCGATCGGAGACGTGTCGTAACTCAACACGGGTACTAACCTACAGAGGCGACTGGAAGAGTTCAATCGGATACATACATTAAATTGTTTGTATGCGATTTATCTTTTTTTTGTATAAATAAATAAATAAATAAATAAAATAAATATCTGCTACCACGTCAACGTATGTGCATTCTGCAATGAGAGGTCGGTGGAAACCCCGCCTTAACTCTTCTCACAGATATGAAGATAATTGGAGTCCTTCTTGCGTTGTTCCGTTGCAGCACAATTTCGTTTGCTATGTGGTCTCTCTCCAAGATATTTTTAGCATTCTAGTATAGCACCACACTGCTAAGGCTTCCAACTTCGTCTTGCCTTTTTCGTAGATGCACCATGTCTCGCAACCATGAAACAGTATGCTCCAAACCAGTGTTTTAATCAGATTTTTTTTTATATTTATGTCAGTGTTGAGAGATTGAAATTGAAATTGAAAAAGACTTTATTGAAAAAAAATAAAAGGAGAACAATAAGACTATAAAGTCTTCTTTTCATGCTATTGTTATTAATCAGTTTTTATTTATTAAACAGAATGCTAACACGTCTCGAGAAATGGCTCGACATCTCTGAGACGTACAACCAAAACGTGCCGCCTAGTCCTGGTGAGATGCCGGTGGAGCGCGACGCGGCCGAACGCAACCAGCATTGGGAACGGAGTGAGATCAACCAGCGGTCCTTGGGCTATCAGCCCGACTTCCCCCTTCTGCCCGCGTCACGTGGCTTCTGCATCACCATGCGCAAGACTTTGAACGGGTTCCGGGATGTGTGTAATAGCTAGTAATGATGGTAGCCGTTTGCTGTGTTTTCGCGCTTGTTTTTTGTGTTCATATTATTGTAAATTGTTAGTGTTTGTTCATCTTCAATGGTGGTAGAATGGTTTTTGTTACATTTTGAAGGTCGGGGGGCTGTAGATGGAGCTGTCGTCACGGACGATTTGCACGCCATTGACACGCTGAGAAATTTGTCATAGGCGGCTATTCCACTGGGCAATTTTACTTCACATTCATTTCAGATTTTTTGTTCTGTTTTAATCAGACTATTATGTAGATACTTAAGAGTGTACAGCCCGTAGGAAAGTGACAGCCCGAAATTCAATACTTTTTATTTTTTATTTAATTAACTAAGCATGTTATTAAAGATTTGGCTCATCAAAGTTGTAGAAGACTACTTCATGCATCATATTATAAGATATTTTTAATTTTCGAAATTGTAGTTTTTCAGGAAGATGCAAATATTTTATAAACAATAACTTTTCACGTATAATCGATTTTATAAAAAAAAAAAAAACTACAATTTCGAAAACTAAAAATACCTTATTATATGATGCATGAAGTAGTCTTCTAAACCTTGATGAGCCGAATCTTTAATAACATGCTTAGTTAATTAAATAAAAAATAAAAAGTATTAAATTTCGGGCTGCCACTTTCATACGGGCTGTACACTCTTAACTTATCTATTATAAATTAAGTTGTAATATGGTAGCAGACATCAATAATAAGTATCTACATAATAGTCATCTTAAAACAAAACAAACAGAGAATCTCAAATCAAATTTGAAGTAAAATCGACCAGTGGAATAGCCGCCATAGGAGGAAATGGTTGGTGCAAAACCACAGAGTCTACTTCAGAAAATTTCAGAGTTGTTAGCTTGTTTAGGCGGGTATTCCACCGGCGATTTTACTTCAAATTTTATTTTGTCATTGACATTTGTATTGTTTTAAGGAGACTATTATGTAGATACTTAACTTATCTACATAATAGTCTCCTTAAAACAAAACAAACGTCAATGACAAAATCAAATTTGAAGTAAAATCGCCTGTAGAATAGCCGCCTTAGACGTGGGAAAACAGTGCACCTACACGCCAGTCTTTGAAATCTGAACTTGACTCTGTGGTTTTCAGTGAGTCACCCGAGTTTACGGGGCCTATAGGGCAAGGACACCTCACTACCGGTGGTTTTTTTATATAAAAAAATTGATTAAACATAAAATGACCATTGTCCTTTGTATGGAACATTCGAGCGCACCAAAAATATTTTTTGAATCTTGGAGCCACCTGCCACGTCGTTTCAATGGCTGGTCATAGGCGACGTGGTGGGTGGCACCAGAAATTAAAAAAAAACATATTGCTGAAAGCGAATGTTCCATTACTCTAATGTTAACCACTAAGTTCCACCTTCTGAGGGCGTCTATTCCTACAATTTAACCCATAAGAAACAATGCTCCCTGTCCTACAGTCTATTTAATACGAGACTTAAATATATAAGCTTACCATAAGAGGAAAATACCGGATTATCGTCTCAAAGTTACCATATTGGTTCAGATAAATGGAAGCAAAAACGTCCCGTAAGTACAGCGTAAAACAATTTTCCAACAACGCTTGAGAGAACTTCATTGTTTAGTTCAACAAAAACATTATCAGGACTATGTAATTAGGTTGAGAAACCCTGCTATTGGTATTAAAATCATGTAACAAATAAGTCTTACCTGATGTCAAGGACCAGCTTTTCCAATCGCCAAAATAACAGTTCCTACACTCAAAAGAAACCAATACGTGTGTTTAGATAGCGAATTCTAATCAAGCACTCAAAATATCCGTACTATTTATAAAACTTACAAACTTTGTTGCTAACAAAAGTTTGTTATTTTTTAAATGTGGCAATGTCTGCCACATTGCTGCTGTGGTCCAATCTTAATCTGTTTTTGCTGCCTCTTATGTAAAACAAAATTATTACAATTGACACCCGTACCCAAAAAAAACAGAACTGAACCTAAATAAACAATGCTCCATATTTTAATTTTTAAATGATGTCCCAAATTAGAAGTTGATGGAAACCAGCACATCATCTTGTCCCTAATGGCTGTAAGGCAAAGGCAGAGCTTCTGTGTTGCCTATGGGTTAGTAAGAGACTCCCACATGTTATAATATTCAGCCTATCATTAATGAGGTGTGAATTCCGCCAATTTTGCATGCCTCCCAATTCATTATTTCAACTGCTACTCTACCACATTGAAGTTTAGTTGCATCTGTTGGGTTCAATCATTGGTCATTGGGGGTCTCCTAGCTATAAGCTTTGCACAAAGAACTGCCTCGAATATTTTACCATAAGATTGAAAGAATTATTATTTTTTTTTAAATGAAATATGCCCTTCTAGGCTTCAGCACTATTTTAAAGAGAATTAATTTAAAAAAATACCCTATTGATGGGCAATATTATCAATTAAGAGGTTATGGAGCGTCTAAAATTGGCAATTCAAATCCGATACTTAATATTTTTATTTAATTTACTAAGCAAGTTCTTAAAAATTTGCCTCATTCAAGATGTAATAGACTTTCATCATATTGTTTTTTCATGAATTTTACTGGTGAAAGTTTTAGTTTCCAATAACTTTAATGAAAGAACTGCTGGGCCTAAAATTAAAAAATAACTTAAAATAATATGATGTACGAAATAGTCTTCTACAACATGTGTTGTGACTAAATCTGTGATAACGTGCTTAGTAAATTTAATAAAAAAGCGAATCTCAATGAAAACACCTAACTTTAGGTTGAGCAAGCAACCTTCTTAGGATGTTATATCCGAAAAAGAGTATCATGAAAAGACTGAATACGGTTGGACTTGTACCCATAATCTCTATTTTACCAGGACATCGTGTTTAACACTACGCCTCGTAAGGCTTAGATTGTGTGCTAGAGTCCGGATTGATTTTTTTTTGTGTTGGTACTCAAGTTGAGGGATATTACAATGTGGTATTGTATTTAAATTCTTTTCTATTTTGCTATTTGACTTGGCATGTAATATTAGTTATTTGTGAGAAGTTCCGGATCGAAAGTGACTTTTATGACTATTCTTTTAGGCGTACGTGGTCTAAGCCTAAGCCTAAACCAAGTGAATTGAGCCCAATAGTTGTAATTTTTATAAATTTTATGTAAATTTTTGTGTTTATTGAATTTGATAAAATTGTGAGATTGTTAAGAGGATATTACTATAATACATAGATTTAGGTCACCCCTGACTCTGACATTTTATAATATTTATTACTAATTATGTGGTTTTTATGTACGCCAACTTGTAGTGTGGCACATTGAATCTTGCCCTGCCGACAACCCCATCGGTTTTTGGAGTTTATTGGTTTTGTTTCCGAATTAACATCAGAAATTACACAAACCATTGGTAAACTCGGGGTGTTGCTAAGGTTAATTATATATATCGGGAGTAAATGTCCATTATATTGTCAGGACATATATATTAGTGGTACAGACTCCGACTTTCACCCGAAAGGTTGTTGATTCGAGTCCCACACTTACTACATTTTCTGGCCATGCTTCGGAGGGCATGTAAAGCAGGCGGTCCCGAGCTTTCCTAGTTGAGTGTAAGAGAGGGCTTTATAGCCCTAACTCCGCTAGGTTGGCTTAGTAATAGAACAAAAAAGTCAATATTTATTTATTTATATTCCTTATGGAGCAGTCTATACCTTTCTTTATTCTAAGGTCACAATGTCAAGGATTTGTAGGCAGCAACTCCCTGAAATTCATCCTCCTGCTTTCTCGGTCCTGCGCCTTCCTCTTCAGCTCTTGGTACTGCGTCCTCCTTCAGTTGATCCATGAATTCCTTCTTCGGCCGCCCTCTTCTATTGATCTGTGCTACTGTGCCCTCAATGATGGCTTGTACCAGATTGTCTTGTCTTAATAAATGCCCTACCAATTTCGCTCTTCTACTTTTATGTAAGTTAGAAGCTGTACTTCTTCAATAGCCTCTAGGACTCTTTCATTCGTCACGTGGTCACTCCAGCTGATCTGTAGTATCCTTCTGTTGCACTATATTTCAAGCGCTTCAAGTCTCTTCAATTCTTTGTCTGCTATTGTCCAGGTTTTAAAATATTCCATATGCAGGTTGTAAGGAACTGATTCCTACTTCTTATCTTGGATTTTTTATTGAAGGCGTGTCACTTGCTGAACACAGCTGTTTATTTCACCTAAAGCCTATACCTACAGTTCTATTTAGGAGAGATGGGACTTTGCTAAGTCACACTTATGCCTGTTACATTGTGTCAATGGCAAGCTTGTCTCAGCATGTCCATTATCGCTTGTAGCCGGCGTAGGTTGATATAGAGCACCTGCCAATGGCCAAAAATGCGAATAATGTCCAAAACGTCATGGGGTCGTTGGCAGAGCAAGGTTCAATGTACCTCTATATCAGCGATTCCGGTGGCCAGGTGGTAGCATGCGTGTACTTCTCTGTACACACCTTGCAATCGGAGACGTGTCGTTACTCGACACAAGTACCTGTAAGCTTGCTTAGTGAGGCGATTGAAGAGGTTAATGGGATACATTCATTAAATTGTTTTTACACTATTAAACTTTTTTTAAACAACAACAAAACAATGTATAAGTAGGCCTAGGTTTATAAAACGCTTTAGCTCAGGTGCTGATATTTGGTTAAGTCACTCTTAAACCTGTTACGCTGTGTCAATGGTAAGCTTGTCTCAGCTTGTCCATTATCGCTTGAAACCGGTTTAGACTGACATCCAGGACGTGTTCCAGGTTACCGGGAGCCAAAATGTCTTGTAAGAACATTACCTTATAATGTCCGAAAATCCATGGGATCGTGGGCATGGCAAGGTTCAATGGGCCACACAACAAGTAGGCCTATGTCCATGAAAGCCCTTCAAATATAATAATAGTGATACAGCTCAACCCAACTGATGTTTTTAATGCATTAAACATCCTTGTCCCTAATGACTGCATTACTAAGACGGTTGTCTCAGGCACTGGCGGCCAATAGGGGGACTGGGGAGCCAGCCCCACCCCTCCTCCAGCAAGTTGCCGGTCGAAACTCTCCATTTTTAGTTACAAAGCGAGTTCCAGTCGCTGAGAAGAAGTGACCCCTCCAGAAAAATTGCCAAACGCCGCCAAACGTCTCAGGGTTTTCCTATGTTTTCTATGGGAGTATGAGACTCCCAGAGGGTCAAAGTTATAATATTCTGACTACAATCTCTGCTGATAATGTTCAATTTAATTATCATCCACTTTAATTAAGACTATTAACACTAGTATCCAAAGATTTATAGATTATTTATAAAAATAAAAAAAAGACACCGATTTTCGACCCTGTCAAAATACCCGCAATTTAAAAGATTCCATAAATTCCTCTAAATGTACGGTTTCACCGAAGGGAGAGACTTAAGGAATTTATGTATGTGTGGCGTCATCTTAAAATGACCTGTATTTTGAAGGTTTGCTCTTTTTTCGCGTAGAAACGTTCAAGCCAATAAACCGGAACCAAAGTTAGAGCCCTATTTACACTGATTATCTGCTAAGTTATTATTTCCAGTTGGTACTGTACCTGCTGGCTATGCTATAGTTTGATGAGATATAACCCAATAGACGCTATATCGACATGAACTCGAACGCATGCTTGTCGATTGGTCTGTCTTGGTCTAGGTCACCCCCTGAAATATATAAACACAATATAACACATTACTTCGATGGCCAGGTGGTAACGTGCTTGCCTCTCTGCGAGTCTTTACACGCCATGCGATCGGAGACGTGTCGTTACTCAACACGGGTACTAACCTATAGAGGCGACTGAAGAGGTCAATCGGATACATTCATTAAATTGTTTGTATGCGATTAATCTTTTATAAATAAAAAAACTTATGTAGTACAATGTTAATCTATGAAATAAAATAAAATAAAGGAAGCCGTATTCCAGAAATAGGACTTTAACGATTTTTATAGATTAACAATAGTTCATAAGACCAAATCGATTGTGTATTATCACAGTTTATATATTTTAGGTGTTCAAAGAGCGTTTTGTTGAGAATATAAGAGCTCTGGACCAAGAAATTAATTCGCAACCATTGTTGTTTTAAATTTTTTTTCGAAAGATTCCCCTTAAAGCAAAAATTTCGAGATATTTCGTAAACCAATGGCAACCGTGTCTTTTTGACAAAATTAATGTTCTGCAGACACTAAGATATGAAAATTTTCCGATGAAAAATTAATCAAAAACATACATCTTTCAAAATTTACGTTGAATCTCTTCTTATTTGTCTACCTTGTTAGTACCCCCTTCAGTGTGTTAAGGGCCTCTCAATTCATCATACAAAACGTAATCACTGTCATTCGCACGATTTTTTGCTAGGGCACGGGCTCAACCATGTTACTTATATTGCGCCATGCTTTGGTGTTAGTTAGGACTTGCCATGATATGAATGCGGGACCTCCTGATTATAGTGGATTCCGAACCAATTGGCTTCAATCTCTCACATTACTAATTATTTTTAATTAATTTTTAATTTAAATAATTGGGGACTTCCTTTATATGCAAGTAATCCACTACGCTATGGCTTTCACGTTTTATGCATTTTTCATATTGGTCCATATTTTAATTTTTGCATATTGTTTCATACGAAACGAATTAATTTCGTCAAAAAGACTTAAGTCGTCATTTTATTTTTTATTAAGACTTAATTAATTTGAACCTGTCATTTTACTGTCTGAATATAATCGATGATGACAATTAGTCAATAATAATAAAAACAATAATATGTAATGTAATGTATCTTTATACTATAGTTAAGCATTGTAAACTCTTACGGGGTCTTTTAAATACTAGGAATTGATTTTGTTAATAGCAAATTTGGTACATATCTTTGTTTTTTGCTATTCTTCTATACTTTTTGGTTGCTGTGAGACTGCAAGCATTTCTGATTGACATTGCAAAGAGAAAATAAAATACAAACAGATTTAAACTTAAATTGATATTGTATTGCACCTGTGCTGTGTAGATAATAAAATAGATTAGATGGCACCTAGCTCTCTATATGCTATATGGCCAACAGCGGTGGAAATGCCAAATTTGGTCAAAATAAATGTGAAATGTGGCCGAGTTTGTAAGGGTAACAAACCCACCATCTACAGCAATATCAGCAATGTTATTTCATCCCGCATCAGGAAAGTGTTAGGGTGGATGCCACCGTTGCCACTAACTGTTAGGGCTCGTTTTTCTAGGCTGCTGGGTCCTATAATTGACTATAAAATGTACACAGATCCCGGGAACCAACAGCCTAGTGTGGGGAGAGCAAAGAACGACAAGGTCTGCAGGGACGGTTGGGTCTGTTGGGTCTCACGTCTAAGAGCTTCGCACTTTCCGTCACTGCTCATATTTATAACCTCGCCTGGCTACGTCACATAAACAGGCTTTCGCTAATTCAGCACTCTTCTAGCACAGAC